>LR738715.1:383287240-383371205 GCA_902687465.1 Secale cereale | reverse complement strand
ACATCACCTTCTTAACATCCCACATTTTCTTTCTTCAGATTTGTATGAAACTTTAAAATATGGTTTCCATGAAGTTTTCATTGAATATCGGTTTTTGTGAGTGAACCGTGTGCTATTTGAAGACATTTCGTGAGAAGAGTCTCGGTTTTTAAATGCCCGTAAATCCAAAACTAAGCTGAAAATCATGAAACCTGCCGTGGTGTCACGACATGGCACTTATATGCCGAGGAATATTTTTCATCCATTGAGGCGCAAGTTTCATTTCAAGCCTATTACAAATCGGAGCTTCTCTCAAAGAAGCCTCATGGTTCTGATAGGGAAATGTGCCCCCCTTGTGGGCAAAACATAATCACTGCCTCTTTTCTCCTTGTATTTTCTTCTACGGGCAACATGGAACGACAGTACATCCGTGCTGAAATTTAAACTTATTCAGGGTTCGTTTGGCCTTTTTATACACTAATTGAGTTTCCTAGGCATTTAATGTCCATAATTCAAATCTGAACTACAAATACATGCTCCAGTCCACCAAAATGTCTAGAAAAATTATACATGTATCCTTGGGTGCATGTTTAGGTCCCATGCCAGGAATGGGAACGAATTACAACCGTACCGGTGTCATGGCTCGTCCTCAAACATTTTGAATCTCGGTTTTTAAGTCCCCATAAATCCTAAAGTCACCAGAAACTCATCAAATGTGGCATGGTGTCACGTCTTGGCACATATATGTCATCGTAAAAACATTGTCCAATTTGGGCCAAGCTTTTTTACAAACCTCTTACAAAAACGCTTCTCTCAAAGTAGCCTCGTGGTTCTGATAGGGAAACAGGTTCCCCATGAGGGCGAAACGTAATCACTGCCTCTTTTCCCTTATATTTTATTCCACGGGCAACATGGAACGACATGATACCCTTGCTGAAATTGGAACTTATTCACGGTTCGTTTGGCCTTTTGTTACACTAATTGCGCTTCCTAGGCATTTAATACCCATAATTCAAATCTGAACTACAAATACATGGTCCAGTTCACCAAAATGGCTAGAAAAATTATACATGTGTCCTTGGGTGCATGTTTAGGTCTCATGCCAGGAATGGGAACGAATTACAACCTTTACCGGTGTCATGGCTCGTCGGCAAACATTTTGAATCTCGGTTTTTAAGTCCCCATAAATCCTAAAGTCACAAGAAACTCATCAAAGGTGGCATGGTGTCACGTCATGGCACATATATGTCATCGTAAAAACATTGTCCAATTTGGGCCAAGCTTTATTACAAACCTCTTACAAAAATGCTTCTCTCAAAGAAGCCTCGTGGTTCCGTTAGGGAAACGGGTTCCCCATGTGGGCGAAACGTAATTACTGCCTCTTTTCTCCTTGTATTTTCTTCCACGGGCAACATGGAACGACAGGATACCCGTTCTGAAATTTAAACTTATTCAGGGTTCGTTTGGCCTTTTGTTACACTAATTGAGTTTCCTAGGCATTTAATGTCCGTAATTCAAATCTGAACTACAAGTACATGCTCCAGTTCACCAAAATGTCTAGAAAAATTATACATGTGTCCTTGGGTGCATGTTTAGGTCCCATGCCAGGAATGGGAACGAATTACAACCGTACCGGTGTCATAGCTCGTCCTCAAACATTTTGAATCTCAGTTTTGAAGTCCCCATAAATCCTAAACTCACCAGAAACTCATCAAAGGTGGCATGGTGTCACTTCATGGCACATATATGTCATCGTAAAAACATTGTCCAATTTGGGCCAAGCTTTATTACAAACCTCTTACAAAAATTGGAGCTTCTCTCAAAGAAGCCTCGTGGTTATGATAGGGAAACGGGTTCCCCTTGTGGGCGAAATGTAATCACTGCCTCTTTTCACCTTGTATTTTCTTCCACGGGCAACATGGAATGACAGGATTTCTATGTTGAAATTTA
Organism: Secale cereale; assembly: GCA_902687465.1. NCBI lineage: Eukaryota > Viridiplantae > Streptophyta > Magnoliopsida > Poales > Poaceae > Secale > Secale cereale. The sequence goes on along the minus strand of LR738715.1, from coordinate 383,369,276 downwards.
AACTTATTCAGGGTTCGTGTGGCCTTTTTATACACTAATTGAGCTTCATAGGAATTTAATGTCCATAATTCAAATCTGAACTACAAATACATGCTCCAGCTCACCAAAATGGCTAGAAAAATTATACATGTGTCCTTGGGTACATGTTTAGGTCTCATGCCAGAAGTGTGAACGAATTACAACCGTACCGGTGTCTTGGCTCGTGCTCAAACATTTCGAATTTCGGCTTTTAAGTCCCCATAAATCCTAAACATACCGGAAAGTCATCAAAGGTGGCATGGTGTCACGTCATGGCGCATATATGTCATGGTAAAAACATTGCCAATTTTGGCCAAGCTTTATTACAACACTCTTACAAACTGGAGCCTGTCGCAAGAACCCTCGTGGTTTCGATAAGGAAACGTGTCCCCTTATGGGCCAAACGATAATCACTCCCTCTTCCAGCCTCGTATTTTGTTCTACACATGACATGGAACAACTGGATATTCGTGCTGAACTTTGAAATTATTCAGGGTTTGTTTGACTGTTTTTATTCATTAATTCAGTTTTCTAGGCATTTGATGTCCATCATTCAAATCTGAACTACAAATACATGCTCCAGTGCACCAAAATGGCTAGAAAAACATACATGGTTCCTTGGGGTGCATGTTTAGGTCCGATGGAACGAATGGGAACGAATTCAACCATCTCGTCATCCTGGCTTGGCCACAAACATTGCGAATCTCGGTTTTTAAATGTTTGTAAATCCAAAACTCACCAGGAAATTATGAAACTTGGCATGGTGTCACTACATGGTATATATAATTGTCCAATTTGGGCGAAGCTGTGTTACAAGCCTTTTACAAACTGGAGCCTGCCGCAACCCTCGTGGTTCCAGTAGGGATACATGCCCCGATTGTGGGCAAAACGATAATCGCTGCATCTTCTCACCTTGAACTTTGTTTTCTACAGGCAACATAGAATAACAGTAGTGTCGGGCTGAAATTTGAAACTGTTCAGGGTTCGTTTGGCTATTGTATATATATTACTAATTACTAAGTTTTCTATGCATTTAATGTAGTCCATAATTATAATTTGAACTACAACCACATGCTCCGGTGAAGCAAAATGGGTGGGAAATCGTACATGTGTCATTCGGTGCATGTTTAGGTCTTGTTTAAGGAATGAGAATGAATTACAAACTTGTCATCGTCTTGAAACAATGAGAATCTCGGTTTTTAAATCCTAGTAAATCAAAAAGTCACCCAAAAAACATGAAACTTGGCATCGTTTCATGACATGGCACAAATATGCCGCGGGAAAAAAATCGTCCAGTTTGAGAAGAGGCGCACACATTAGTAGCCAACGAAGTCCTTTTCGAAAAAAAAAGCTGGCACGTTAATATCGCAAACGGTTGTATTATATTTACCTTGTTGAAATTTAACCATACTCCGTGGCATGCGGGCACCTGTTTGATTAGATGGTACGAGCGTCAGAAGTCCGCTGTGTAGGCTCGACAGGACGCGTGTGTCAGGCCCAAAATGCGATTCTATCCCGATCACGTGACACATACGTGATTGGGGCACAACCGCATTTCGGGCTCTTAGCCAGATGGATATCATTACATCGTACTATTACATACATACATGGGGGATACAACAATTCATACAAGTCACATGAATACAACACCATCAATACAAGGCATCCGACTATGGATGCAAACATGAAAAGCACAACGACATCCATCTGCTATCCCAGGCTGCCGACCAGGAACCTAACCCAAGACCGACGAAGAAGAAGAAGAAAGAACTCCAACATAAAGAACATCGCTCTCACGTCAAGTCATCGGAAACCTGCACCTGCAACTGTTGTTGTAGAATCTGTGAGCCACGAGGACTCAGCAATCCCATAACAATGGGTATTAGGACTAGCAAAGCTTAATGGGAATGGAATGGAGAGGTTAAGTGGTGAGGTTGCAGTAGCGGCTAAGCATATATGGTGGCTAACTTACGAGTACAAGAATAAGATGAACATCTACGCAAACGGTGGCAAACTAGTAATGATCGCTAAAGATCCTGAACTACCTACGAGTCAAACATAACCCCACCGTGTTCTCTTCTCAAAATGAAAAGAGATGGTCACGGTTACTCACGCGGTTAGTGTATTTTAGTTAGGATCCTCTGTCATGTTTTCTACAACCGGACATTAACAAATTCCAATCTGCCACATAACCGCGGGCACGGCTTTCAAAAGATCATAACCCTGTAGGGGTGTCCCAACTTAGCCCATCACAAGCTCTCATGATCAACAGAGATAATAATAATATTACCCCTTATCTTAGGGACAATCTGATCAGCCTCGGAATCCTGGTGCACAAGACATTTCGACAATAGTAAAACAAGTCCAGCAAGACCTCCCGGCGTGCCGACACCCTGATAGTAGCCGCGCGTATCTCGTCTCAAGCCATGTCCGGATGAGCGCTACGTACAGCAACCGAAGACCCCAGATAACTGAGTGGCACCGCAAGTGGCTCTAGTTTGGGAGCAACACCATCAGCACTGGGCCCCCCTAATATGTAGAAGAATCCTCAAGGGTGCGACCCCCTGTGCAAATTTAATTAATTAATTAAGTTATTATTATGTTGCAAATTAAAACCAATGTTGGGCCTTGCTCGAGGAGTTTTATTCAAAGATGAACTGTCAAGGGGTCCCCATATACCCAACCCTGTAAGGAACGCAAAATCAAGGAACATAATGCCGTTTTATCGGCTCCTAAGGTGGCATGAGTGGAACAAAACACCGAGCAAAAGGCCAAGCCTTCCACCCATTGCCGAGTATATAGGTGTGTCAAGATATATAAGATATATTGTGATATTCCAATGACAAGTTCCAACATGGAACGATCTTCGTCTTCATTTGCAACTAACAACGCTATAAGAGGGGCTGAGCAAGCTGGTAACATAGCCAAACAACGGTTTGCTCGGAGGGTGTCAAAGGTTAGCGGTTTCATGGCAACAAGGAGAGGCTGACAACAAAAGATAGGTAGCGCGACATATAGCGATAGCATCGAGACATCTAGCATAACAATGATAGTAAAGGTATCCAAGGTGATGGTCATCTTGCCTGATATCCCGCAAGGAAGAAGAAATTATCCATGAAGTATACGAAGAAGAAACCTCGACGACGAACCACGTGTAGTCGAACAAATCCTCACGAACGCAACGGATAATGAACTAGCGAGAAGAAGCACACACATGGTAAACACACAACACAAGAACATGACAAGAAGCTCAACCAAGTATGATGAAAGACAAGTCTATATGATGCAAAACATGGCAAGGTACGAAGCACACAAGAACAACACAAACCAACAAGTTTAAATGAGGCCGGAATCAACATATAATTATTCCGGTAAGTCCTCATGTTCTCATTTCTAAAAAGGTCCAGATCTGAACAAACCTTAAGTTAAAGTTGTTAAACATCAGGTTAGCATGCACCATGATGATCTACGTGAAATTCTAATCAAGTTTCATATAAAGTTTGTTTAATTCGGAGCTACGGCCTAGGAGATATGAGCAAAACAAGACAAGCATGGCAATTATGCAAGATGCATCCAAACATCAAGAAACCACACTCTAAAAAGGTATTCAACATGATATTAAGCTTCTACATGCAAAATCACACAAGTTTCATATAGAGCACACACAAAACGGAGCAACGGGCTAGAAGATATGAGCAAAACAAGTTACAAAGCAAAGCTGAAGTTAACAGCCACATAGCAACTTTGGAGCAAGGTATAATTATCCTACAACACCCAAACATGATAACAAGATGCATGAAGTGAAATAGACATGATACTTAACAAGCATGCACTCAGAGCACACCCAAAAACTTGCTGGAACACAATTAAACAAGCATGACAAGTTGCAATAAATTTATCCATACTTAGTCAAAATCTAGGAAGGCAAAAACATCATCATGATGTTTCCTTCGGAGGCACAAAACAACAAGCATATCAACTCTACTAAGTATATAAAGCTCCTAGACATGTAATAAACATAGCATACATCAAACAACTCCATTGGAGCAACTCCATAGGAGGCATGGATCAATAACAACAAGCTTCACCAAATTGATCATGCTGATAACAGACTGACAGGTAAATTTATAGCATCTTGAGAGCAAGAAATAAATAAGCTACAATACGCTATATATGCAAACTACGGCAGGGATGGATAGAGCATAACATGGACAATAAAACATGATCATTGGGCAACCCAAAACAAGCATGGATTTGAGTGAGGCATCAAGCAAACATAGCATCAGGTTTAATAGTTTCCAGATTATCATGCACCAAGATTATCTACGCGAAATTATAATCAATTTTCTATAAAGTTTGTTTAATTCGGAGCTACGGCCTAGAAGATATGAGCAAAACAAGACAAGCATGGAAATTATGCAAGATGCATCCAAACATCAAGCAAACACACTCCAAACAGGTATTCAACATGATATTAAGCTTCTACATGCAAAATCACACAATTTCATATAGAGCACACTCAAAACGGAGCAACGGGCTAGAAGATATGAGCAAAACAAGTTACAACGCAAAGCTGAAGTTAACAACCACATAGCAACTTTGAAGCAAGGTATAGTTATGCTACAGCACCCAGACATGATAACAAGAGGCATGGATGTGAAATAGACATGATACTTAACAAGCATGGACTCAGAGCACACCCATAAACTTGCTGGAACACAACTAAACAAGCATGACAATTTGCAATAAATTTATCCGGACTTAGTCAAAATCTGGGAAGGCAGAAACATCATCATGATGCTGCCTTCGGAGGCACAAAACAACAAGCATATCAACTCTACTAAGTATATAAAGATCATGGACATGTAATAGACATAGCATACATCAAACAACTCCATTGGAGCAACTCCATACGAGGCATGGATCAATAACAACAAGCTTCACCAAATTGATAATGCTGATAACAGACTGACAGGTAAATTTATAGCATCTTGAGAGCAAGAAATAAATAAGCTACAGCAGGCTATATATGAAAACTAAGGCATGGATGGATAGAGCATAACATGGACAACAAGACATGATCATTGGGCAACCCAAACCAATCATGGATTTGAGTGAGGCATCAAGCAAACATAGAATCAGGTTTAACAGTTTCCAGACTTAGCAGTTTTTCACTAAGTATAAAACAGCAACAAAGACATGGCATGTTTACAAGCTTGTTGCAAACACCTCAGGGCATATCATGAAAAGTGGATTGCACCACAGCAAAGACCATATGATTGAGCTTCTAAAACATATAGACATGTGGCATTAAGACAAGGACACCAATATTAATGAACAAGTCAAATCAGCATCTCATAACAATTTTCAACACTTATCAGCCACATGCACTTTTGCATCAGAGATTAACATGGCAATATGGCACCTAACATGAATGCTATAGCAACCATCATGTAGAGCACTTCACAATGAACATTTTGACATATCAGACACTCTATTTGGACCAACATGCACAAAGTTATCAACACCACAAGCATGCAACAAAATTACAGGTACCAACAGTTTTAAACATATAGCACTCTTGCAACGATGATTAGGGCATCAAGATTAACTCAAACAAGCATGTCACAATGGAACAAAATGAAGAGAATATCGAAACGATCATTTTGACATATTATACACTCAATTTTGATCAGCACACAAAAAATTATAAGCAGACAAAGTATACCACAAATTTACAAAACCCAGGGACTTAGCCAAGGAAACAACCTCGAGGAGCTGACTGGATGGACACGTCCGGAGGAAGTCGGACACAACTGATGGCTGGGCCCACACGTCAGTTGCACGGACAGAGGGGCTTGGACATGTCCGGACCAGGTCAGACACGTCTGACGTCTGGGGCCCACGTGGCGGTGACTCGGCGAGGGGAGGTCGGACATTGTCCGTTTCGGACGGACATATCCGTCGATGGCTCAGGACACAGACGGCCGGTCCGATCGGGACGCGGCCGGCGACGCTCTCCGGCAGGCATTGTTGACGAGGACGAGGCGGCGGAACGAAGGCTCGGGGGAGGCCGGAGGGGAGCGGATCCGGCGGCTCCTCGCCGGATCTGGCCGGAGGCGAGGCCCGGGCGGCGGTGCGAGGTCCCGGCAGCGGGCGGCGCGCGCAGATCATGCCCGGCTGCGAGGCAACGAGGCGGTGGCGGCATCTGCGGCAGCCGGCGGCGGAGACGAGCAGCGAGGTCGGTGGGGCGCCGGAGGAACGACGGCGGCGGGACGAGCCAGAGGCTCGGGGTGGAGCTACGAGGAGCCAGAGGCGGGCGGTGGCGGGGTCGCGCCTCGAGCCCAGATCGGGGCCCGAGCGGGCCGGCTACGGGTCCTGGAGGGCTGGCGGCGGGACGACTGGGGGAGGGACGCGTGGCGCTCCCCGGTTGGTTGGGCGGAGGGACCGGCCGGCGGCTGGCCTATCTGGAGGCACCAAGTGGCAGCGAGGAGGTGGACGGCGGTGAATTCGGAGGATGAGGAGGCTGTGTGCGCAGATTTCGAGGCAGAGGCTGCTGGAGGTTAGGGAGAGCGGCTAGGAATGCCCAAAAATGGCATGGGGAGGTGTTTAAATAGAGTAGGGGCTAGGGTTTGAGGATTTTTGGGGCAAACGGAGCCTCGGATCGTAATTCGACGGCTACGGAGCAGAGGGGGGTTTAGTGGGCTGGATTTGCGGGCTGTGTAGGAGGGGTTATTGGGCTGAGAAGAGAGAGATGAAGTGCGGCCCGACACGTGTTTCGGAGACCGAAACGTCCAACGTTTAAATCGGCTCCTAGTCCCGCTATAGTTTAATGGTTGGGCCATCAAACGAGCTCCGAATGCGATGAAATTTGGCAGGCGGCCTGTCTACACTATAATAAGACCACACGCCAAGTTTCATCCCATTCCGAGAACATTTTCCGGCCACTCATAAAATTAATAAACAGAGGTGCCGCGGGCACGTGCAAGTGTGTCTGGCTCAGAACGGACAACGGAGAGGACGGGCTGACTCGGACGGATGCATGTTTTGAAAACATGCTGATGCAATGCACACGATGACATGGCAAAATGCAACACGCAAGCAGATGACATGGCAACGACACGAATAACTGGCAGACACTTGGCGCATCGGTGTCGGTGTGTCACAACACTCCCCTACTAACAAGAGATCTCGTCCCGAGATCTTAGGAACGAGACGGAAGAGAAAAAGGAAGAACAATGTGAAACCAAAGAATGTTTAGAGGTTGAACAACTTGAAAGAAGGAAAACAATGGAGATGAATGAGATTGAGAAGCTGCATTACAAAAGAGGAACAAGGAACACACGAGAACCCAGTAGGTTGAAAGGCACGAAACAAGAGCTGATGGAACAGGAATAAATTCGAAACCACTCCGGTTAATAAGAGATAGAAAGGAATCCGAATGAAGGAACCCGGGCAACACTCTAGCTGAAAATGGAAGGAATAGGGCATGAACTTAAGAATATGGAACGATACTTGACGAGATGAACAACACAATTCCTCCAGAAGAAATTACTGAGTGAAATGGAAAGAACGGATAAAAGAACAACAAGTTCCACCACAAATGAATTCAAAGCATCCTTGCGAAGAAGGGATGAACGGAGTTGTTGAAAATCAACATCGAAAAGAATTAACTTGTTGTGGACTTATGTAAACATCTCAAGACTTGATGTGACATTATGCCACAACCAAAATATTGATGAGCTGAGAAGAACGAAGAAATGCAAAACTCCACTTCAAAATAATACGGAGGATTATTTGCATCTCGATACACAAAAGAATAATGCTTGAGCAGCTCCACGAGAATTTGATGAACACTTGAAGGATGATTTGAATCACGATGAACCACCATGAAGAACTCCGGTAACAAGAGGATAATGAGATAGAAGTAAAGGATGGACAAACAAGATTAAAGCTTTGCGATGATTTAGACGGGGGTTCCGACGAGATAGCCATGAAACTTGAACTCCGGAGAAGAAAAGATGACGTCACTTGGAACGAGAATTTATTCATCAAGAATAACCTCCGAAGGAAGGAATTAAATCGACATGATGAAAAAGGAATATGAATTATGTTATGCTTATCCTCTACCAATTAAATTGATGAGAAGCAATGGATTTGCATATAACTTATTCATGTGAAAGGGATTAAAGAGAGGTATATCGCGAACTTGCAAAAATCTTCATTAAACACCTGTAGGATTGGAATAAAAATGAATGGATTGATATGATAACACCGGAAAAGAACTCTTGAGCGAACCACCGTAAGAAGTGATGCCGAGTGAAGAAAAAGGAACAAACCACCGCGAAGAATTAGAATAGGACCGAAGCAAGGAGAATGAATCACCGGCAAGAATAAAGCACTTGGGGAATTTCAGATGCAAGAGAACGAAGAGATGGCGAACTGATTAAAGAAAACTTGAACGAAGCACCGGAGGAATGTGAGACGAACAAAGAGGCATCATGAAGAATATTTGGAGGACGAAGTTGAAAACTGAGAATGAAGAAATCTTCTGAAATGATGGCCTTCGGAGGAACACAAAGAAAAGAACTGATGAAATACTCTGGAAGAATGAAAAGAAGAAAGGTTGAACCAATGATGAAACGAATTAAAAGCGATCTTGGAGAAGGCATATGACTGATGGAGTCCATACTTGCGTCACACTTGAAAATAATTTTGGAACACACCGGAAAATTAGAAGAGTCGGGTAAGATCCTGGGAAAAACTTGTGGGTTAAGGCCCACCGAAGAGAAAATACCATTGAAAAAGGATTAATCGAGTGAGAAACGATGCACCGGAACGATTAAAGACTCGAAGGGGTGACAACCTCGAATAAATTAGAACATAGACGAATCTCCTGGAATGTCTTCGGAACTCCGAAATAATTCAATGGTGAGAGACGAACGAGCAAGAGGAAACATCTGAGCCGAGGGAAAAGATAAGATCAACACCGAAAACTTGAATTGAAATCCACCGGAGAAGAAAAAGAGATGAATAATAACGACGAGACGAGAATTCACCAGTTGAAATAACTGAGGAAGAATGCAGAGGATCACACGAGTAGGATGGATACTCGATTAAGTGCTCCGGCTCCGAGAAGAAAAAGGGTGGGCGGGTGGGAAAAGAAAGACCACTTAGGAAGGGGAAACAACACGGGTTGGAAAGAATTGAGGATCGCACTTGCAAAGAAGAAGAGGGTCGAATCCACTTGACGAGAGGTGCACCAGATGAAAGAACTGACAACGCAACGAACAAAACTAACTGCGTGACCCTAAAAAAAATTTGAAGGGGAAGAGAGGTAAATCAAAACACCTACATCAAGATTCCTTACCAGAGAGACGAAGGGGCTGGGGAGTAAAAAGAATTCCTACTCTCCGATATAACTGGACTCCAAAAAGTTTTTCTACTAGACTCGACAACGGTCATACTACGATCAATCAAGGGGGCTCCTATGGTCGGTCAAGGCTCTGATACCAACTTGTCAGGCCCAAAATGCGATTCTATCCCGATCATGTGACACATACGTGATTGGGGCACAACCGCATTTCGGGCTCTTAGCCAGATGGATATCATTTCATCGTACCATTACATACATACATGGGGATACAACTATTCATACAAGTCACATGAATACAACACCATCAGTACAAGGCATCCGACTACGGATGCAAACATGAAAAGCACAATGACATCCATCTGCTATCTCAGGCTGCCGACCAGGAACCTAACCCAAGACCGACGAAGAAGAAGAAGAAAGAACTCCAACACAAAGAACATCGCTCTCACGTCAAGTCATCGGAAACCTGCAGATGCAACTGTTGTTGTAGAATCTGTGAGCCAAGAGCACTCAGCAATCCCATAACCATGGGTATCAGGACTAGCAAAGCTTAATGGTGAGGTTAAGTGGTGAGGTTGCAGCAGCGGCTAAGCATATATGGTGGCTAACTAACGAGTGCAAGAATAAGATGAACATGTACGCAAATGGTCGCAAACTAGTAATGATCGCTAAAGATCCTGAACTACCTACGAGTCAAACATAACGCCACCGTGTTCTCTTCTCAAAATGAAAAGAGACCGTCACGGTTACTCACGCGGTTGGTGTATTTTACTTCGGATCCTCTGTCAAGTTTTCTACAACCGGACATTAACAAATTCCAATCTGCCACATAACCGCGGGCACGGCTTTCGAAAGATCATAACCCTGCAGGGGTGTCCCAACTTAGCCCATCACAAGCTCTCACGATCAGCAGAGATAATAATAATATTACCCCTTATCTTAGGGACAATCCGATCAGGCTCGGAATCCCGATGCACAAGACATTTCGACATTGGTAAAACAAGTCGAGCAAGACCTCCCGGCGTGTCGACACCCCGATAGTAGCCGCGCGTATCTCGTCTCAGGCCATGTCTGGATGAGCGCTACGTACAACAACAGAAGACCCCATATAACTGGGTGGCACCGCAAGTGGCTCTAGTTTGGGACCAACACCATCAGCACTGGCCCCCCTGCTATGTAGAAGAATCCTCGAGTGTCCGACCCCCTATGCGAATTTAATTAATTAATTAAGTTATTATTATGTTGCAAATTAAAACAAATGTTGGGCCTTGTTGGAGGAGTTTTATTCAAAGATGAACTGTCAATTGGTCCCCATATACCCAACAGTGTAAGGAACGCAAAATCAAGGAACATAACGTCGGTTTATCGACTCCTAAGGTGGCATGAGTGGAACAAAACACCGAGCAAAAGGCCAAGCCTTCCACCCATTGCCGAGTATATAGGTGTGTTAAGATATATAAGATATATTGGGATATTCCAACAACAAGTTCCAACATGGAACGATCTTCATCTTCACCTACAACTAACAACGCTATAAGAGGGGCTGAGCAAGCGGGTAACATAGCCAAACAATGGTTTGCTGGGAGGGTGTCAAAGGTTAGAGTTTTCATGGCAACAAGGAGAGGCTGACAACAAAAGATAGGTAGAGTTCCTCAGGGCACCTCAGATTGTGGCTCTTTCTGGTGGAAGGATGTTTGTAAGGTTATGGGCACTTCCAGGAAGTGCTCTTATGTGCAAGTGAATGCTGGAGACACTGCCCTTTTCTGGTCTGATATTTGGCAGATTGGGTCTGACAAAGTTACAATGGAACTTAGATTCCCCAAACTGTTTTCATATGCTAAGGATCCCTGGGTGCTAGCCAATGGTATGCTTAGCCAGCAGGATATCAATTTTCACTTTCATTTGCCTCTGTCTATGCAAGCTCATCAGGAATTGAGCCAGATGCAGGATATGTTGGAGGCTTGTTCCAGATCCCGTGAATCCAATGATGTTTGGCTCTGGCAGAACACAAATAAAGGTTACAAGCCAAATTTTTTTTACCTCTATAGCTTTGCCTCAGAAACTTTTAATCCACTGACTTCTTGGATCTGGAAGTCCTCTTGCACCAACAAAATCAAAGTATTTGCTTGGATGCTTATCATGGATAGGCTGAACACAAAAGACATGGTAGAGAGGAGGCATTGGCATTTGGAGGATGGGACTTCATGTGTGATGTGTCCCATTCAGTCAAGAGAAGACAGAGATCACCTATTCTTCAACTGTAATTTCAGTGTCAGGGTATGGAATTATCTCCAAATCTGCTTGGCTCATGGTAACTCAATGGTTGAGGCAGTCTTAAAGACTAGGAAGAGTTTTGGTAAACCTTTCTTCACAGAGGTTGTTTTCATTGCTTGCTGGAATATTTGGATTATCAAAAATGCCAAAGTGTTTAGGCATGAGAGGGCAAGTTTTAATAAGTGGAGAAGTTGCTTTCTGCATGATATCTCCTTGATGCAATATAGGATCAAGCCTGCGTACAAAGATGAACTTCTGAGATGGATCTCATTCCTCCCCCCTTGAGTTGTTGGTAATCTTTCCCTAGTTCTTCCTAGCTTCTCTTTGTAGTTTCCTAGTTTCTTCTTTTAGTTGTTGGTTTGATTACCCCTTGTAATCCCCCATGTACTTTTGTTATCCTTTTCAATAAAGGGCTCTTTATGCTGTGGGGGGTTCCCGCACAGTTTTCGGTCAAAAAAAGAACAAAAGATAGGTAGCGCGACATATAGCGATAGCATCGAGACATCTAGCATAGCAATGATAGTAAAGGTATCCAAGGTGATGGTCATCTTGCCTGAGATCCTGCAAGGAAGAAGAAATTATCCATGAAGTATACGAAGAAGAAACCTCGATGACGAACCACGTGTACTCGAACGAATCCTCACGAACACAACGGATAATGAACTAGCGAGAAGAAGCACACACATGGTAAACACACAACACAAGAACATGACAAGAAGCTCAACCAAGTATGATGAAAGACAAGTCTATATGATGCAAAACATGGCAAGGGATGAAGCACACAAGAACAACACAAACCAACAAGTTTAAATGAGGCCGGAATCAACATATAACTATTCTGGTAAGTCCTCATGTTCTCATTTCTAAAAAGGTCCAGATCTGAACAAACCTTAAGTTAAAGTTGTTAAACATCAGGTTAGCATGCACCAAGATTATCTACGCGAAATTATAATCAATTTTCTATAAAGTTTGTTTAATTCGGAGCTACGGCCTAGAAGATATGAGCAAAACAAGACAAGCATGGAAATTATGCAAGATGCATCCAAACATCAAGCAAACACACTCCAAACAGGTATTCAACATGATATTAAGCTTCTACATGCAAAATCACACAATTTCATATAGAGCACACTCAAAACGGAGCAACGGGCTAGAAGATATGAGCAAAACAAGTTACAACGCAAAGCTGAAGTTAACAGCCACATAGCAACTTTGAAGCAAGGTATAGTTATGCTACAGCACCCAGACATGATAACAAGAGGCATGGATGTGAAATAGACATGATACTTAACAAGCATGGACTCAGAGCACACCCATAAACTTGCTGGAACACAACTAAACAAGCATGACAAGTTGCAATAAATTTATCCGGACTTAGTCAAAATCTGGGAAGGCAGAAACATCATCATGATGCTGCCTTCGGAGGCACAAAACAACAAGCATATCAACTCTACTAAGTATATAAAGATCATGGACATGTAATAGACATAGCATACATCAAACAACTCCATTGGAGCAACTCCATACGAGGCATGGATCAATAACAACAAGCTTCACCAAATTGATAATGCTGATAACAGACTGACAGGTAAATTTATAGCATCTTGAGAGCAAGAAATAAATAAGCTACAGCAGGCTATATATGAAAACTAAGGCATGGATGGATAGAGCATAACATGGACAACAAGACATGATCATTGGGCAACCCAAACCAATCATGGATTTGAGTGAGGCATCAAGCAAACATAGAATCAGGTTTAACAGTTTCCAGACTTAGCAGTTTTTCACTAAGTATAAAACAGCAACAACGACATGGCATGTTTACAAGCTTGTTGCAAACACCACAAGGAATATCATTAAAAGTGGATTGCACCACAGCAAAGACCATATAATTGAGCTTTTAAAACATATAGACATGTGGCATGAAGACAAGCACACCAATTGCAATGAACAAGTGAAATCAGCATCTCATAACAAATTTCAGCACTTACCAGGCACATGCACTTTTGCAACAGAGATTAACATGGCAATATGGCACGTAACATGAATGCTACAGCAACCATCATGTAGAGCACTTCACGATGAACATTTTGACATATCACACACACCATTTCGACCAACATGCACAAAGTTATCACCACCACAAGCATGCAACAAAATTACAGGTACCAGCAATTTTAAACATATAGCACTCTTGCAACGATGATTAGGGCATCAAGATGAACTCAAACAAGCATGCCACAATGGAACAAAATGAAGAGCATATCACAACGATCATTTTGTCATATTATACACTCAATTTGGATCAGCACATAAAAAATTACAAGCAGACAAAGTAAACCACAAATTTACAAAACCCAGGGACTTAGACAAGAAAAAAACCTCGAGGAGCTGACTGGATGGACACGTCCGGAGGAAGTCGGACACAACTGACGGCTGGGCCCACACGTCAGTTGCACGGACAGAGGGGCCTGGACATGTCCGGACCAGGTCGGACACGTCCGACGTCTGGGGCGCATGTGGCGGTGACTCGGCGAGGGGAGAGCGGACATGGTCCGTTTCGGAGGTACATGTCCATCGTTGACTCAGGACACAGACGACCGGGTCGATCGGGACGCGGCCGGCGGCGCTCTCCGGCAGGCGTCGTTGATGAAGACGAGGCGGCGAAACGAAGGCTCGAGGGAGGCCGGAGGGGACCGGATCCGGCGGCTCCTCGCCGGATCTGGCCGGAGGCGAGGCTTGGGCGGTGGCGTGAGCTCCCGGCGGCAGGCGGCGCGCGTAGATCGGTCCGGGCGGCGAGGCAACGAGGCAGTGGTAGCATCGGCGGCAGCCGGCGGCGGAGATGAGCGGTGAGGTTGGCAGGGCGCCGGAGGAACGATGGCGGCGGGACGAGCCAGAGGCTCGGGGCGGAGCTACGAGGAGCCAGGCGGCGGCGGGGTCAGGCCTCGGGCCCAGATCTGGGCCCGGGCGGGCCGGCTACGGGTCCTGGAGGGCTGGCGGCGGGACGACTCGGGGAGGGGCGCGTGGCGCCCCCCGGTTGGCTGGGCGGAGGGACCGAGCGGCGGCTGGCCTATCTGGAGGTGCCAAGTGGCAGGGAGGAGCTTGACGGCGGCGAATTTGGAGGAGGAGGAGGCTGTGTGCGCGGATTTCAAGGCAGAGGCTGCTGGAGGTTAGGGAGAGGGGCTAGGAATGCCCAAAAATGGCATGGGGAGGTGTTTAAATATGGTAGGGGCTAGGGTTTGATGGTTTTTGGGGCAAAACGGAGCATCGGATCGTAATCCGACGGCTACGCAGCAGAGGGGGGTTTAGTGGGCTGGATTTGTGGGCTGTGTAGGACGGGTTATTGGGCTGAGAAGAGAGAGATGAAGTGCAGCCCGGCACACGTTTCGGAGACCGAAACATCCGACGTTTAAATTGGCTACTAGTGTCGCTATAGTTTAATGGTTGGGCTATCAAACGAGCTCTGAATGCGATGAAATTTGACAGGCGGCCTGTCTACAATATAATAAGACCACACGCCAAGTTTCATCACCTTACGACGACATTTTCCGGCCACTCATAAAATAAATAAACAGAGGTCCCGCAGGCAAGTGCAAGTGTGTCTGGCTCAGAACGGACAATGGAGAGGACGGGCGGACTCGGACGAATGCAAGTTTTGAAAACATGTTGATGCAATGCACACGATGACATGGAAAAATGCAACATGCAAGCAGATGACATGGCAACGACATGAATAACTGGCTGACACCTGGCGCATCGGTCTCGGTGTGTCACAACGTGCAAGCAGTCCGCCGCGCAGGCTCGACGGGACGAGTGCATCCTGTCCACCTCGCAGGCTCGACGGGACACGTGCGATCAGCATGGCCTCCCATGCTCACCGGGAAGGGAGATCTTTGACCTCCATGCACCAGCCGCCGCCCGCCGAGCTCACAACTTCTCCATTAATGGGTTAATTAAAGCACCTGGACGGAGGGTGTTTGCTTGTGATCCCATGGCAGCATTTTCTTTGTTTGTGTTTTCAACTCATATTCTGCCCTAATTTAAATTGCCACATAGGGCAACAGATAATAAAACCACAAATAAAATGGCAACGGATAATATGATGACAAATTTACAATGGTGCAGATAATAATTGTCTTATATATTTCGGATAATTTAAAATGCCACATGCGGCAAAGCCCGAAAGACACGGGAGCAACAGAAGAAGGAAATTGCACACAACGATCTAGGTCGCTACTGTCTCTACTCGGTGATGGATCGCCGGCTGGCGAAATCATCCAGCTCCTTCTTCAATTCCTCATGACTTTGCTTGAAAGCAGCCACAGATTCCTCCACCTCCTGCTCGTTCTCGATCCGGAGCTTCCTCAAGCCTCCCATCTGTTCCTCGACGACCGCTTTCAGCGTCATCTCCGAGGCACTGCTCTGCTCATGCAGCATCTTCCAGCCGGCGGCCTCCTCCTCCTTCTCGGAGACCAACTTGTGGAGCTTCGCATTGTCACCCATGAGTTGCTCGACGATGCCGGTCGCCTTGTCAACCGAGGCATCACTGATCTTGAGAAGCTTCATCAAGCCGTCGACCAGCTCCTTCTGCGTAGTGACGCCAGCGAGAATGTGGTCGTCGCCAGCGATGGACTTCAGGAACGCCGGCTCGTCGCGATGGCCG
The DNA here is from genome assembly GCA_902687465.1 of Secale cereale. Classification (NCBI taxonomy): domain Eukaryota; kingdom Viridiplantae; phylum Streptophyta; class Magnoliopsida; order Poales; family Poaceae; genus Secale; species Secale cereale. The sequence goes on along the minus strand of LR738715.1, from coordinate 383,352,945 downwards.
ATGCCGTGGATGCGCTTGTGAGAGCCCTCGCGTGCTCGTGAGAGCTGGTTCGAGGGCTCCGCGGCGCGCTGGGACATCTCTGCTGCGGCTGCGGCTTTGCGGCGGGAACTCTCTAGTGCTTCCACTACCTTGGTCTTTGCTGCCCTGCTATATGTCCAACCTAAACTCCTCCTACCGGTCATGGCGGAACGACTTGACAAAAAAAACGAGTTTTGTGGGTGATGAGGAGAGGAACAATGAAGTAATTTTGGAGTGGGTAGTTTTTATAGCCCGGTTCTAAGTGTGAACACATATTAGTTTGATAGGTGTGAACAGATTTTCAATTACTTATTGCATTGTAATCAGCAATGTGACGAGAAACAAGGTCAAAATTTATTAATGGTAGAAGGCTGACCACGTGGTTCCTCGCCGTTGAGGCGGCCGCGGCGTGCTCCGCTCTGGCATCCCTGCGCGCGCTCTGCTCGCCGTTGAGGCAATGTTACAATGGTGACGGTTAATAATTCTTAATAATTGTCTTACATATTCAGGATAATTTAAAATGCCAAATGCGGCAAGGCCCAGAACACTCACAACCTACATATGCATACAATTATAATAAAATATAATATAAAAGGCTGAGCTGGCGGCCTTCCGACGATGGTCCTCTCGGACTCCATGATCAGCATAACACCCTTGCAGGCGTTCACTCCGAGTGTCCCGACCGCCTCCACCTATGGAGTTGCTGGCGCTGGGAGCCTCTTGGGGCTGCTAGGCCTCTTCCAGAAGAGCTTGACAGCGTGCATTCATGCGCATGAAAACTCTGGGGAACCGCTCCATTTCCATGTATCTGGCCTGGTAGCAAATTACGTCAATCACCTGCATCCTCAAGATATCACGTTGGTGATGCTCTACTTCGTTGGGGACGTCAACTCCGCCAAGGATGCGCTCGAGCCTGGCCACCACATCATTGGGATCAAGGTTGACACGGCCGCCACGGGCAATGATGAAGCCGCAGGCTGCCTTTGTCTTAACTAAATCGCAGAGGTCCTCTACCCATTCCTTGCGGGACATCAGGCGCTCGATGAGCACCGGAGATGGTGGTTCTTCGGGTGGGTCGTCGATCATGTCGTCGAGCAGCTCTTGATCTTTTGGACGGTGGATGGCAAACTGTTCATCACACCTCCTCTGCAATATGTTGATTGTGCTCCCAAGGACTGTGACGCCGATATCACTGCCGATGGGTGATACGTCTCCAACGTATCTATAATTTTTTATTGCTCCATGTTATTATATTATCCTTCTAGGATGTTTTATGGGCTTTTATATACACTTTAATATGATTTTTGGGACTAACTTATTAACCCAGAGCCGGTGCCAGTTTCTGTTTTCCCCATGTTTTTGAGTATCGCAGAAAAGGAATACCAAACGGAGCCCAGTTGACCTGAAACTCAGCGGAGGCTGTTTTTGGACTAGAAGAAGCCCAGGGAGTACCAGAGGAGGACCAGAAAATCCCCGTGCTGCCAACGAGGGTAGAGGGCGCCCCCCTGGGCGCGCCCCCTACCTCGTGGACAGCCCGGATACCTCCTTTACTTGTTCTCGACTCCAACAACCCCTATATATATACAGAAACATCCAGAAAATAACCTAGATCAAGAGTTCCACCGTCGAAAGCTTCTGTTGCCACCGAAAACCAATCTAGACCCGTTCCGGCGAATCCCTCTCCGGTGGCCATCTTCATCAGCCCGGCGCTCTCCATGACGCGCGGGGAGTAGTTCACCCTCAGGGCTGAGGGTATGTACAAGTAGCTATGTGTTTGATCTCTCTCTCTCTCTCTCTCGTGTTCTCGAGATGGCATGATCTTGATGTATAGAGAGCTTTGCTATTATAGTTGGACTTTATGATGTTTCTCCCACTCTACTCTCTTGTGATGAATTGAGTTTTCCCTTTGAAGTTATCTTCCCGGATTGAGTCTTTAAGGATTTGAGAACACTTGATGTATGTCTTGCATGTGCTTATCTGTGGTGACAATGGGATATCACGTGATCTACTTGATGTATGTTTTAGTGATCAACTTGCGGGTTCAGTGACCTTGTGAACTTATGCATAGTGGTATGCACACGTTTTCGTCTTGACTCTCCGGTAGAAACTTTGGGGAACTCTTTGAAGTTCTTTTTGTTGGTTGAATAGATGAATCTGAGATTGCGTGATACATATTGTATAATCATGCCCACGGATACTCAAGGTGACAATGGAGTATCTAGGTGACATTAGGGTTTTGGTTGATGTGCGTCTTAATGTGTTATTCTAGTACGAACTCTAGGATAGATCGAACGGAAAGAATTGCTTCGTGTTATTTTACTACAGACTCTTGAATAGATCGATCAGAAAGAATAACTTTGTGGTGGTTTCGTACCCTACAATAATCTCTTCGTTTGTTCTCCGTTATTAGTGACTTTGGAGTGACTCTTTGTTGCATGTTGAGGGATAGTTATCTGATCGAGTTATGTTATTATTATTGAGAGAACTTGCACTAGTGAAAGTATGAAACCTAGGCCTTGTTTCCAAGTATTGCAACACCGTTTATGCTCACATTTATTACTTGTTACCTTGCTGTTTTTATATTTTCAGATTACAAAAACCTATATCCACCTTCCATATTGCACTTGTATCACCATCTCTTCACCGAACTAGTGCACCTATACAATTTACCATTGTATTGGGTGTGTTGGGGACACAAGAGACTCTTTGTTATTTGGTTGCAGGGTTGTTTGAGAGAGACCATCTTCATCCTACACCTCCCATGGATTGATAAACCTTAGGTCATCCACTTGAGGGAAATTTGCTACTGTCCTCAAACCTCTGCACTTGGAGGCCCAACAACGTCTGCAAGAAGAAGGTTGCATAGTAGACATCAAGCTCTTTACTGGCGCCGTTGCTGGGGAGGTGAGTGCTTGAAGGTATATCTTTCGATCTTGCAATCGAATATTTTAGTTTCTTGTTTTATCACTAGTTTAGTTTATAAAAGAAAACAAAAAATGGAATTGAGGCTGCCTCATATGCCTCATCTTTTTAATATCTTTCGCGAAAATGATGGGAAGGAAAATTGTGTTCAAGTACTAGAAGAAGAATTAATTAGAATGCTTGGCATAAAATATGTGAATGATGAGCATGATTGCAATGTTGTTAGTAAGAATTCTTTGAATACCCATGATGCTAATGATATGCAAAGCCACAAGCTTGGAGTTATGCTCGTTTTCCCTTCCTATGCTAGTTGATTATCGTTCCCATAAGTTGTTTGCTCACAAAATCCCTATGGATAGGAAGTGGGTTAGAATTAAATGTGCTAGTCATATTCTTCATGATGCTCTCTTTATGTTTCAATACTTATCTTTCATGTGAGCATCATTAAATCAGAATGCCTAGCTAAAATGCATTAAAGAAAAGCGCTTGTTGGGAGACAACCCGATATTTACTGCTACTGTTTTTATGTGTTCACATGATTAAGCTACTGTAGTAATCATGTTTTATAGCTTTTATTTCAATAAAGTGCCAATTAGAACCTTTGGGAAGACTTGGTTGAATGTTAATTTGAACTTGCTGTAAAAAACAGAAACTTTGTGCTCACTGTCACAACCCTAGTTCTAGCTCTGCTTGTGGACTAGTCTTGGTTGTTACATCATGTCTAATTTCTTTTGAAACTTGGAATGGGTTTGTTCAAACCCTAGCACGAAAAGAACTTCACTAGGTTCAACTAAAATATTTTCAGTAAATCCAAATGGCTTTCAAAAATGTTCATCATTTATGGAAATTACTGTAAATAGTAGCCAGAGGTGATGCACATTTTTCCATGACATATTTACGCTCTGAATTAAATCATACTCTATTTGCATTTGGGCATTTAAATGCTATAAAATATTTTAAATGCTCAAGTAATCATAAACTAAAATGTTTTTTGTTGGATTTATTCTAAACAGTAGCCATGATTAGTTTCATGATTTTTGGAAATGCTCTAGCATTCTTTATTAAAGCAAAACAAAAACAGAAATAAAAAGAGAGAGAGAGAGAGCACTTACCTAGGCTACCTCGCGCCCCAGCTGGCCCAGCACTGTGCGGCCCACTGGCCCACAGTGCCAGTCGTCCTCAACCTCTGCTAGTAGGCACAGGCGAAGGCGGGCACGGCGCGCCCTGAGGCCACCACCTCCTCCCTGCCTGCCTCACCCTCGAGGACCTTCCCCAGTGCCCTGGAGACGCCATGCACCACCCTCGACCGCTCTCTCCCCCTAACTCAATCTCCCCCTCGCTCCCCTGCTCCTCCTCGCCATGGCCGAAGCCACCACGGCTGCGCCGGCGAGCACCACCAAGGCCACAGCCTCCCCCTCGCCTCTCCGACGAGCCCCTAAGCTCCGCCGTGCCTTCCACACCCTCTCCATCGAGTCACGCGGCGCCAGGAGCTCCTCCTCATCCGCAACGCTGTCGTCTTCCTCCTCTACATCCGACGACCGCCGCCGACGATTCGCCGTCGCTCGGACCTCCCCGAGCTCCTTGATCTCCTCTTCGGCATCGCCGTGAGTGCCTCTTCCTTTCCCCTCTTCTCTCGTGCTCGCACTTGTCCCCTAGCTCTGTTTCCTCCCGCGGTCGAGAGCTTCTCGCTGCCGGCCATGGCGTAGCCGTGGCCACAGCCGAACGAGCTCACAACGGAGCGCGTCATCGTGCTCCGGAAGCCCCCAGTAGCCTAACGCACCCATTCCCTCGCCCTCTCGTGCACCGTAGCACCTAAACCGTTGGTGCCCGAACTCCGGCCGCCGCCTGGCTCGACGCCTGCGACGATTCTGACCACCCCAGCTGCTGCCGCCTGGTGCGTTGGATGCGCAAGAGCCTGCGCGTCCTGTAGGTGCCCTCCGCCGCTCGAATGGTCGTCGGCGGCGGTTTTCCGATGCCCTCCGTAGTGTTCGGCCTCGCCGGCGGCTAACCGCTGGTGGGTTTGACCCAAGCCCATCGGGTTTGACTCCCCATGAGTCACTGACTCATGGGGCCGGCTTCTGTTTAATTAGTTTAGGATTTTAGGTTAAGTGCTAATCACCCAATTAGTTAACCCCTAGTGCCACTACCATGTCGGCCCCGTGCCTGTTTAGTTTAACTTATTTTTTGTTTTAGTTTAGTTCTTAACCCAGTGGGACCCACACGTCAGCATTGACTTTGCTAATGTGGCCGTTGACTGGACACACCTGTTTGTTACTCTGGCCTGCACTAAGAGACTGACCAGTGGGGCCCACTGGTCAGGTTTGACCTGGACCAGTCCCTGTTAACTGCTGACATCATAGTGACATCATGCTGACGCAGTAAGTATTTTCTGGAATTTAAAATAAATCAGAAATGATTTATTTATTTTAGAAAATATTCAAAACTTCTAAAAATCATATAAAATCAACCGTAGCTCAGATGAAAATAATTTATATATGAAAAATGATCAGAAAAATTCAAGGAATCTGTTTATAGCATTTTCACGCATGTTTGAAAAAGTTAAACCTGCTGATCAGGTCAAATCATTTATATGATATTTGAATAACCACATATGAAGTTTGAATTTGAACCTTTGGTTCAAACCAACTTCATTTAATATGGTTGCTAGTTGCATTAGCTCAATCAACAGCATATTGCCATGTCATGATCATTCATCATATTGTCGCATTGCATTGATTGTGTTCCTTCTCTGTTGCCGGTGTTTGTTCCCTCTCAGTAGACGTTGTTCCGACGATGTGATCAATGACACTAATGAAGACACAATACTCCCTTCAGAAGTGCCAGGCAAGCAAAACCTCTTTGAGCATTCCGATACAATCCCACTCTCTCCTCTTGCTCTCTTTTACTACATTAGGACAACAAAACTTCAACTGTTACCTGCTGCGGTAGTTGAACCCCTTTCCTCTGCATGACATGTCATTGCCACAGTAAATAGTTGAAACCCACTAGCATGAGTAGGAGTTGTTTGAGCCATGTTGTGCCTACTCATTCATGCTTTCTGGTTATGCCTGCTATTTCTTAGAGTTATGTCAGGTCTGATTCATCGGGGATGAATTGGAATGTGGTGAACATGTCCTACTGTTGAGAGCTAAGTGTTTGAACAGGATTTGGTAAAGGTAGCGATGAGAGGCCATGTAGGAGTACATGGTGGGTTGTCTCATTCCAGCCGTCCTCAGGAACTGAGTTCTGTGTTTGTGATCCAAGAATCAGCTACTACTACGCATTGGGCTCCGGGCGCTCCAAGCTCTCTCGACTTATTAACTACCCTTGTCCTCTGTCCAGGAATTGCAACTAGTTTTTGGTGTTTGTAGTTTACTGGAGGTCGTGCGCAGCGCTGAACCTCGGGGTGGGTTGTGATGCGGCAGGTACGTGGCAAGTTGTACCGGTCGCCCGTTTGGTGACTCGGGAACCCTATACACATTGTTTGGGGCCGTAAGCGACACCCCGGCCGGATCTCCCCACGGATGGAACCCAAATAGGCGATAAACCTGGACTAGGGACTTGTGTGGTTAGTCAGGTCGTGGCCGACACCCTCGCTCGGCTTCCGCTTGAAGGTTGCTGAGTACATGTCGTGTAAACGGTGGTAAGTGGTGAGAGCGTGTGTGAAGAAGTACACCCCTGCAGGGTTGTATATGATCTATTCGAATAGCCATGTCCGCGGTAATGGACTTCTGGGTTACTTGTACAGTTCATAGACAAGTGAAAGTGGATACTCTAAAACACAAAAGATAAGCGTGAGTGCTATGGATGGCTTTCTCGTAGGGAGACGGGAGCGGATCCATAGTGGTCTATTGATTGGTGAATATGTGGACTCGTGTGCGCCACCTCAAAAGAGATACTTGCAGTCGTAGTTCAGGATAGCCAACGAGTCAAAGTTGGCTTGCTGCAGTCAAACTCCACCACCCCCTATGTTGATAATGATGCATATGTAGCTAGTTTTGATCTAAGTCTTGCTGAGTACCTTTGTACTCACGTTTGCTTAATTTATGTTTTGCAGAGAGACTTCGGTCTCACTAGTGGTTCCGCGTGGACTTTGACATTTAGCCTGTTACCTCAGCTACGATCTTGTACCATTGGAGGGTCTTGTAGATAGTCAGGCTTCTCATCCCTTTTCATTTGTAGTTGTCTGTACTCAGACATGTTATGCTTCCGTTGCATGTATGCTCTGTATGTGGGTCATGAGACCCATTGTTTGTAATAAATGCTATGTTGGCTCTTCTGGGCCTATATCTATATGAGTTGTTGAATTATGTTGTGATGCCATGTTGTATAGCACATACTTGCATGTTAGGCGTACGTGTAATGTGTATTGCTATGTGTGGTATCCGACACCTAGTTGTGTACCCTTGGTAGCCTATTTTACAGGGAAATGTCTCCTACTGCTTCCACTGAGCCTTGGTAGCTTGCTACTGCTCCGGAACACTTAGGTTGGCTGGCATGTGTCCTTCTTCGTTCCTGTGTCTGTCCGTTAGGGGAATGTCACGCATTGTTCCTTTAAGTCCTTGTAGCTTGCTACGACTTGGGTTCATATGTTGATGACCAACACATTCGTTGCTGGGTCATGTATGCATGTCTGTGTAACTTAGCGCCACTTTTGGTTTATAACTAGTCACGTCGACCCGGGTTCTCTGTCATATGGATGCTAGTGACACGATCATATACGTGTGCCAAAATGTGCAAACAGTCCTGGGCCAGGTAAGGTGGCACCCGTGGGAATACCGTGTGTGAGGTTGCAAAGTGATATGATGTGTTACATGATAGACATGTGTGACTTAGGATCGGGGACCTGATAGCTTTGGTATCAGAGCCTGACTGCCTGTAGGATTAGCAAGCCAAACTGGTCGAAGTCGTGTCTAGATTGTGGAAGGGAACGTAAGGCTCTTTTTACTCCTTTACCCTATGACCTTCTGATCTGAGTCACCTTCTTCTTTCTACGGGGATTAAGAACTAGGCTTCTCATTCTATTTATCAGGATCACGTTAATGGTGGATTCAACCCTCAGTTTAGTTTCTACCACTTCTGCTTGTTCAACTGTTGGTCTCAGAACCTTGACATTATGATGTTGAGTGGTTATGCTACCCTTTTTGGTTGGATCTCAAAAAAAATTGGGCAATTACTGCCGTTATGCTGTCCGAGCCATCCCAGGTTTCTAAATAGTCTGATGCATTTGCAAATCTTTCCTTCCTATTCCCGATGCTCCTTTGGGCCAGATTAACCACACTAACCAGTGTGTTGAGGTACTCCGTTACCTCGACACATATGTTGGAGTTATTATTATGACCCTAAGTAGCTTAGAGAATCACCCAGTAATCTAGAAGTGCTTATATTCCCGGTGTGATGATTCTGGCCATCATTCTCGAAAGCATCCCGTGATGCCATTTAGTTGGTAGGTATTCTATCTCTGGGTCTTGAACCAAAGATTCACCCTACTTACTTCCTGTTGATAGTGTTTGCTCGTTCCTTTAGGATATTAGTAACCTTGTGATAGTCCTCGAGGTCCGTGGTATATCATTCTTCCAATACCATGAACCATCATGGCAGAAGTTCTTCTGAACCAAAAGATCACAACCGGAGTGCTCTTGATGAGTTCTCTATTCATATTGTGACTCTGCCAGTCCTACCTTTCTGCATGGGTTATCCGGAAGAAATAAGTTGAACTAGTTCGACATACTAATCTATGCACCCACAAATCAGAAAGTTATATGTTCCTTTGAGTTGTCCCTTTTTAGTTGTACTACGACCCTCGTCTATCAGTTGATAGTCAGGAGTAGTCGTGCATTCGTGTTCGTCAATGCCTTTTACTTCTGTGGTCTGTCAAGCCATTCTATGCGGAATGACTAGGAGAAACAAACCCAAGTACCTCATCCATATCCAGGATTAGGTCAAAGCAGTTGTACTCTGTAGATCAAATGCAATCCAGCTTTTGATCCTTTCTACTCTGAAGTGTTACCCTCATTACGTCAGGATCGTCATGAGAATTGCACTATCTCTTATGAATTCTTGATGCAGTAATACTTCCTGCCATCATTGTTCATTCCTCGGTTTCCGTGTTATTGTAACCGGAATGCCGACAGGTGAATCGTGATGTGTGAAATCAATACTCCTAGCAACTCCGTTGCTTGGTAGCTAAATGAACAATAACCTCATCCTTAGCAAGTTGATTATTGAATCATCACCCTAAGGTTGAAGGTGATACCTAGTCCACTTTCCTGGTGCACTCCTTGATTGATGAGATAGGATTTTGTTAAGTCCTCACTCATTTTATCATATCGCCTTGCCCTGAAAAGCAAGATTGGTCTCGATCTTAGTAACATATCGGTGGTTTGTGATTTTCCGGTTATCTTCCCGGAAGTATTACCAGGTTGTCCCCTGACCAATGCGTTGAGCTTGTGATCAAGTTGGTCTCATATAAATCACCCCTTCTCCAAGAATCTGTGTTGCATACCCGAGCTAGTTGGTCAAGCTAAACAACAACTTGGAGAGTTGGAAGATGGAAGCTTGTCCGATTTAGTTCATCTTAAAGGATATCTTGTATGTGTGTTGAGGAAAGATGATATCTTCATTAATTGATCCTCGTGACCAGTTGTTGGACCTATTGTCTTGCCAAAACTTTGGTTTGAGTGTGGGCTATCCTCAAATCAAATCAGAACCAACGATGTTCTTAATGTTGTCTTACTCGTGGATGTCCCTCGAGCATACCTCATTATATCTCTTGGTCTGACCAATGCTACCACCTTGTTCATATAAGTTGTGGAATTCCATCTTCATGGATATCTCGAGGACCCATTGTTGAGCCCATCAACATCGTTTATCTTGACCATGATTCATGTTGAACATTTAAGTTAGTATTGGAAACTTTTAAGCATGGCCTTCGTGTTCCGTTCATGAGGTATATGTTTGGATGAGAGAAGTGATCTCCCCTAATTCACGTGTAATTGATGTAAGCTGCCACCGTGAATTTGGGAAAGCTTGTTTTTGCCTCCTTTGGAATCATCCCAATTCAGTCATCCATACAAGTGAAGTATTCTATGGTCTGATAGACTGATCATCTTCATTCCATATGTATCCCTAGCACACCAAGCCACTGATTGATTTGTTCAAGAAAAAGAAGTCTTTTGTGCTAATCCTAGGTCATGAACATGACTTCGCTATCTTCAATGATGGTTCCCAACCTGAACTCGGTAGTGTTTCGTTGTAATACTACCATGTGGTCATGCTTGTCTTGGACAACGTGTCCATAGGTTTGTAGCAGAACCAGCTCATGTTTTGGAGCTTACTACCATAGTCCATTTCCCGAGAATCTCGCAACGTCATCTCATCGATTTGTGTTGCAAACTTTCATTTTTCTTTCTAGACTCGATGAGTCTGAATTATTCTGACACCAACCAGATCTGAATCTTAGGCAAATATGATGGTTGGAACGTGTTCCAAGTATTATAATATTGGTCTCTCTGTAACCCGGTAACGTGGATGTCGTGGCCAACACACATAGCTGGAAGGCCTATTATTGTAGTTTCTTGGTTGAAGAAGTTGACCACCTCCCCATAGGGATTTCGTAGGATTTACTCCCTAGTTGTCCCTTATGGATTTTGTGTTTCCGAAGTCCGAGCTTTTACTTGATGTTCTAGATATCAAACCATATCTAGAATGGGTTGCGCTAGCACATCAAGGAGAACATTAGAAGCAGAGTGCTAAATGTCTCTCAGTCGATCATCCAGATTTCGTCCCCTTGGCCTCGCTAAGGTGAAATCCGAGAAGGTGTTATCTCCCTTTGCATCTGCAGCATCCATCATTATTCATCATGGTAGTATGTTGTGTTGCCAAAATCCTTGACACGGATATTGGTAGAACCTTGATGAATATGGGAATGCTCAAGTTCTTGAGAGCACGCACAAGCACTAGGTGTTATCATCGACACTAACTGGGATTGCTCCTAGTCTCTTCGGTTATGCTATAACCTCTCAAAGAGTAGATTCACTCTCTAATGTTGGGTTTATTCCCAGTTACCAGAATCATCCCCAACATTTGCATTTTGTTCCTAGCTTGCACTGCCAAAGTGCCATTTTACTATGGGTTCCATCGATTTCCAATGATAAGAAAAATCATCCCTTGTGTTGTCTTCAACAAGGTAATCAACATCATCCATTCTGCCCCAAGAATGTCATTCTTTCGGACTCCGGCAAACGATCGTTTGTGATTACCTTAGGCTGGTATAGAGAATTTCAATGATCTCTATATCAAAAGTAATTCTTTTTGCCACTCAAAGAAATAATTCTACGAGTCACCTTCTCTAAGGTGCCCCGCCTGGTGACATCGATCACCATCTCCTTAGGTGTGGAATTGGTTGCCTACCAAGTGAACCTTCATCATTTGTTTCCCTCCATCCCTTAGGATGTGTGTTCCGTGTCTCAGATCAAGAGATGTTTCAACGTCTCACTCCATGAGTTGATCTTTAGTTGCTCGATCTTTCAGAAGATCAAGTACTATAGAGTTTCTTTCGTCATCACTGTGTTGGACAAAGACCTCGAAAGCAAGGATGTCAAGATCAACATGATGCAAGCAATCAACATTCATATGAAGGACACTTGGATCATGAAGAATGAGTTAGCTTGTGTCCCCTCTGTCTTCTTACCTCACGTCTTGAATCTCGGGACAAGATTCATGTTTAGTGCTGGTGAGTTATCACAGCCCTAGTTCTAGCTCTGCTTGTGGACTAGTCTTGGTTGTTGCATCATGTCTAATTTCTTTTGAAACTTGGAATGGGGTTTGTTCAAACCCTAGAACCAAAAGAACTTCACTAGGTTCAACTAAAATATTTTCAGTAAATCCAAATGGCTTTCAAAAATGTTCATCATTTATGGAAATTACTGTAAACAGTAGACAGAGGTGATGCACATTTTTCCATGACATATTTGGGCTCTGAATTAAATCATACTCTATTCGCATTTGGGCATTTAAATGCTATAAAATATTTTAAATGCTCAAATAATCATAAACTAAAATGTTTACAGTTGGATTTATTCTAAACAGTAGCCATGATTAGTTTCATGATTTTTGAAAATGCTCTAGCATTTTATTAAAGCAAAACAAAAACAGAAAATAGAAAACAGAAATAAAAAGAGAGAGAGAGCACTTACCTGGGCTACCTGGCGCCCCAGCCAGCCCAGCACTGTGCGGCCCACTCGCCCACAGTGCCAGTCGTCCTCAACCTCTGCCAGTAGGCAGAGGCGAAGGAGGGCACGGCGCGCGCTGAGGCTGCCACCTCCTCCCTGCCTCCTCACCCTCGAGGCCCTTCCCCAGTGCCCTGGACACGCCACACACCACCCTCGACCGCTCTCTCCCCCTCGCTCCCCTGCTCCTCCTCGGCATGGCCGAAGCCACCACGGCCGCACCGGCGAGCACCACCGCGGCCACAGCCTCCCCCTCGCCTCTCCAACGAGCCCCCGAGCTCCGCCGTGCCTCCCTCATCCTCTCCATCGAGTCACGCGGCGCCAGGAGCTCCTCCTCATCTGCAACGCCGTCGTCTTCCTCCTCTTCATCTGACGACCGCCGCAGACGATCCGCCGCCGCCTGGACCTCCCCGAGCTTGCTGATCTCCTCTTCGGCATCGCCGTGAGCGCCTCTTCCTTTCCCCTCTTCTCTCGTGCTCGCGGTTGTCCCCTAGCTCCGTTTCCTCCCGCGGCCGAGAGCTTCTCGCCGCCGGCCATGGCGTAGCCGTGGCCACAGCCGCACGAGCTCACAACGGAGCACGTCATCGTGCTCCGGAAGCCCCAAGAGCCTAATGCACCCACTCCCTCGCCCTCTCGTCCAACGTAGCACCTAAACCGTCGGTGCCCGAACTCCGGCCACCGCCTGGCTCGATGCCGGTGATGATTCCGGCCACCCCAGCTGCTGCCGCCTGGTGCGTTGGATGCGCAAGAGCGTGCGTGTCCTGTAGGTGCCCTGTGCCGCTCGAATGGTCGTCGGAGGCGGTTTTCCGACGCCCTCCACAGCGTTCGGCCTCGCCGGCGGCTAACCGCCGGTGGGTCTGACCCAAGCCTACCGGGTTTGACTCCCCCTGAGTCACTGACTCGTGAGGCCTGCTTCTGTTTAATTAGTTTAGGTTTTTAGGTTAAGTGCTAATCACCCAATTAGCTAACCCCTAGTGTCACTGCCATGTGGGCCCCGTGCCGGTTTCGTTTAACTTATTTTTCATTTTATTTTAGTTCCTAACCCAGTGGGACCCACACGTTAGCATTGACTTTGCTGATGTGGCCGTTGACTGGACCCACTTGTCTATTACTCAAGCCTGCACTGAGAGACTGACCAGTGGGGCCCACTGGTCAGGTTTGTCCTGGACCAGCCCTTGTTGACTACTGACATCACAGTGACGTCATGCTGACACAGTAAGTATTTTCTAGAATGTAAAATAAATCAGAAATGATTTATTTATTTCAGAAAATATTCAAAACTTCTAAAAATCATATAAAATCAACCGAAGCTCAGATGAAAATAATTTATATATGAAAAATGATCAGAAAAATTCAGGGAATCTGTTTATAGCATTTTCATGCATGTTTGAACAAGTTAGACCTTCTGATCTGGTCAAATCATTTAAATGATATTTGAATAACCACATATGAAGTTTGAATTTGAACCTTTGGTTCAAATCAACTTCATTTAATATGGTTGCTAGTTGCATTAGCTCAATCAACAACATATTGCCATGTCATGATCATGCATCATATTGTCGCTTTGCATTGATTGTGTTCCTTCTCTGTTGCCGGTGTTTGTTCCCTCTCAGTAGACATTGTCCCGACGATGTGATCGATGACACTAATGAAGACACAATAGTCTCTTCAGAAGTGACAGGCAAGCAAAACCTCTTTGAGCATTCCGATACAATCCCACTCTCTCGCTCTTGCTCTCTTTTACTGCATTAGGACAACAATGCTTTAACTGTTACCTGCTGCGGTAGTTGAACCTCTTTCCTCTGCATGACCTGTCATTGCCACAGTAAATAGTTGAAACTCACTAGCATGAATAGGAGTTGTTTGAGCCATCTTGTGCCTACTCATTCATGCTTTCTGGTTATGCCTGCTATTGCTTAGAGTTGTGCCAGGTCTGATTCATCGGGGATGAATTGGAATGTGATGAACATGTCCTACTGTTGAGAGCTAAGTGTGTGAACATGATTTGGTAAAGGTAGCGATGAGAGGTAGGAGTACATGGTGGGTTGTCTCATTGCAGCCGTCCTCGAGAACTGAGTTCTGTGTTTGTGATCCATGAATCAGATACTACCACGCACCAGGGCTGTGATGCGGCAGGTACGTGGCACGTTTTACCGGTCGCCCGTTTGGTGACTCGGGAACCCTATACACATTGTTTGGGGCCGTGAGCTACACCCCGGCCGTATCTCCCCACGGATGGAACCCAAATAGGCGATAAACCTGGACTAGGGACTTGTGTGGTTAGTCAGGTCGTGGCCGACACCCTCGCTCGGCTTCCGCTTGAAGGTTGCTGAGTACATGTCGTGTAAACGGTGGTAAGTGGTGAGAGCGTGTGTGAAGAAGTACACCCCTGCAGGGTTGTATATGATCTATTCGAATAGCCATGTCCGCGGTAATGGACTTCTGGGTTACTTGTACAGTTCATAGAGAAGTGAAAGTGGATACTCTAAAACACAGAAGATAAGCGTGAGTGCTATGGATGGCCTTCTCGTAGGGAGACGGGAGCTGATCCATAATTGTGTATTGATTGGTGAATATGTGGACTCGTGTGCGCCACCTCAAAAGAGATACTTGCAGTCGTAGTTCAGGATAGCCAACGAGTCAAAGCTGGCTTGCTGCAGTCAAACTCCACCACCCCCTATGTTGATACTGATGCATATGTAGCTAGTTCTAATCTAAGTCTTGCGGAGTACCTTTGTACTCACGTTTGCTTAATTTATGTTTTGCAGAGAGACTTCGGTCTCACTAGTGGTTCCGCGTGGACTTCGACGTTTAGCCTGTTACCTCAGCTACGATCTTGTACCCTTGGAGGGTCTTGTAGATAGTCAGGCTTCTCATCCCTTTTCATTTTTAGTTGTCTGTACTCAGACATGTTATGCTTCCGTTGCATGTATGCTCTGTATGTTGGGTCATGAGACCCACTGTTTTGTAATAAATGCTATGTTGGCTCTTCTGGGCCTTTATCTATATGAGTTGTTGAGTTATGTTGTGATGCCATGTTGTACAACACATGCTTGCATGTTATGCGTAGGTGTAATGTGTATTGCTATGTGTGAGATCCGACACCTAGTTGTTTACCCTTGGTAGCCTATTTTACAGGGAAATGTCTCCTAGTGCTTCTACTCAGCCTTGGTAGCTTGCTACTGCTCCATAACACTTAGGCTTGCTGACATGTGTCCTTCTTCGTTCCTATGTATGTCCCTTAGGGGAAATTTTACACGTTGTTCCTTTAAGTCCTTGTAGCTTGCTACGACTTGGGTTCATACGTTGATGACCGACACGTTCGTTGTTGGGTCATGTATGCCTGTCTCTGTAACTTAGCACCACTTTTGGTTTATAACCAGTCATGTCGGCCCGGGTTCTCTGTCATATGGATGCTAGCGACACGATCATATACGTGTGCCAAAATGCGCAAACGGGCTCGGGCTAGGTAAGGTGGCACCCATGGGGATACCGTGCGTGAGGTCGCAAAATGATATGATGTGTTACATGCTAGACTTGTGTGACTTAGGATCGGGGTCCTGACACTCACGAGATTAGCTGCCATTTTTTACTCGAGAGTAATTTTGAGTTTATTCTTTTTGCAGAAGATTAATAGACAAATTCCTCATGTCCAACAATTTATTTGAGAATTTTTAGAGTTAGAGAAGTATTCGAAAGTTACAGATTGCTACATAATGTTCTGTTTCCGACAGATTATGTTTTTCGTGTGTTATTTGCTTATTTTGATGAATCTTTGAGTAGTATCGGAGGGTATGATCCACAGAGCAGTTAGAATACAGTAGATATTACACCAATATGAATTTAGAATGAGTTCACACAGTACCTAAGTGGTGGTTTTATTTTCTTATACTAACGGAGCTTACAAGTTTTCTGTTGAGTTTTGTGTTGTGAAGTTTTCAAGTTTTGGGTAAAGATTCGATGGACTATGGAATAAGGAGTGGCAAGAGCCTAAGCTTGGGGATGCCCAAGGCACCCCAAGGTAAAATTCAAGGACAACCAAAAGCCTAAGATTGGGGATGCCCCGGGAAGGCATCCCCTCTTTCGTCTTCGTCTATCGGTAACTTTACTTGAGGCTATATTTTTATTCACCACATGATATGTGTTTTGCTTGGAGCGTCATTTTGTTTCATTTTGTTTTGCTTGCTGTTTGAATAAAATCTCAAGATCTGAAATTCTTAAATGTTAGAGAGTCTTCACATAGTTACATAGTTATTCAACTACTCATTGATCTTCACTTATATCTTTTGGAGTAGTTTGTTGTATGCTCTAGTGCTTCACTTATATCTTTTTAGAGCATGACGGTGGTTTTATTTTTAATAAATAGATGAACTCTCATGCTTCACTTATATTATTTTGAGGGCCTTTTAGAACAGCATGGTAATCTGCTTAGGTTATGAATTAGTCCTAATATGATAGGCATCGAAGTTGGTTATAATAAAAAATTCATATAAAGTGCATTGAATACTATGAGAAGTTTGATACTTGATGATTGTTTTGAGATATGAGGATGGTGATATTAGAGTCATGATAGTAGAGTGGTTGTGAATTTGAGTAATACTTGTGTTGAGGTTTTCAAGTCTCGTAGCATGCACGTATGGTAACCGTTGAGTGACAAATTTGAAGCATGAGGTATTTCATTGATTGTCGTCCTTTGTGTTGAGGTCGGGATCACGCGATGGTTAACTCCTACCAACCCTTCCCCTAGGAGCATGCGTGTAGTACTTTGTTTTGATGACTTGTAGATTTTTGCAATAAGTATGTGAGTTCTTTATGAATAATGTTGAGTCAACGGATTATACGCACTCTCACCCTTCCACCATTGCTAGCCTCTCTTGTACCACGCAACTTTCGCAGGTACCATACACACACCATATACCTTCCTCAAAACAGCCACCATACCTACCTATCATGGCATTTCTATAGCCATTCCGAGATATATTGCCATGCAACTTTCCATCGTTTCGTTTACTATGACAAGCTTCATCATTGTCATATTGCCATGCATGATCATGTAGTTGACATCGTATTTGTGGCAAGGCCACCATGGATAATTTTTCATACATGTCACTCTTGATTCATTCCACATCCTGGTACAGTGCCGGAGGCATTCATATAGAGTCATATTTTGTTCTAGTATCGAGTTGTAATCTATGAGTTGTAAATAGACAGAAGTGTGATGATCATCATTATTAGAGCATTGTCCCAAAAAAATGAAAAGAAAAAATAAAGGCCCAAAAAAAAGAAAGGCCCAAAAAAATAAAAAAAGAAGGAAAGGCCAAAGAAAAAAATAGGAAAGGCCCAAAAAATGGCAAAAAGAAAGAAAAATAAAAATAAAAGAAAAAAGGGACAATGCTACTATCTTTTTTCCACACTTGTGCTTCAAAGTAGCACCATGATCTTTATGATAGAGAGTCTCTTGTTTAGTCACTTTCATATACTAGTGGGAATTTTAATTTTAGAACTTGGCTTGTATATTCCAACGCTTGGCTTCCTCAAATGCCCTAGGTCTTCGTGAGCAAGCAAGTTGGATGCACACCCACTTAGTTTCTTTTGTTGAGCTTTCATACATTTATAGCACTAGTGCATCCGTTGCATGGCAATCCCTACTCACTCACATTGATATATATTGATGGGCATATCCATAGCCCATTGATAAGCCTATATGATGTGAGACCATCTTCCTCTTTTGTCTTCTCCACAACCACCACTATGTTCCACCTATAGTGTTATATCCATGGCTCATGCTCATGTATTGCGCGAAAATTGAAAAAGTTTGAAAAAAAATAAAGTATGAAACAATTGCTTGGCTGAAACCGGGGTTGTGCATGATTTGGGTATTTTGTGTGACGAAGATGGAGCATAGCCAAACTATATGATTTTGTAGGGATGAACTTTCTCTGGCCATGTTATTTTGAGAAGACATAATTGCTTTGTTAGTATGCTTGAAATATTATTATTCTTATGTCAATATAGACTTTTGTATTGAATCTTCGGATATGAACATTCATGCCACAATAAAGAGAATTACATTGAGAATTATGTTAGGTAGCATTCCACATCAAAAATTCTATTTTTATCATTTACCTACTCGAGGACGAGTAGGAATTAAGCTTGGGGATGCTTGATACGTCTCCAACGTATCTACAATTTTGTATTGTTCCATGCTATTATATTATCCTTCTAGGATGTTTTATGGGCTTTTATATACACTTTTATATGATTTTTGCGACTAACCTATTAACCCAGAGCCTAGTGCCAGTTTCTGTTTTCCCCATGTTTTTTAGTATCGCAGAAAAGGAATACCAAACGAAGCCCAATTGACCTGAAACTCAGCGGAGGCTGTTTCTGGACCAGAAGATGCCCAGGGAGTACCGGAGGAGGACCAGAAAATCACCAGGCTGCCCACGAGAGCAGGGGGCGGGCGCGCCCCCTACCTCGTGGACAGCCTGGAGACCTCCTTTACTTGTTACCGACTCCAACACCCCCTATATATACAGAAAGCTCTAGAAAATAACCTAGATCGGGAGTTCCACCGCTGAAAGCCTGTATTGCCACCGAAAACCAATATAGACCTGTTCTGGCACCCTGCCGGAGGGGGGAATCCCTCTCCGGTGGCCATTTTCATCATCCCGACGCTCTCCATGATGAGGGGGGAGTAGTTCACCCTCGGGGCTGAGGGTACGTACCAGTAGCTATGTGTTTGATCTCTCTCTCTCTCTCTCTCTCTCTCTCTCTCTCTCTCTCTCTCTCTCTCGTGTTCTCGAGATGGCACGATATTGATGTATCACGATCTTTGCTATTATTGTTGGATATTATGATGTTTCTCCCCCTCTAGTCTCTTGTGATGAATTAAGTTTTCCCTTTGAAGTTATCTTATCAGATTGAGTCTTTAAGGATTTGAGAACACTTGATGTATGTCTTGCATGTGCTTATCTGTGGTGACAATGGGATATCACGTGATCTACTTGATGTATGTTTTGGTTATCAACTTCTTGGTTCAGTGACCTTGTAAACTTACGCATAAGGGTTGGCACACGTTTTCGTCTTGACTCTCCGGTAGAAACTTTGGGGAACTCTTTGAAGTTCTTTGTGTTGGTTGAATAGATGAATCTGAGATTGTGTGATACATATCGTATAATCATGCCCACTGATACTCGAGGTGAGAATGGAGTATCTAGGTGACATTAGGGTTTCGGTTGATGTGTGTCTTAAGTTGTTATTCTAGTACAGACTCTAGGATAGATTGAACGGAAAGAATAGCTTCGTGTTATTGTACTACAGACTCTTGAATAGATCGATCAGAAAGAATAACTTTGAGGTGCTTTCGTACCCTACAATAATCTCTTTGTTTGTTCTCCGCTATTAGTGACTTTGGAGTGACTCTTTATTGCATGTTGATGGATAGTTATATGATCCAGTTATGTTATTATTGTTGAGAGAACTTGCACTAGTGAATGTATGAACCCTAGGCCTTATTTCAAAGTATTGCAACACCGTTTATGCTCACGTTTATTACTTGTTACCTTGTTTTTTTATATTTTCATATTACAAAAACCCATATCCACCATCCATATTGCACTTGTATCACCATCTCTTCGCCGAACTAGTGCACCTATACAATTTACCATTGTATTGGGTGTGTTGGGGACACAAGAGACTCTTTGTTATTTGGTTGTAGGGTTGTTTGAGAGAGACCATCTTCATCCTACACCTCCCACGGATTGATAAACCTTAGGTCATCCACTTGAAGGAAATTTGCTACTGTCCTACAAACCTCTGCACTTGGAGGCCCAACAACGTCTACAAGAAGAAGGTTGCGTAGTAGACATGAATGGGCCATGGTGCCTGCACCGGCCGATGAAGCTCTTGCCCCCCGACCTTCTCCAGCTCGTTCTCCTCGCCGAAGATGTAACGCAGGTACGCATCGACGTCGAAGCTTTGGTCGTTGCCTGGCATCCTTGGAATTACTAATGGTAGATGGGTGAGGACTAGATCTTCACAGAGTGTCGCAGCGTGCGTTGCCACCTGGGTTATATGCAGCAATCCGTTAGCTGGTGGCAGTAAACCGGTGAGGGAAAAAGCGTGGATTTTACAATTCAACCATGTGGAGCGCGGGAAGCATTCCCTGGAGCACGGGAAGACTAAGTGGAGCACACACACAACCAAAATACCGTATCCAGTGCCACATGTTATTTATCACACAAGTGTTAACATAAGGAAATGCACGTGTAACTTACTAATCATCACACATGAGTAGTCGCAGATGCATCGTGTGCGATACTCCTAGCCGCCGCAAGCAACTAGTTTGTATTTTTCAAAGATTTTTGTACACACGGAATCGCACAGGAACTAACTGTATTACCCGTCTGTGTTGTAAATTCTCATCGCAAATAGTTCATCCGAGTCGGCTGTTTGCCACGTATCACACACATCTTGTTAATTTGAACCATTTCTGTTGCGTTCGTTAATCGAAAAGAGTTCATCCGAGTGAATCGTATGCCCTATATCACACACACCCTGATTTGACTAACCATTTATGTTGCACTTCCTAATAGCAAACGGTTCATCGGAGCGAACTGTATGCCGTATATCGCACACACATTGATATGGCTGCCCATTTCTATTCTTCTGCCTCATCGCAAATAGTTCGAACGGGTTAATTGTGTACACTGCATCTCACACGCAACTAAAATCCAAACCGTGTTTGATGCATCCTTCATCGCAAACGTTTTGCACCTTTTTGATGTTTTTTTCCATCCTCGTTTGTGATTAATGCATCACACACAGTTTCGTCAAAGGGTCTCTGATTGTAGTGTCGTGTTAGCAGCAACCTGCAGTAGTGATATCTAATAAAGTGCGATTACGATGTTCGAACACACCATTACGATGTGGTGTTCCAGGTGGAATGAGCTATGAACCTGTTCCACATTGTTTCAAATGAAGACCAAACTCGTAACTCAAATATTCACCTCCGCGATCAGATCATAGAAACTTTATTTCCTTGTTACGATGATTCTCTACTTCACTCCGAAATTCCTTGAACTTTTCAAATGTTTCAGACTTGTGTTTCAACAAGTATATATACCCATATCTGCTCAAATCATCTGTAAAGGTCAGAAAACAACGGTACCTGCAGTGAGCCTGAACACTCATCAAATCGTATACATCGGTATGTATTATTTCTAATAAGTCATTGGCTCCCTTCATTGTTCCGGAGAACGGGGTCTTAGTCATCTTGCCCATGAGGCATGGTTCGCAAGTATCAAATGATTCTTAATCAAGTGATTCCAATAGTCCATCAGCATGGAGATTCTTCATGCTCTTTAAACCAGCATGACCTAAACGGCAGTGCCACAAGTATGTTGCACTATCATTATCAATTCTGCATCTTTTGGCTTCAATATTATGAATATTTATATTACTACGATCAAGATTCAGTAAACCATTCACCTTTGGTGTAAGACCATAGAAAGTTTTATTCATGTAATCAGAATAACTATTATTCTCATATTTACATGAATAATCGTATTGCAATAAACATGATCCAATCTTGTTCATGCTCAACGCAAACACCAAATAACATTTATTTAGGATTAACACTAATCCAGAAAGTATAGGGAGTGTGCGATTTATGATCATATCAATCTTGGGACTACTTCCAACACTCATCGTCACCTCACCCTCAACTTGTCTCTGTTTGTTCTGCAAATCATGTTTCGAGTTACTAATCTTAGCAACAGAACAAGTATCAAATACCCATCAATGAGCACTAGTAAGGTACACATCAATAACATGTATATCAAATATACGTATGTTCACTTTGGCATCCTTCTTATTCGCCAAATATTTGGGGTAGTTCCGATTCCAGTGACCATTTCCTTTGCAGAAAAAGCACCTAGTTTTAGGCTTAGGTCCTGCTTTGGGCTTCTTCACGAGAGTGAAAACTTGCTTGCCATTATACTCTAAGTTCCCTTTCTTTCCCTTGTCATTCTTCTTGAAACTAGTGGTCTTGTCAACCATCAACACTTTATGTTTTTCTTGAGTTCTATCCTCACCGGTTTCAGCATCGCGAAGAGCTCGAGAATCGTTTTCCTCATCCCTTGCTTATTATAATTCATCATGAAGTTCTTGTAGCTTGGTGACAGTGTTTAGAGAACTTCTGTCAATGACTATCTTATCTAGTAAATTAACCCCCACTTGATTCAAGTGATTGTAGCACCCAGACATTGTGAGCACATGCTCACTAGCCGAGCCTCCATCTTGTCGGCAAAGTATTTTTTAGAGGTCTCATACCTCTCGACACAAGTATGAGTCTGAAATACCAATTTCATCTCTTGGAACATCTCATATGCTCCGTGGCGTTCAAAACGTTTTTGAAGTTCTGGTTCTAAGCCTTAAAGCATGGCGCACTAAACTATTAAGTAGTCTTCATATCGAGCTTTGGCAAAAGTTCATAATGTCTGCACCTGCTCCTGCAATTGGTCTGTCACCTAGCGGTGCACCAAGGACATAATTCGTTTGTGTAAAAATGAGGATAATCTCTAGATCACAGACCCTGTATGGATCATTGCTACTAACATCTTTCAACTTAGTTTTCTCTAGGAACATATCAAAAAACAGGGGAGCTAAATCACGAGCTATTGATCTACAACATAGATATGCAAATACTACCAGGACTAACTTCATGATAAATTAAAGTTCAATTAATCATATTACTTAAGAACTCCCACTTAGATTGACATCCCTGAAGTCATCTAAATGATATGTGATCCAAATCAACTAAACCATGTCCGATCATCACGTGAGATGGAGTAGTCATCAGTGGTGAACATCTCTAGGTTGATCGTATCTACTATATGATTCACGTTCGACCTTTTGGTCTCCAGTGTTCCCAGGCCATGTCTGTACATGCTAGGCTCGTCAAGTTTAACCCGATTATTCCGCATGTGGAAAACTGTCTAGCACCCGTTGTTTGTGAACGTAGAGCCTATCACACCCAATTATCATGTGGCGTCTCAGCACGAAGAATTGTCGCAATGGTGCATACTCAGGGAGAACACTTATACCTTGAAATTTCAGTAAGGGATTATCTTATAATGCTACCGTCGTACTAAGAAAAATAAGATGCATAAAAGATAAACATCACATGCAATCAAAATATGTGACATGATATGGCCATCATCATCTTGCGCTTTTGATCTCCATATCCAAAGCATCATCATGATCTCCATCATCACCGGCTTGACACCTTGATCTCCATCGTAGCATCGTAGTCGCCTCGGCAACTATTGCTTCTACGACTATCGCTAACTCATATTGATAAAGTAAAGCAATGACATGGTGTATGCATTTCAGACAATAAAGAGATAACCATAAGGCTCCTGCCGGTTGTCAAATATCTAACAAAACCTGATCATCTCACTCAATAACGTATAAGTCATCACGTCTTGAACATATCACATCACAACATGCCCTGCAAAAACAAGTTAGACGTCATCTACTTTGTTGTTGCAAGTTTTACGTGGCTGCTATGGGCTTCTAGCAAGTATCGTTCTTACCTATGGCACAAAACCAACAATGGTGATTTATCAAGTTTTCTGTTTTAACCTTCAACAAGGACAGCCCATAGTCAAATTCGATTAAACTAAAGTAAGAGAAACAGACACCCGCCAACCACAGTTATGCAAAACTAGTTGCATGTCTGCCGGTGGAACCAGTCTCATGAACGTGGTAAGTAGTATGACGATCACCGCCCACAACTCTTTGTGTTCTACTCGTGCATATCATCCATGCATACACCTGGCTCATGATGCCACCGTTGGGAAACATAGCATGCAATTACTAAAAAATCCTACGGTCACGCAAGATCTATGTAGGAGATTTATAGCAAAGAGAGGGGAAGAATGTGTCGACGTACCATCGTAGACCGAAAGCGGAAGAGTTTGATGACGCGGTTGATGTAGCCAAATTTCTTCTCGTCCCGACCCATCGAGCACCGAACGTACGACAGCTCCGAGTATTGCACACATTCAGCTCGATGACGTGCCTCGTTACTTTGATCCAGCAAGGTGTCGAGGAAGTAGATGAGTTCCGTCAGCACGACGACATGGTGACGGTGATGGTGAAGTGACCCGCATAGGGATTCGCCTAAGAACTACGAAAATATGACCGGAGGTGTAAACCATGTGGGGGGGGCGCTGCACACGGCTAACAATTGTTGGTCTGTGTTCTAGTGGTGGCCCCCTTCATATATATAGGTTGGAGGGGAGGAGAGGCAGCCAAGGGGGCACCCCAAGTAGGGGGGATCCTACTTGGGAGCCTCCCAATTCGGCCTCCTCCCCTTCCATATTCATCGGGAGGGGGAAGGAAGGAGGAGGGAGGAGAGAAGGAAGGGGGAGGCCGAATTGCTCCCCTTCCTTTCTCTCTTCCCCTCTTTCCTTCCACCTTATTTCAGCCTACATGGGGCGCACCAGCCCCTTAGTGGCTGATATATCCCACTCTTGGCCCAATAAGGCCCATATCTTTGCCAGGGGTGCCCGAAACTCCTTTCCGGTGACCCGATATGTACCCTATACCCTCAGAACACTTCCGGTGTCCGAATATCATCGTCCTATAAATGAATCTTTACCTCTCTACCATTTCGAGACTCCTCGTCATGTCCATGATCTCATTCGGGACTGTGAACAACATTCGGTCACCAAATCATATAACTCATATAATACAAAAATCGTCATTGAACGTTAAGTGTGCGGACCCTACAAGTTCTAGAACTATGTAGACATGACTGAGACACCTCTCCGATCAATAACCAATAGCGCAACCTGAATTCTCATATTGGTTCCTACATATTCTACGAAGATATTTATTTGTCGTACCATAATGACGACATACGTTATTCCCTTTGTCATCAGTATGTTACTTGCCCGAGATTCGATCGTCGGTATCTCCATACCTAGTTCAATCTCATTACCGGAAAGTCTCTTTACTCGTTCCATAATACATCATCCTTTAACTAACTCATTCGTCACTTTGCTTGCAAGGCTTATTATGATGTGTATAATCGAGAGGGCCCGGAGATACCTCTCCGGTACTCGGAGTGACCTGTAGAGCATCATCCTTTAACTAACTCATTAGTCACTAATCTTGTTCTATGCCAACCCAACAAACATCTTCGGAGATACCTGTAAAGCATCTTTATAATCACCCAGTTACGTTGTGACGTTTGATAGCACACAAGGCATTCCTCCGGTTTCCGGGAGTTGCATAATCTCATAGTCGGAGGAATATATATTGAACATGAAGAAAGTAGTAGTAGTAACACCGAACGATCATTATGCTAAGCTAACGGGTGGCTCTTGTCCATCACATCATTCTCCTAAGGATGTGGTCCCATACATCAAATGACAACATATGTATATGGTTAGGAAACTTAACCATCTTTGATTAAAGAGCTAGTCTAGTAGAGGCTTACTAGGAACATGGTGTTTTGTCTAGTATCCACACATGTATTAAGTTTCCGGTTAATAAAATTCTAGCATGAATAATAAACATTTATCATGATATAAGGAAATATAAAATAATAACTTTATTATTTCCTCTAGGGAATATTTCCTTCAATCGAGCCTAACCCTGACAAGGTCAAGGCCATAGAAAGAATGAGTCTGCCGAAAACCCTCAAGGAGATGCAGAAGTTGGCAGGCTGCGTGACGTCGCTCAGGAGTTTCATCTCCAAGCTAGGGGAATGGGCACTCCCCTTATTCAAGCCGAAGAAAAGGAAAGGCCCGTTCGAGTGGACTCCAGAGGTTGACACAGCCTTCAAAGACCTCAAGAGATACCTCACCAGCCCACCGGTGATGGTAGCGCCACGCCTTCGTGAATCATTGGTGCTCTACTTGGCCGCCACGCCTCATTCTGCCAGCGCGTACTGGTGGCGGTCCAGGAGGAGCACCCCACCAAGGGCCCGCAGAAATGAAGCACCTCGTGCCTGGCCGGGTCACCGTGGACTCAGGGCGGTGCTCCTGAGGCCTCGGCCGCCTCGCCAATCAACGATGGTCCTGGGGCCTTGGCCGACCTTCAAGACAGCAAGGCTCCAGAGGGCGGTGCTCCTAACGCTGGAGCCGCCTTGGAGGATGAGAAGGTTCTTAAGGACCCTCAGCCCCAGGAACTGAACGACTCCGTCAGCGCCTCAATCCTCGTAGAGCACCCGGTGTACTTTGTTAGCATGGTGTTGTGGGACGCACGGGCACACTACCCCATGCCGCATAAGCACTTGCTGGCGCTCCTTGTCGCCTCTTGGAAGTTGCGCTACTACTTCCAAGGTCACCCAATCAAGGTCGTCTCAGCTTACCCCTTGGAAAGGGTACTCTGGGCCCTAATGTTGTGGGAAGGGTCGCCGAATGGAACATTTAGCTACAAGCGTTTGAGTTGGAGTTCAGCACGACCCGTATCATCAAAGGAGCGGCCCTCGCCGATTTTGTGGCGGAATGGACTGAAACCCCTGACCAAGAAGTGAGCGAGGACTACCCTCTCGCCCGTGGTGATGAAGCATCGGATGGTCGGGTCATGTACTTCGACGGTGCCTTCGCGCATCAGGGCGCGGGGCTGGAGCCATGCTCATCTCGCCCACCAAGGACAAGCTCTACTACGCCGTGCAACCATGCTTCCAGAATGTCGAAAAGGCCTCTAACAACATTGCAGAATACGAGGGCCTGATTGCTGGCCTCAAGGCCGCGACGGCGCTGGGGGTAAGAAGCCTTACCATCAAGGGCGACTCCCAGCTCCTCGTCAACTTCTCCAACAAGGCGTACACAACAAAGGACGAGCACATGGATGCATACCTCGAGGAGGTACGTAATATCGAGAAACGTTTCTTGGGCTTGGAATTGCAGCACGTTCCACATGGCACGAATAAGGAGGCAGGCGACATCGCCAAGAGGGCGTCTCGACGCCTGCCTCAAGAGCCTAGCGTCTATGAAGAGCGTATTTTCAAGCCATCGGCAGCTCCTCCCCTTGTCGAGCCAGCGTCGCCTTTGGAGGAGTTTCCCCCAGCACCCACCTCAGTCGCCCCAACTTGTGGCCCAACCTTAGGAGCCTGCCTATTCCTCGAACTGGAACCTTAGGAGGGATGCTAGACTGAGCAGCTCAAGGCGTACTTGCTCCAAGGCACCTTGCTAGAGAAAGAGGAAAACGCAAAGCATGTGGCCCAACAGGCCACCGCGTACTGTATCCAAGATGGTGAGCTCTACCGAAGACAGCCAAACGACGTCTCTCTGTGATGCATCTCTAAGGAGAAGGGATGCACGCTATTGGCCGACATACATGGTGGGGACTGAGGGCATCAATCCTCCTCACGCACCCTCGTGGGCTAGGCGTGACGCAGCGGATTCTATTGGCGCACATCACTCAATGATGCCACCGAACTGGTAAGATCTTATGACGCCTGCTAATTTCACGCAAAACAGATCCACCAGCCCGCTCAGGGCCTCCAGACCTTCTCGCTATCCTGCCCATTTGCTGTCTGGGGGCTGGACATCCTTGGCCAATTTCCCCGAGCTCTTGGGGGCTATCGCTACCTCGACGTCGCCATCGACAAATTCACCATGTGGGTGGAGGTGGAAGCCATCCGCACCATCCCTGCCGGCTCGGCCGTCAAGTTCATCAAGGGCCTCATGAGTCATTTCGGAGTTCCAAATCACATCATCACCGACAACAACTCCCAGTTTACCAGCAACCGTTTCAAAACATATTGTGCTAACCTTGGAACGCAGATATGCTACGCTTCAATGGCACACCAATGGAGCAATGGTCAGGCCGAGTGCGCCAATGCAGAGTTGCTGAGGGGCCTCGAGACAAGGAGACTCAAGAAGAAAGTAGAGGCATGCGGCAGGGGCTGGCTCGATGAGGTCCACTCCGTGTTGTGATCCATCTGCACCACCTCGACCAAGCCGGCGGGCGAGACTCCATTCTTCCTTGTCTACGGAGCTGAAGTGGTTCTCCCCCACGAGGTCAGGCATCGCTCCGCGCGGGCCTTGGCGTTTGACGAGGCACACCTGGACGCCTTGTGGGGAAGGACCTCGTGTTGGGGGTGGAGCGTCGTCGCTAAGCCTCGCTCTGAGTAGCACGGTACAAGGAGGCGCTGTGGCGGTACTACTGCTATAGCGTCTGCTCCTGGACGCTCGAGGTGGGTGATCTCGTCCTGAGGCGGGTGCTCTCCAAGGAGGGGCTGCATAAGCTCTCACCCATGTGGGTGGGGCCGTTCAGGATTGCTCGTGTCTCCAGGCCTAGTG
The DNA here is from genome assembly GCA_902687465.1 of Secale cereale. Classification (NCBI taxonomy): domain Eukaryota; kingdom Viridiplantae; phylum Streptophyta; class Magnoliopsida; order Poales; family Poaceae; genus Secale; species Secale cereale. The sequence continues at coordinate 383,324,447 of LR738715.1, read as the reverse complement.
CCGCGCGCCTGGAGACGCTGGACGGGATCCCCATCCTAAATGCTTGGAACATCCAGCACCTCCGGAAGTTCTACCCATGAAGCAAGGCCCCGTGCCTGTGAAGGTCTCCGCTCGTGACACTCTCACGTAATAATGAGTTGGGGCTGTAGACACCCCGGAGTCTCCTGAGCGCCGCCCTTGGCCTTCACGAGGGCTCCCCACCCACGTCCTAGTGGAGGCCCCACGCTTCGCGCTCGTGGGAAGACGAAGACTAGTTTAGGTGCCGGATGCGGCTGTTCTTTTGCTCCCTTTATGTAGCCGGTTTACTTTTTCTGGAATGAAATTTGGAGGTTTCGTGCCTTTCATTCTCAAGAGTTTGAATGCCTTCTCTTATTAATCCCCTTTCCACCCTTGCCCCAAGGAGAGGACAGCTCTCTGTTGCTCCTCCTCGCGTGTCCCGCGTGTGGGGGCTAGGTAGGTGTGTCAGCCTTGGCTCGCCCGCGACCACACCTCAACGAAGCCTAGTCATCCCAGAGCTTCGATGTCATTAATCCTCGTGAGACACACTCAAACGAGCCCGTGGGCAGGCGCACCCTCTTAAGTCCATGCTTCCGGGCATCGTGACGTGGTGTATCTGCCACAGCCAGCCCACACTCAGGAGTTGTGCAAGGAAGGACGATACGCCTCACGAAATTTCCTAACCCTGCAGCTAAACAACGTCTCCGGAGGCTCAGCGGCTCCCGAAGGCGCACCCTCATGAGGTGCGAGTCTACCACAAACACGCCAAGCTAAGCTACCTTAACCGTACCTAGTAGAAACACGGATACCATGAAATGATATGAATAACAAACATAGCATACTTGCGCAAGAGCCATGGTTCATTACACACCCCGGAGGGACTCTCTACCTTTTTTTGAAAATGTAGGAAAAAACAAAAGTGGAACAAGGAGCTGCAGCAGTTCTCAAGTCCCGGCTCTGGCAGCATGGGAGCTCAGTGTGAGCCTTCCTCCCGCTTCACTGGACCGCCATGGCGAGGCGCCTCATCGTCCTCTCTGATCTAAGTGCGGCAGTGTGGTGGCTTGTCGTAGCTGTCGCTGCTGGCACTCTCCCCAAAGGAGGAGCTATCGCTGGTAGAGGTGATGCGGACGCCACCAAGGGCGAGATCATCGTTGTCGCTGCCATCCTCCGGGCAGCATCCATCACGCTAACCGTCTTCTCCGAGCACCCTCACATAGAGGGTTGCGAGGCCGTCGTACTTGAAGTGGAGGGTGCACCTCCTGTTTAGGCCTTGTGCATGGAAGAATGGCTGCCAACCATAGGTCAAGGACACGCTGCCCGTGGCAGTGATTTTGACCGCCGCCCACGAGGCCTTGCTGCAGCAGCCGTCCGTCTGTAGCTAGAGGCCGTCAAGACCAGCAGATAGCAACGCACCCATGAAGAAGCGCAGAAGCAGAAGCCAGGTGCCGGCGGGCCTCTCCAACCACACGATGAACTCTGGGAAGGCATCTGCTAAGCAGGAGCGCGGCCGTAAAGGCCGAACAACCATGGCACCCTTTCTCCATCGCAGGAGCCGCCCCATCCTCGGTGGCTCCCACCAAGTGAAGAAATGCCGTTGCGGCTCCCTGAGGTGACACCAGCCCCCAAAGAGATGTGCCCGCGCCCTTGAGGAGTCACCGCTGGTGTCGCGGCGTGCTTACGGGGGCGTCCGCGGCCTCTCTTCGGTGGTGCCGTGTCCAGCCCCTCCTTGGGGGTCAGCACTTTCTCTACGGCAGAGAACCTCCTCGTTGGCGCCATGGATGGTTCGGCAAGATGGCGAGGCAAAGAGGAGGAAGAAGGAGCAAGAGGCAAGAAGATGGAGATGAGGAGGGGGCTCAGCCCCTCCTTATTTATAGCAAGAGGGAGTCAAACCGCCAGCCTCCATGATCGCCAGTAATAATGATCTTTTTGCATGCAGCTGGCTCGTGTCAAGTCGAACGGTTGCTGAGGCGGGTTGGGAAAGCGGAGACACCCACGTCCCATCAGGCGCCACGCGTCAACGAGGTCCGCACGCGGTTGGGGCCCGCGGCGCTTCGGCCTTGCCCTTTGGCTTCGCCTCGAAGCCATGTCCGAGTGCGCCTTGGGCCCGGGGGCTGCTGTCGGCATCCTGGGAATCGGGGTACCCAGACTGGCCTGCCTGCGGCCCATAGCGTGGCTCCTTCACCGGCCTGGTAGGGCCCATCTTCGGCATCAACACACAAGACCCTTGCGAGGGGCCAAGCCTCACGAGGTGGACGACGACAAGGCCTCCAGTAGGAGCAGTCTCTCTAGGCTGGCTCCTGAGGAGCGGAGATCTCCATGCGAGCCCCCACCTCGTGTGGTTCAGATGACCAAGGCCAGGCGGGTACCAGCGGGCGCAGCGCAAGAGGTTTCCACTTTGGTGCTAAAGAAGCAAGCGTGGGCGGGGAGTCCCGAGGAATTAGCCAAAGGTTTGCATTTCCGTGCAACAAGACAAAGATCGCCCGGATGACATGACAGAGGTCATCACTGAGCCCATCATGGCATCACGACCATAAGCTTTGCAGGCGAAGACCACCTTTCGGCAAGATAATATATACTAGTTGTCTCCCTTCAAATTTGGCTATTGTGGGATCCCTTCCCGCCTACATTTTGGGAAGAAGACCAAGGCCACTCTAAATATAGCCTAGCCACCACCATAGCAAGGGAACGATCATTCAGATCATCATCACCACCACACAAGGAAGAACACACCTCCTGAGGTTGTTCCACCACTGTACTAGTTCATCCTCAGCCCACCTCGAGGCAATCCACCACAAAGCAGGAGTAGGGTATTACACCGCGAGGTGGCCCAAACCTGGGTAAACTACCTTGTCCCATTTCCTTTCTTTCATCGAGCTCGGCTGTGGGAACGACGAGTAGGCAGACAGGGGAAGTTGACTTCTTTGTACGTACCCTAGTGTTAAAATCTAACAAGGGTCTGTGGAACCCCGAATCCGACACACTTGTCCACCAAGGTGTAAAGCTCTTTCACAGTCTTGGGCAACCGAATGTTCATCTTGGAATGTATCTGGCGAATACGCACATTATACAGGAAGGCCGCTATCAATGCTGCCGGGTGGATGTCTGGTATGTTTCTGTGGACTCGAGTAAACCTCTGCATGTGCTTCCACAGAGTCTCTCCTTCCTTCTGCGTGAGCAATTGCTAATCGCTGGGCCGCCCTGGTTCTTGGTGGCCGCCTATGAAGGCGCCAACGAACTCATGGAATAGGTAAGCCCAAGTCGAGATGGAGTTCTTCGGCAGATGCATTAGCCAAGATCTCACATTGGGCTTGAGTGCTATTGGAAAATAATTGGCAAGTACCTTCTCATCTCTTCCTCCGGCAGCTTGAACAACTATGGTGTAGATGCTCCAGAACTTTGTTGGGTTTAGTTTCACATCATACTTCTCTGGAATCTCGGGCTTGAACATATGAGCGGACGGCCAACGGACTTGCCGCAGATCATGGGTGAAGGCAGGGCACCCCGCCTCGAAAGGCAAGTACCCACCAACATTGAGCTCTGGCTCATCGATGTTGGAACCGCCGCTCCCATCGGGCTGGCAGTGGTCGCCGCGGCGTTGCTCGATGCTGACGTGCACGCCCTCCCTCTGCCTGCCCTCTGCTTTGTTGTTGGCCTTGATGCGCTCGTGGGCCCAACGAATCAATTGAGATGTTGTCGAGCTCCTGGACATGTGGCCCCCGCGCTGGTGGTCATGGCGGGGACTGCACCATGGGTGTGGCGCCTTCGATGCGACCATGGCAGGGTCTTCTCAAATGTCATCGTTGCTTGGCGCAGCCATGGCAGGTCAGCATGTCGTGATATCTCCGCATTGGCGAAAGAAATCATACCCTGGATGGTAGCTCGCCACTCATCCATCTGATCGGCTGCCGGCGGATATTTCAGCAGCAGCTGCGCCCGTGCCATAGCCTTCGAAGAAGTGCTTGGGTGTGATGATGCTGTGGACCGCAAGGTCGCTCGCCTCCTGATGGTGCCCGTGGTTGTCACGCCATGATCTCGTCACTGAGAGCCAGCCGCTTGGACAGCACGGTGACGAGGTCGATGCGCTCGAGAGCTATCGGTTCCGTTGGGAGCGGTTCTCCCCCACGAGGTCAGGAATCGCTGCCTGTAGGTCTTGGCATTTGATGAGGCACACCAGGACGACTCGTGGGGGATGTAACTTCTGCTGGGTGAGGAGCATAGTCGCCATGCCTCGCTCTGAGCAGCGAGGTACCAGCAGGCGCTACCACTGCCGCAACATTCGCTCCATGACGCTCGAGGTGGGCGATATCGTCCTGAGGCGGTTGCTCTCCAGGGAAGGGTTGCATAAGCTCCCGCCCATGTGGGAGGGGCCCTTCAGGATTGCCCGTGTCTCCAGGCCAGGCGCCGCGCGCCTGGAGACGTAGGATGGGATCCCCATCAAGTATGCCTGGAACATCCAGCACCTCCGAAAGTTCTACCCATGAAGCAAGGCCCCGTGCCTGTGGAGGTCTCCGCTCGTGACACTCTCATGTAATAATGAGTTGGGGTTGTACATGCCCCAGAGTCTCCTTAGTGCCGCCCTTGGGCCTCACAGGGGCGTCGTCCCACGTCTTAGTGGCAGCACTTAGCTCTGCACTAGTGAGAAGACGGATACTAGTTTAGGTGTCGGACGTGGCTATTCTTTTGCTCGCTTTCTGTAGCTGGTTTGTTTTCTTGGAATGAAATTTGGATGTTTCGTGCTTTTCGTTCTCAGAGGTTTGAATTCCCCTCTTTTTTATTCAATTTTTCACCCTCGCCCCAGAGTGAATGGCAGTTGCCTGCCGCTCCTCCTCGCACGTCCCGCGTGCGGGGGCTGGGTAGGTGTGTATGCTTAGGCTAGCCCGTAATCACACCTCGCCAAAGCCTGGGTGCCCCAGGGCCTCGACATCTTTGGTCCTCGCGAGACACGCCCAAACGAGCTTGTGGGCATGCGTACTCTCTTTAAGTCGGTGCCTCCGGGTATCGCGATGAAGTGCACCAGCCATGGCTAGCATACGCTCGGGAGAAGTACGAGAAGGAACGATACGCCTCGTGAGGTCCCCTAGCTCTGCAGCTACACAACGTCTCCGGAGGATCAACAGACATCAAGAAGGAAGCCTCGGGAGAATGCCACCGGGAGGCATTCCCTCGTGACATTGGAATCTACCATGAGTACGCCAACCTAAGCTATCTTATCCGCAGTTAGTAGTAACACAGATACCATGACATAATATGGATAATAAAGCATAGCATGTTGGCACGAGTGCCATAGTTCATTACACACCCCAGCGGGGTCTTCTACCATTTTTTTAGAAAATGGAGAAAAAGGCTAAAAACGGGCAAGCAGCCGTAGCAGCTCCCGAGGCCGTGCCCCTGAGGGGTTACCACTGGGGTCGCGGCATGCTTATGGGGGGGTCTGTGGCCTCTCTTGGGTGGCGGTGCATTCGGCACTTCCTTGGGAGTCTTCCCCATATCTGCGGCGGAGAGCTTTCTCGGCCGTGCCATGGATACCTTAGCAAGAAGGAGCAAGCAGCAGGAAGATGGATATGACCAGGGGCATAGCACCCCCTCATTTTCAGCATTGAAACTCAAGACCTTCGCGAGGGGCCAATCCTCGTGAGGCAGACAACACCAAGACCTTCGAAAGGACTGGTCTCACTAGGATGGCTCCCGAGGAGCAAAGATCTCTATGCAATCCCCCACCTCGTGAGGTTCAGATGAAGCAAGCCATGACAACCAAGGCCAGGCGGGCGCCAGCAGGCGCAGGACAACAAGTTTCTTCTTTGGTGCTAAAGAGGCAAGCGCAAGCGCGAAGTCCTGAGGAATTAGCCAAAGGTTTCCATTTCCATGCAAAAGGACCAAGATAGCCAGGGCGACGGGACGGAGGTCATCACCGAGCCCACCATGGCGTCAGGTTCAGAATCTTTGCAAGCAAATACCACCTTTCGCCAGAATAAGATGTAGTAGTTGTCCCCCTTCAAATTTGGCCGTTGTGGAATCCCTTCCCACCTACATATTGGGGAAGAGGACCAAGCCCTCTATAAAAATAGCTTATCCACCACCAAAGAGGGCATCCCGGATCGATCAAATCGACCAGCACCCTCACACCCAAGAACACACCTCCTGAGGTTGTTCAACCACTTTACTAGTTCTTCCTCATCCCACCTCGAGGCAATCTGCCACATTGCAGGAGTAGGGCCACTCACCGCTAGATGGCTAGAACCTGGGTAAGCTGCCCTCTGTCACTTTCCTTCTTATTCATCGAGCTAGTTCGTAGAGACGGCGAGTAGGCAGATATGGGAATTTGAGTTCTTCGCACGCACCCTAGTGTTCAAACTTAACATGGGTTTTGCGGAGCCCTAAATCCGACACGTTGATAAAAAGATAGTTAAGGTTTCCTAATCATAGACATGAGTTGTCATTTGATAACGGGATCACATCATTAGGAGAATGATGTGGTGGACAAGACTCGCCCGTTAGCTTAGCATAATGATTGTTCAGTTTTATTGCTATTGGTTTCTTCATGTCAAATACATATTACTTCAACTATGAGATTATGCAACTCCTAGATACCAGAGGAATGCCTTGTGTGCTATCAAACGTCACAACGTAACTGGGTGATTATGAAGATGCTCTATAGGTATCTCTGAAGGTGTTTGTTGAGTTGGCATAGATCAAGATTAGTGTTTGTCACTCCGAGTACCGGAGAGGTATCTCTGGGCCCTCTCGGTAATACACCACATAATAAGCCTTGCAAGCAGATGACTAATGAGTTAGTCTCGGGATGGTGTATTATAGAATGAGTAAAGAGACTTGCCGGTAACGAAAATGAACTAGGTATGAAGATACCGACAATCGAATCTTGGGTAAGTAACATACCCATGGACAAAGGGAATAATGTATGTTGTCATAACGGTTGACCAATAAAGATATTCATAGAATATGTAGGAGCCAATATGAGAATCTAGGTTCCTCTATTGGTTATTCACCAGAGAAGTTTCCTGGTCATGTCTACATAGTTCTCGAACCAGTAGGGTCCGCACACTTATCGTTCGATGACGATATTGTATTATATGAGTTATGTGATTTGTGATCGAATATTGTTCGGAGTCCCAGATAAGATCACGGACATGACTATGAGTCTCGGAATGGATGAGAGGTAAAGATTGATATATAGGACGATGGTATTCGGATACCGGAAGTGTTCCGGAGGCTACCGGGAACATATAGGGTCACCGGAAGGGGTTCCAGGCACCCCCAGCAAAGATATGGGCTTATTGAGCCAAGGGAGGGACAGACCGGCCCACTAGGGGCTGGTGTGCCCCTCCACCAGGCCGGCCAGCCCTAGGGAAAGGAAAGGGGGAGGGAAATTCCCTCCTTCCTTCCCCTCCTCAAGAGAGAAAGGAAAGAGGGGCGCCACCTCCCCCTTCCTTCCCCTGGCGCCTATACAAGGAAGGGGGGCGAACCAGCACAGGAGCCCAAGTGGGATTTGGCCCCACTTGGGGCACCCCTTGGCCTGTCCCCTCTCCCTCCCACCTATATATATGAGGAGGGGGGCACCTAGAACAGACACAACATTAACTGTTAGCCGTGTGCGGTGCCCCCCTCCACTGATTACACCCCAGGACATATCCACGCGGTGCTTAGGCGAAGACCTACGCGGATCACTTCACCATCACAGTCACCACGCCGTCGTGCTGACGGAACTCATCTACTTCCTAGACATCTTGCTGGATCAAGGGGACAAGGGACGTCATCAAGCTGAACGTGTGCAGAACTCAGAGGTGATGTATATTCCGTGCTTGATCCGTCGGAGCTAGAAGAAGTTCGACTACATCAACCGCGTTGTCAAATGTTGTCGCTTTCATTCTACGAGGGTATGTAGACACGCTCTCCCCCTCTCATTGCTATGCATCTCCTATATAGATCTTGCATGAGCGTAGGGATTTTTTTGAAATTGCATGCTATGTTTCCCAATAGTGGCATCATGAGGCAGGTCTATGCGTAGATGATATGCACGAGTAGAACACAAACAGTTATGGGCGGTGATCGTCACACTGATTACCACCAACGTCTTATTTTGATTCGGCGGCATTGTAAGATGAAGCGGCCCAGACCAACCTTACATGACCGTGTTCATGAGACCGGTTCTGCCGACAGACATGCAACTAGTTTTGCATAAAGGTGGCTAGCGGGTGTCTGTTTCTCCTACTTTAGTTGAATCGAACTTGACTGCAGCCGGTCCTTGTTGAAGGTCAAAACAGCACACTTGATAAATCATCGTTGTGGTTTTGTGTCATAGGTAAGACCGCTTCTTGCTAGAAGCCCGTAGCAACCACTTAAAAGATGCAACAACAAAGCAGAGGACGTCTAACTTGTTTTTGTAGGGCATGTTGTGATGTGCTATGGTCAAGACGTGATGAGTTATATGTTATAGTATAAGATTGTCTTGTTTTGTAAATTATCGTCAACCGGCAGGAGCCTCATGGTTGTCTCTTTATTGTATGAAATGCAATCGCCATGTAATTACTTTACTTTATCGCTATGAGTTAGCAATAGTCGTAGAAGAAAAAATTGGAGAGACGACCACAACGCTACGATGGAGATCAAGGTGTCAAGCCGGTGATGGAGATCATGACGATGCTTTGGAGATGGAGATCAAAAGCACAAGATGATGATGGCCATATCATGTCACATATTTTGATTGCACGTGATGTTTACCTTTTATGCATCTTATTTTGCTTAGTATGGTGGTAGCATTATAAGATGACCACTTAACTAAATTTCAAGGTAAAAGTGTTATCCATGAGTATGCACCGTTGCTACAGTTCGACGTGGTGAGACACCACATGATGATCGGGTGTGATAAACTCTACGTTCACATACAACGGGTGCAAGATAGTTTTGCACATGCGGAATACTCAGGTTAAACATGACGAGCCTAGCATGTACAGACATGGCCTCGAAACACTGTAGGCAGAAAGGTCGAAGTGAATCATATAGTAGATATGATCAACATAGAGATTTTGCCATTGATGACTACTCCATCTCACGTGATGATCGGACATGGTTTAGTTGATTTGGTTCACATATCATTTATATGTGTGGGGACCCCGACGCATAAGTCGAGATCACCGAATGCACGTGTCCAGTGATCTCAGAGATCAATGCTCACTAAACACACAGAAGGTGAATAACAAGTGTCTTACATCCATACATACCGTTTTACACAAGAAGGATCGTTATGGTTAAGTCTTGAGTATATCATCACAGCGGAAATCTTCAATAACAACTTGGACCCATGCCATCTACCTTAACCCTACATGAATTTTGACTGGGAAGCATCCTAGCTCGCATGTTCGTCACCAAAGAGATCTTCATCTTACACCTGTTCTTTCAAGCCTGGACAATAAAATAACCAGTGGCGAGCCAATGAGTACCTTGAATGTACTCGCAAGTAACCCAAGAGAGTTATAACAGAATATTTCTGCAAGGCTCTACTGCTAAATCGGCAATTTGCAGAAAGCTAGTATTTCTCATGCAACTTTGATCAGCATTTATCAAGGATATGAATTCATCTACAAAAAGTATCGGGAGGTTACAGACATCAACATCGAGAAAGATATATGAACAACTCATGCTCAAGCTCATCGTGACTTCCTCACTAATCACGTTAACAGATTTACCAAATCGTGTTGTTTTCCCAGAAACATGTGGACATAGTCTAAGTAGCACCACCCAACTGTCCTTGACCATGGACACGGCTATTAGAATAGTTTTACACTCAGCAGAGGTTGCTCACTTTATCCACAAGATTTGGGGAGCTTTCGTGTCATCCACGATCCCGCAGTACCTCAAGTACTCGGGGGAAGCACCCGATCATTATCTTTCTCTAGACGACACTAACATAGGGTCCACTCGTTAATAAACGGCCCTCGTGTATAAGCAAAAGATTGTGGTACTCTGCCCTTTTCACATTATCATCCATACACGAAGGGACCAACGGTGTGTCTGGTGCCTTGTAAAAATAGTCATGGCCGCCTATCCAAGCACGACCCCATCCCGAGAGTGACCTCAAGTCACCCCCGTCACTAGTAATGCGGGCACCATGCTAGTATCAGCCTAAGTAATCAATAATGCCCCATCCTATAAAGGGGTAGAGTGGTTGCATATGTTTGGTTGGGATGGTCGACAAAACTTAAATCCATTCCGTCTCTGTAAACAACACTTTCATCAACCCTCGGTACACTACTTCTCCACCAAGTAGTGCCCTAGTTCCTCATCATCTCCCAGGGGCATTAGTGGCACCCACTGGGTTATTTGCAAGTATGTCATACCACACTTGTTTCTTCCAATGCATAACCCTGATCCATTTTACGTAGCCAACAACTATAGCATATTTCTACAACCCACCAACATAACTCTACACAAGGTCAGAGTTTTGAACAATGCAAGTATCAACGGGGTATGCAACGGAGGCAAGCCTAGCAAGGTTGCCATTCACGTTATATCGTGCACTTTATGAAACCATGGTAATGCGTTCATGACATAAAAGGGTTCAACATGGTCAAGGGGATGCTTGCGTGGTTCATCTGAGTCTTCAAACCTTATGGTCCTTCTCCAAGCACTCTGTCTACTTCGTCAACTATCATTGAGAACAATCACGATAAGCAACACAACAAGGCAAAAATAAAAGTGTTCTAAAAATAGAGGTTTGAGTTTTTTAGGACATCTCTGGTTATATGTAAAATAACCATAGTGGTTTCATTTGGATGGGATCAGTGGATAATTCTGAGCTTTTTAAAATGATGGAATCAATGGATTAGTGGATCTACAAGGTGTCTTCAGAAATATATTTTTGTAAAATGAGCAAAGGCACACATTAAACAAGGCATGATTTTCGAAGTATTTAAAAACTGGTTTCACTGGATTTGGAGTTCAAATGAATTTCCTAGGGATTTGCAAAGTTGACTCTACATGGATAAATAGACCAATATTTGATGTGGTACAGAAAGCATTGGGAAAATGTTCGACAACTAAGTTATGAACATATAAGTACCTAGGAATTTGAATCATTGCATTTGGATCAATTTTGAGCTCTCTATGATTTTCTAAAGTTTAACACTGAAATAGAAAAATAGGATTTTGATAAATATTTGTGAAGAGAAATTTTCTGCAAAAATGTGCAAATAGCACCATGTGATAGAACATGATTTTATGAACACCTAGAAATTTGAATCATCAAATTTGGAGTAAATTTGATTTATTTATGGGTTCTTTGAACTCTACCAGGAAAAAGAACAAGGCAAAAGGGGGCTTTACCCTTATGATGCGCACAAAGCGAGAGATAGGTAGCGGTTCGACCCAGCTGCACGGCCGCGCGCAGGCTGTCCATGCAGGAGGCGTATTTGCATGAATACGCCTTCCCACGGCGAAGGTGGCAGCGGTGGAGCCCGTCTCCACTTTAACGGGGCGGGGACCTCCCGTTAGTGGCTCAGCCACGCTGGCCGACCGAGGAGCGAGGCCTGCTGGCAGGTTCGGCCTCCACCTCCTGTGCGGCGCTACGGGAGACACAGGAGGTGCTCGACGCTGGTCGCCGGCGCTATAGGGTGTCTCAGGCGATGTTCTGCCCACCGGCGTGCTCAGGGGACTGATCCGCACCCATCCAGGTGCATCACGCACCTTGGGAAGGGCCGTAGCGGCGATGGCTTGGATGGCCGCGGAGGAGCCCTGTGGGGACCCCGACTCATAAGTCGTGATCACCGAATGCACGTGTACAGTGATCCCAAAGATCAATGCTCACTGAACACACAGAAGCTGAATAACAAGAGTCTTACATCCATACATACTGTATTACAAAAATTGTGACCGTTATGGTCAAGTCTTGAGTATATCGTTGCCGCGGAAATCTCCAATAACAACTTGGACCCATGCCATCTGCCTTAACCCTACAGGCATTCTGACTGGGAAGCGTCCTAGCTCGCATGCTCGTCACCAAGAAATCTTCATCATATCCTGTTCTCTCCTGCCTGGCCAATAAAATAACCAGTGGCAAGCCAATGAGTACTTTGAATGTACTCGCAAGCAACCCATGTGTGATGAGAGAATAATTATGCAAGGCTCTACTGCTAAATTGGCAGTTTTGCGGAAAGCTAGTTTTTCATATGCAAGTATGATCAACATATAACATGGACATGCATGTGTCTGCAACAAGTATCAGGAGGTTTCAGACATCAATATCGAGAAAGAGTCATGAACAACTCTTGCTCACGCCCATTGTGACTTTCTCACAATCACATCAACAGATTTACCAAACCGTGTTGTTTTCCAGAAACTTATGGACATAATCTAAGTAGCACCACCCAACTGTCCTTGACCGTGGACATGGCTATTCAAATAGTTTTACACTCTGCAGAGGTTGCACACTTTACCCACAAGATCCGGGGAACTTCCGTATCATACATGACCCGCGGTACCTCAAGTACCCGGGGTAAGCACCCGATCACTATCTTTCCCTAGACGACACTAACACAGAGTCCACTCGATTGGTAATAGCCCCGTGCCAACATTTCACATCTTTAAAAATTGTGGAGACTCGCTCCCATATTCATCACATACCATTGACACGGGGTACCAACGGTGTGTTCGGTGCCCTGTAAAAACAGTCATGGCCGCCTATCCAAGAACGACCCCGTCCCGAGAGTGACCTCATATCACCCCCGTCACTAGTAATGCGGGAACCATGCTAGTATTGACCTACGTAATCAATAATGCCCTTTCCCATATAAGGGTAGAGTGGTTGCGCATGTTTGGTTGGGACGATAGTCACACCTAAATCTAATCCATCTCTGTAAACAACACTTTCATCAAGCCTCGGTACACTACTTCTTCACCAAGTACTGCCCTAGTACCTCATCAACTCCCAGGGGCATTAGTGGCACCCACTGGGTTATTTGCAAGTATGTCAAACCACACTTGTTTCCTCAATGCACAATCCTGACCCATTTGCGTAGCCAACTACTATAGCATACATCTATCTACTCCCACCGGCATAACCCTCATAAGAAGGTAGGGTCATGCACAATGCAAGTGTCAACGAGGAAGTGCAATGGCAAACCATCAAAGTGGTTCCACCTCATCATGATTCCGTAACAACAACATTATGGTACTATATGACATGCATAAAAAGGTTTGTCAAACATGGTCAAAGGGCTGCTTGCCTTGTCCTTCCGAGTCTTCAAACCTTCTGGTCCCTCTCCGAGTACTCCGTTTATTTCGTCAACTAACGTTGGAAACAATAATAATAAGCAACACAACAAAGCAAAAATAAAAGTGCTCTAAAAATACGAGTTGGACTTTTCTAGGATACCTCTGGTCATATGAAAAATAACCAAGGTGGTTTCATTGGAGTATCATCAATGGACGGTTTGGCACATTTCAATATGATGGAATCAAGGCGTTTATGGTTTTGAAAGAAGTGTACAGAAATGTATTTTTGAAAAATGAGCAAAGGCACCCATTTAATAAGTCATGATTTTAGAAGCATCTAGGAGTTGGTTTCACTGGATTTGGAATTCAAATGAATTTCCTAGGATTTTGCAAAGTTGATAAATATGAAGAAATGGCTCATTATTTGGTGGGGTACAGAAAGTATTAATAAAAATGTTCCAAAACTAAGTTTGGATATTACAAGCATCTAGGAATTTGAACAATTGCATTTGGATCAAATTTGAGCTCTCTATGATTTTCTAAAGTTCATCACAGAAAATGGAATAATGACATTTTGATATTATTTGTGAAGGAAAGGTTTCTGGAAAAATTTGCATGTTGCACCAACAGGTAGATCGGGATTTTAGAAACTTCTAGAAATTTGAATCATCAAATTTGGAATACATTTGATTTATTTATGGATTTTTGAAGTTGTCTGGAAAAGAAAAAGAAAAAGGGGATGGGTTTATACCCTTATACAGCGTACTGGGCGAGGCTTAGCACTGCAGGGCACTGGGCCGGCCCAGCGGCTCAGCCGCGCGAGTGGGAAGAGGTGACGTCGAAGGCGTCTTATCGCGGGTGCGCCTTCGTGCAGGGGAGGCGGCTTTGGCTGGCGTCGCTTCCACTTAAACGGTTGGGGCCCGCCCACCGGGTCGCTGACGAGCGGGGCCCGGTGCTCAGGCCGTCTCCTACCTCCCGCTTGAATAGAGCAGGGGCAGGGGAAGCGTGGCCGAGCGGGCGCCGGTGCTTTCCCTCGGCGATCCCAGCTACCCCCGACGACGCCCAGCACACCGGCGGGTTCTGGGGGTCACGCCGCGTCCGGTGAGGTGCGCCACGCCCTCGGGGGTGGTCTGCTACGAGCGCAATGTCGGCCGTGGCGAAGGACGGCAACGGTGAAGATGGGCACGGCGAGAAAGGCACGGGGAGGAAGGGCTGGCGTGCAGGGAGCGTTTGCGGTGGTGCTGGTGATGCTCTGGAACAGAGAGGTGGGGAGGAGGAGCTCTTAGTGGCGCAAATTTAAGCGGAGGCCAATGGCATTGCTCCAGCCATGGAGATGCAAGGAGGGCCCGAGGAGAGGGATGGCTTGGTCCTGAGGATGTTCAGGAAGGAGAGGGAGCAAATGGGGTAGCGAGGAGGGTCTGGAACGGCCTTATGTAGCCGTCCCGCAGCTCACCGTGGGTTCGGCGCATGGGTGGCCGCGGCAACGGCTCAGGAGGCCAGGAAAGAGGGCGAGGAGCTCTCTACGGCGTTCGTGGGACTTGAGTAGGGCGCCAGGAAGAGAGAGGAGGAGTGGGGAGGTGCCAGAGCAGCGCGCGTGTGAGCGTGCTCATTGGAGCTCTCGGTGACCACGGTGCGCGTGCGAGCAGGGGCCGGAGAGAGTGAGGAAGGAGGGGGCCGACCAGCTGCCGTGTCCCAGACGTCGAGGTGGCCTCGGGGGACACGATCCCAACGCCCTAGGTTGTCGGGTGCCTCGGGCAAGACGCAGCTACAGTGCGGGGGCACACTGTAGCGTGCTCCAGAGCGCCCGTATGGCCGGCATGGCCGTGTCCTCACCGCTCTGGACGCGCCCACTTTGCCCAATGATGTCTAGGGGGTCAGGGGAGGAGTAAACAAAGAGGTTTTGGTCTTGGATGCCCTGATGAGCTTCTAGAAGGGGAGTGTGCTGAGAGACCAGGGTGAAAATGGAGGTTCAGAGATGTAAAATGGGGTTTCACCCCCCCTCAATCATTGAGCTGTGGAGGAGAAGGAGTTCCTGGAGGTAGAAGGTGACTAGGAGCAGCTATGGTAAAAAGTAGAGCTCAAGTAGAAGAGTAAAAGGGGGCAAAACAGTGGTTTTGGTAAAATGACAGAAGGTGTTCGATATGGTTTTGGGCAAGCAAATGACTTCCAATTGACATGAGACTTAACAGGATCATATGTCACATACATTTAGGCCCTTCCACCAAATTTGAGCTCATTTGGGCAAAGTTGCCAATGCAACTTTTGTAAACCCTAGAAATCAACAGAAATGGATTTTCCAAGATTAGGTTAAGCAAATCATCTCTCCTTGATGCACCACTTGGTGTAGTGTCATAATTTGGGTTTGTGAGCATGCCCACAGAATTTGAGGCCCCAAGTAAAAAGTTGACAATGTAGAGTTGTTCAAATTTGGATCTGGTCAGAAAGGCCTTCGGGGCAATTAGATCAAGTTGTCCTTCTCCAAAACTTGTGCCAGTTGGCATAGATGCATAATTACATCATTTTAGCATGTGCACCAAGTTTGAGAGCATTTGGACAAGTTTGGCAATGTAAAGTTGCTCAAACTTCAAAATGGACAGAAATGGTTTTGAGGGGATTAGATGATGTTTCCTTGATCTTCAAGGCATGAGGCTTTGTAAGATCATCAAACATGTCATATTTGACATGATAGAATTTCCTTGGAATTTTTGGAGAATATTCCCTTTGTAAATATTTTAAAAGCTTGAAATATCCAGAAAGGGTTAATGAAGGATTTGTCCAATATTTTGAACATGACCATGTGTTGAAACTCTTATATATGGACAATATATGTCCTATGAGTTTCCCTGAATTTTGGCAAATATTTTTGAAATAGTTAAATAATTTTTACCTATTAAAGACCATTTCTGGCCTAAAGGAAAAGAATTTAAATAAAATATAAAAATAACTTTTAAAATTATAATTTTTTGGTTTATGGGAGTCCTATACCTAAAAGGATTCAAATATACCTTTTGAAAGATTTTTCACACCCTAAATAAGGTACTTGTAGTGCAAACCTCAATTCTGGGGTTTTTGGAAAACTAATTTTAGAAAATACTATTTGGCCAAAATATTTTTATAAGAAAATACTATATTGTTCTATACACATGGCATGATCATTGGGAAAAGGTTTTGGATCAAGGAGATGAAGAATAAGAGTTGGAGGATTTATTTGATTTTTAGAGCACTAGCAAGCAACAAACAGAAAACCAATCAAGCAAAGTCAAAAACACTCAAAAGTTTTTGTCAATCCACATTTTTAGCATGATTATTAGCTTAAGCAATGTGGCATGAAAATCAGGGTGTGACAATCCCATTGGCCATCTTTGGCCGTGAGCATGCAGCGTTCCCGGGTGTGAACGGAGATGGTGGAGGGCCTGTGGTGGTGGGGTGAGGGCACTGGTGTGGCTAGGGAGAGAAGGGGAGCTCGGGATAGCCTAAATTTATGCGGAGGTCAGCGGCGGTTCTCCGGCCATGGAGAGCTATGGACGGCACAAGGAGGGGATTGGGTTGGTCTGGGGGGCGCACGGGAGTGAGATAGAGCCAAAGGAGTAGAGAGGTGATAACCCACAAGTGTAGGAGATCGCAAGAGTTTTCCAGGGTAAAGTATTCAACCTAAATTTGTTGATTCGACACAAGGGGAGCCAAAGAATACTCTTAAGTATTAGCAGCTGAGTTGTCAATTGAACCACACCTGGAAACTTAGTATCTGCAGCAAGATAGTTTAGAAGCAAAGTAATATGATAGTGGCGGTAGCAGCAATAAAAGTAACGATATTGTTTTTGTAGTTTTTGTAATAGTAGCAACAGAAAAGTAAATAAGCAACAAGAAATATAGGAAAAGATCATAGGCATTGGATCGGTGATGTGAAATTATGTTAGATGCAATTCATCATGTAGAAGTTATAACCTAGGGTGACACAGAACTAGCTCCAGTTCATCAATGCAATGTAGGCATGTATTCCGAATATAGTCATACGTGCTTATGGAAAAGAACTTGCATGACATCTTTTGTCCTACCCTCTCGTGGCAGCGGGGTCCTATTGGAAACTAAGGGATATTAAGGCCTCCTTTTAATAGAGTACTGGACCAAAGCATTAACACATAGTGAATACATGAACTCCTCCAACTATGGTCATCACCAAGAGTGGTCCCGATTATTTTCACTTCGTGGTTGCCGGATCATAACACATAATAGGTGACTATAGACTTGCAAGATAGGATCAAGAACACACATATATTCATGAAAACATAATAGGTTCATATCTGAAATCATGGTACTCGGGCCCTAGTGACAAGCATTAAGCATAGCAAAGTCATAGCAACATCAATCTCAAAACATAGTGGATACTAGGGATCAAACCCTAACAAAACTAACTCGATTACATGATAGATCCCATCCAACCCATCACCGTCCAGCAAGCCTACGATGGAATTACTCACGCACGGCGGTGAGCATCATAGAATTGGTGATGGAGGAAGGTTGATGATGACGATGGCGACGATCTCCACTCTCCGGAGCCCCAAACGAACTCTAGATCAGCCCTCCCGAGAGAGATTAGGGCTTGGCGGCGGCTTCGTCTCGTGAAACGCGATAATTCTTTCTCCCTTATTTTTTTTCCCCGAAAGTGAAGATATAGGATCTGGGGGTACGTCGGTGGAGCACCAGGGGGCCCACGAGGCAGGGGGCGCGCCCTGGGTAGGGGGGCGTGCCCCCCACCCTCGTGGATGGGGTGTGGGCCCCCTAGTGTGGATCTTCTTGCAGATATTTTTTATATTTTCCGAAATAATTCTCCGTTCATTTTCAGGCGATTCCGAGAACTTTTTATTTCTGCACAAAAACAACACTATGGCAATTCTGCTGAAAACAAGGTCAGTCCAGGTTAGTTCCATTCAAATCATGCAAGTTAGAGTCCAAAACAAGGGCAAAAGTGTTTGGACAAGTAGATACATTGGAGACGTATCAACTCCCCCAAGCTTAAACCTTTGTTTGTCCTCAAGCAATTCAGTTGATAAACTAAAAGTGATAAAGAAAAACTTTGACAAACTCTGTTTGCTCTTCTTGTTGTAAATATGTAAGCTAGCATTGAGGTTTTCAACAAGATCATGAACTAACCACATTCACAATAACTCTCAGGTCTCAAGACTATTCACATCAATGGCATAATCAACTAGCGATCAATAATAATAAACCTCGGATGACAACACTTTCTCAAAACAATCATGATATCATATAACAAGATGGTATCTTGCTAGCCCTTTCTGAGACCGCTAAACATAAATGCAGAGCACCTTTAAACATCAAGGACTGACTAGACATTGTAATTCATGGTAAAAGAGATCTAGTCATGATCATACTCAATGCAAATTAATAGTAATACATGCAACGACAAAGGTGCTCTCCTACTGGTGCTCTTTGATAAGAGGATGATGACTCTGCATAAAAGTAAATAGATAAGCCCTTCGCAGAGGGAAGCAAGGATTTGTAGAGGTGCCAGAGCTTGATTTTTAAATAGAGATGAATAACATTTTGTGTGGTATACTTTCATTGTCAACATAACAACCAAGAATCTCGATATCTCCCATGCTATACACATTATAGGCGGTTCCCAAACAGAATGGTAAAGTTTATACTCCCCCAACCACCAACAAGCACACTCCACGGCTAGCCCGAAACAACGGGTACCGTCCAAACCAGCAACAGACATGCGGGAGTTTTGTTTAATTATTATGATTTTGAGCATGGGACTGGGCATCCCGGTTACCAGCCATTTTCTCATGAATGATGAGCAGAGTCCACTCATCGTGAGAATAACACACCTAGCATGGAGGATATAGAAAGCCCTAGTTGATAAATGAGTTGTTCGAGCATACAAAACAGAATTTCATTTGAAGGTTTAGAGTTTGGCACATACAAATTTACTTGGAACGGCAGGTAAATACCGCATATAGGAAGGTATGGTGGACTCATGTGGAATAACTTTGGGGTTTATGGAAGTGGATGCACAAGCAGTATTCCCGCTTAGTACAGATGAAGGCTAGAAAGAGACTGGGAAGCGACCAGCTAGAGAGCAACAACGGTCATGAACATGCATTAAATTTAATCAATAATGAATGCAAGCATGAGTAGGATATAAATCACCATGAACATAAATATCGTGGAGGCTATGTTGATTTGTTTCAACTACATGCGTGAACATGTGCCAAGTCAGATCACTTAAATCGTTCAAAGGAGGATACCACCCATCATACCACATCACAACCATTTTAATATCATGTTGGCACGCAAGATAGACCATTATAAACTCTTAGCTAATTAAGCATGGCATAAGCAGCTATGATCTCTAATTGTCATTGCAAGCATGTTTCATTCATAACAAGCTGAATCAGGACGATGAGCCATCATATTTACAAAAACAAGAGAGGTCGAGTTCATGCCAGCTTTTCTCATCTCAATTAGTTCATCATATATCATCCTTATTGCCTTTCACTCGCACGACCGAACGGCTTGAATAATAATAATAGTGCACATGCATTGGACTAAGCTGGAATCTGCAGATATTTAATAAGAGAGAAGACAAGGTAATATGGCTCAAGGTTAAATCAACAACAAAGCATATAAGAGACACTAAGCATTTTAATTATGGTCTTCTACTCTTAACCCCGAAAGAAAAGAAAAGAAACTATTTACACAGGAAAGCTCCCAACAAGAGAAAGAAGAACGGGAAATCTTTTTGGGTTTTCGTTTTAACTACTACTACTACTACTACTACTACTACTACTACAAGCCAAGAAAGTAAACTAGCTAGCTACAACTAATATTTTTTTTGTTTTTCTGGTTTTTCTAGCACACAAGAAAAAGACTAAGAAAAAGAAATTAAAACTAAGCATGGATGGTACAGCGAAAGAGTGTGAGCACCGACAACTAGAATAAGTGTGTGAACATGAATTTAAAGTCGGTGAGAAACACGTACTGCCCAAGCTTAGGCTTTTGGCCAAAGTTGGTGTATGGCCACGGATCGAAGCTACTCCCTCCAGTGTACTGAGATGTGTCCTCTGGGTGCCACTGGTTGGCAAGCTCCTCCGGATCCCACCCATAAACAGACTGACGGTAAGGATCAAGTGGTGGCTTCGTCTCAAGCTCTGAAGCTTGTGCCTGGCCTTGGTACTTGTAGAAGGCATCTGAAGTGATGAGGTATACACATGTAGACAGATCAAACAAAGATGGTGCAGGCAAGGTAACAATTTCACAGTATATTTCATCAAACCTTAATTTATAATTGAGCTGCCTATTCTTGTCTTCAACAATAAAGTCATGAGCTACCATGCTCTTGTAGTCTAGATAAATAGGGGCAAGCAATCTTTCTTCCTTCTCATGATGACTAATAGGTATTCTAAAATGTTCAGCAAGGCGAGAAGCAAAGATGCCTCGAAAGACGGGCCCCTTTGAGCGGTTCAGACTCAGTCGTTTAGCAACGATGGCACCCAAGCTAAAAGTTGTGTCTTGAAACAAAGCATGGCATAAAATGATAATATCAGGGGCACTAAGATTCCCACTGTTCCCGCGGCCAATTAAACATCTACTAGCAAATAAGGCAAAGGAGCGCAGAACAGGGAAGTGTATACTAGTGATTCTTGCCCCAGAAACTTGTCTAGTTTCCCCTACAGCTATCATGTCAATAAACCCTTCAACGTCTTCACGACGTGGTTCATCAAGCCTACCCCCAAAGGGTACTTTGCATATTTCACAAAAATCTAAGAGTGATATCTCCTTAATCACATCATATAAACGAAACTCCACCGTAGGTGGTATTTTCTTAGCATGAAAATGAAAACTTTGCGTGAAAATATTGGTGAGTAAGAGATATTGTTCTTTCTAGTCGTGGAGGAAGTCGATGAGGCCTGCATTATTTGCAAACCAATAAAAGTCTTCATAAATACCGGCGGATATCATGAAGTCATTACACGGCCATTCGCATGGTCGAACTTCCGCCATACGAGGAAGATTATACTTGGGCTTCTTATTTTCCTCTTTCTTCTTCTCCTCTGAACTCTTGCTGGAGGAGCCCCTCAACAATCTTTTTATCATTTTCCTTTTCTGAAAATTTCTGAAATTTTTAGTAACTCACAATAAAAGTTAACCGAACTCAACAAGATTGATAGCAACAACTTCTATAAGTGCCTAGAGGCTATATCATGCATTAGAACTACTTGGAACCAAGAAAATTTGACATGCAAGCTCAAGAACAAGGTCACCACAGCAGCATAAATTTGCAATAAATAAAGCACTAGAACAAAAACTAATTGGACCAATGGAGGGGTCGAATACCAAGGAACAATCTCCCCAAACAGTTTGGTGAATGGTGCTTTGAGCAAGGAGATCGAAAATGGCAGCAAGATGACCTAGAACTCGGGTTTGAGCTGGTTGGTGATTTTTTGGGAGGAAGAAGAAGAGCACGGGTGCAGGAATAAGTGGAGGGGGGCCACGTGGGGCCCACGAGGCAGGGGGCGCGCCCTGGACCCTCGTGGCCAAGTGCTGGCTCCCCTCGATGTGTGTTCAGTGCCATATTTCCTCAAATATTCTAGAAAATATCATATTTCATTTTCATGGCATTTTGAGAACTTTTATTTTCGGGATATTTTTTTATTGCACGGATAAGTCTGGAAACAGACAGAAAATGCTATTTTTGCTTTATGTATCCTAATTAACAGGAAGTAAAAAGAGGGTTCAGAAGGTTGTGCTATCTAGATTCACCTATCCCATGCTCATGAAAAGGAATCCATTAACAAGGTTGATCAGGTCTTCTTAATAAACTCTTTCCGAGCAACATGAAATCGGAGTATTTTCGAATAACACGAGGTTACCTCAATGGGGATTTGTATGTCCCCAACAATTAGAATGTCATATGTCTTCCTGATAGTAGGAATAGGAAACTCAAAACCTCCAATAGTGATAGTTGAAATTTTTCCAATATAATTGATCCTGTGGACCTGAGGTTGTTTCCTCGGAAAGTGTACCGTATGCTCATTACCATTGACATGAAAAGTGACATTGCCTTTGTTGCAATCAATAACAGCCCCTGTAGTATTCAAAAAGGGTCTTCCAAGAATAATAGACATACTATCATCCTCGGGAATATCAAGTATAACAAAGTTCGTTAGAATAGTAACATTTGCAACTACAACAGGCACATCCTCAGAAATAGCGACAGGTATAGCAGTTGATTTATCAGCCATTTGCAAAGATATTTTAGTAGGTGTCAACTTACTCAAGTCAAGTCTACGATATAAAGAGAGAGGCAAAACACTAACACCGGCTCCAAGATCACACAAAGCAGTTTTAACATAGTTTTTCTTAATGGAGCGAGGTATAGTAGGTACTCCTGGATCTCCTAATTTCTTAGGCATTCCACCCTTAAAAGTGTAATTAGCAAGCATGGTGGAATTTTCTACTTTAGGTATCTTTCTTTTGTTGGTAATAATATCTTTCATATACTTAGCATAAGGATTTGTTTTATGCACATCAGTCAAACGCATACGCAAAAAGATAGGTCTACTCATTTTAGCAAAGCGCATAATGTTGATTCTTTGATTGTGGGTTATCAAGATCAACAGCAGGTTCAATCTCTACATCATTATCATTGCTAGGTTGAGCATCAACATGAACATCATTATAAACATTATCACTAGGTTCATGTTCATTACCAGACTGTGTCTCAACATCAGAAACAGATATATCATTGGGATTATCAGGTGTGTCAGCTACAGGTTCACTAGGAGCGTGCAAAGTCCTATCATTTTTCTTTTTCTTCTTCTTGGAAGAACTAGGTGCATCTAAATTAGCTCTCTGAGAATCTTGCTCAATTCTCTTAGGATGGCCTTCGGGATATAGAGGTTCCAGAGTCACTTTACCACCTCTAGTTGCAACTCTAACAGCATAGTCATTATTCTTACTATTAAATTCATTGAGCAAATCATTCTGAGCCTTAAGTACTTGTTCTACTTGACTAGTGACCATGGAAGCATGTATACTAATGAGTTTCAGTTCACCTTTAGCTCTAGACAGATAATCACTCAAGCGTTCAATCATATAAGCATTGTGTTGTAATTGTCTACCAACATAAGAATTGAAGTTTTCTTGTTTCACAATAAAATTGTCAAACTCATCTAAGCATTGGCTAGCAAACTTATAACAAGGAATATAACCTTCATCAAAATCTATAAATAGAATTTACCTTTACTACCTGTGTCGGGTTATCAAGACCATGTATTTCTTCAATGGGTGGTAAATTCTTAACATCTTCAGTTTTAATACCTTTTCTTTCATAGATTTCTTTGCCTCTTGCATATCTTCAGGACTGAGAAAGAGAACACCTCTTTTCTTCGGAGTTAGCTTAGGGGCTTGTTCAGGAAGTGTCCAATTATTTTCATTGGCCAGCATATTATTCAGTAGTAGTTCAGTTTGTTCAACTGTTCTTTCCGTGAAAACAGAACCAGCACAACTATCTAGGTGGTGTCTGGAAGCATCGGTTAGTCCATTATAAAAAACATCAAGTATAGCATGCATCTCAAGAGGATGATCATGCAAAGCATTAAGTAACTGGAGAAGCCTCCCCCAAGCTTGTGGGAGACTCTCTTCTTCAATTTGCACAAAGTTATATATTTCTCGTAAGGCAGCTTGTTTCTTATGAGCGGGAAAATATTTAGCAGAGAAGTACTACATCATATCCTGGGGACTACGCACACAACCAGGATCAAGAGAATTAAACCAGGTCTTAGCATCACCCTTTAACTAGAAAGGAAACAACTTAAGGATATAGTAGTAACGAATCTTTTCATCGTTGGTAAATAGGGTGGCTATATCATTCAACTTAGTAAGATGTGCCACAACAGTTTCAGACTCATAGACATGGAAAGGATCAGATTCAACCAAAGTAATTAACTCAGGATCAACAGAGAATTCATAATCCTTATCAGTAACGCAGATAGGTGAAGTAGCAAAAGTAGGGACGTGTTTCATTCTAGCATTCAAGGACTTCTCTTTTAGCTTAGCTAATAATTTCTTAAGATCATATCTATCGTTGCAAGCAAGAAAGTCTCTATCAGTTTCTTCATCCATAACATAACCCTCAGGAACAACAGGCAATTCATATCTATTGGGATTAGCCTCATCATCACTGTCATAAATATCATCAGTTTCAACATTTGCATTCTCCCTAACCTTAGCAATTTGTTCATCTAGAAATTCACCTAGTGGCACAGTATCAGGCATAGAATTAGTTTCTTCATACATAGCGGAAGTGGCATCATCAAGAACATACGACATATCAGATTCCGTAGAAGGAGTAGGTGTCGCAAGTTTACTCATAACAGAAGGAGAATCAAGTGCAGAGCTAGATGGCAGTTCCTTACATCCCCTCGTTGTTGAGGGTAAGATCTTGGTTTTTGAGTCCTTCTAATTCTTCATAGTGATCAACAGATATAAATCCCAAGTGACTTAAAGAATAGAGCTATGATCCCCGGCAACAGCGCCAGAAAATAGTCTTGATAACCCACAAGTGTAGGGGATGGCAACAGTTTTCGAGGGTAAAGTATTCAACCCAAATTTGTTGATTCGACACAAGGGGAGCCAAAGAATACTCTTAAGTATTAGCAGCTGAGTTGTCAATTCAACCACACCTGGAAACTTAGTATCTGCAGCAAGATAGTTTAGTAGCAAAGTAATATGATAGTGGCGGTAGCAGCAATAAAAGTAACGATAGTGTTTTTGTAGTTATTGTAATAGTAGCAACAGAAAAGTAAATAAGCAACAAGCAATATAGGAAAAGCTCTTAGGCATTGGATCGGTGATGGGAAATTATGTCGGATGCAATTCATCATGTAGAAGATATAACCTAGGGTGACACGGAACTAGCTCCCGTTCATCAATGCAATGTAGGCATGTATTCCGAATATAGTCATACGTGCTTATGGAAAAGAACTTGCGTGACATCTTTTGTCCTACCCTCCCGTGGCAGCAGAGTCCTATTGGAAACTAAGGGACATTAAGGCCTCCTTTTAATAGAGTACCGGACTAAAGCATTAACACATAGTGAATACATGAACTCCTCAAACTATGGTCATCATCGGGAGTGGTCCCGATTATTGTCAGTTCAGGGTTGCCGGATCATAACACATAATAGGTGACTATAGACTTGCAAGATAGGATAAAGAACACACATATATTCATGAAAGAATAATAGGCTCAGATCTGAAATCATGTCACTCGAGCCCTCGTGAAAAGCATTAAGCATAGCAAAGTCATAGCAACATCAATCTCAGAACATAGTGGATACTAGGGATCAAAACCTAACAAAACTAACTCGATTACATGATAGATCCCATCCAACCCATCACCGTCCAGCAAGCCTATGATGGAATTACTCACGCACGACGGTGAGCATCATGGAATTGGTGATGGAGGAAGGTTGATGATGACGATCTCCACTCTCCGGAGCCCCGAACGGACTCCAGATGTGCCCTCCCGAGAGAGATTAGGGCTTGGCGGCGGCTCCGTCTCGTGAAACACGATAATTCTTTCTCCCTGGTATTTTTCTCCCCGAAAGTGAAGATATAGGATCTGGGGGTACGTCGGTGGAGCACCAGGCGGCCCACAAGGCAGGGGGGCGCGCCCTGGGTAGGGGGGCGCGCCCCCACCCTCATGGATGGGGTGTGGGCCCCCTGGTGTGGATCTTCTTGCAGATATTTTTCATATTTTACGAAATAATTCTCCGTTGATTTTCAGGCGATTCTGAGAACTTTTTATTTCTGCACAAAAACAACACTATGGCAATTCTGTTGAAAACAGCGTCAGTCCGGGTTAGTTCCATTCAAATCATGCAAGTTAGAATCCAAAACAAGGGCAAAAGTGTTTGGAAAAGTAGATACATTGCAGATGTATCAAGCGGGGGTCCTAGGACGGGCTTAAGTAGCCAACCCATGATTCACTGTGGACACGGTGCACAGGTGGCCGCGGCAACGGCTCGGGCAGTCAGGAGAGAGTGCGAGGGGTTGTCTGCTGCGTTCGTGGGGGTGAATTAGGGCGCCAGGAAGAGAGAGACGGAGCGGGGCCACGAGCTCGTACGCGCATTGGCTTGCTCGGGCGGCTCTGGGCACGCGCGGCACGGGCATGACAGAGAGGGGAAGGAGGGGGACAACGCGGTGGCGTGTTGCGGACGTCGAGGCAACTCGACTGGCGCAAGGGGGAGGCTCGAGGTGGTCGAGGTACGCGGTGTCAACGGTCGGGTGCTATGCCAGGTGCTCCAGAGCGTGCAAATGGCCGGCATCCGCGGCTTTTCCGCGCGCACCCGCTTGTCCACATGTGTCTAATGGCTTCAAAAGGAATAAAAAGGGGTGATGAGGCCTTGGATGCCGTGGAACTTGCCAGAAGTGATAGAGGGATGAGAAAATGGGAGGAAAGTTCTTGTCTAGATATGGAAAATGGGGTTTCACCCCACTTAACCATTGCCCTTCAGGCTGGAAAGCTTGTAGGAGGTGAAGAAGGACTAGGTTAGGGTGTGGGTGGAGTTTCAACTCAAGGAGATTAGTGGAAATGGGAAAAACATGCATTTTAAGTTTCCGCCGGAAGGTGTTTGATGTAGGTTTGGGCAAGTAGTTGAATTCCTCTTGGCATGACACTAGACATTATGGAATGACACATAGAAATAGGGTGTTCCACCAAGTTTGATCTCATTTGGGCAAAGTAGCAATGTAACTTTGGTAAACCCTAAAAATCAACAGAAATGGCTTTTCCAAGATATAGTCATGCAAATCCTCCCCCCTTAATGCAGCACTTGGTAAGTATCATCATTTGGGGTTGTGAGCATGTCCACAAATTTTGAGGTCACAAGTAAAAAGTTGGCAATGTAGAGTTGTTCAAATATGGTTCTGTACAGAGAGGCTTTTGATACACTTTGACCAAGGTATCTTCCTCTCCAACGTGTCCAATTTGATATAGATGCATGATTACACCATTTGAGAATGTGCACCAAGTTTGAGAGCATTTGTACAAGTCTGTCAATGTAAAGTTGCTCAAACTTCAAAATGGACAGAAATGGTTTTGAGGGGGTTTGATGATGTTTTCTTGATCTTCAAGGCATGAGGCATGGCAAGATCATCAAATATGTCATATGAGACATGCTAGAATTTTATTGGAATTTTTAGGTAATATTTCCTTTGTAAATATTTCAAAAGCTAGAAATATCCTGAAAGGGTTTTTGATGGATTTGACCAATATTTTCAACATGACCATGTGTTGAAACTCTAATATATGGCCAATATATGTCCAATGAGTTTCCATAAATTTTCTCAAATATTTTTCAAACAGGTAAATAATTTTAACCAATTAAAGACCATTTCTGGCCTAAAGAAAAAGCCTTTAAATAAAATAGGAAAATAACTTTTAAAAATATATTTTTGTGGTTTATGGGAGTCCTATACCTAATAGGAGTCAAATATGCTTTTTGAAATATTTTTCACACCCCCAATCAAGTACTTGCAGTGTAAACCTCAATTCAGAGGTTTTTGGAAAACAAATTTAGAAAATACTTATTGGTCAAAATATTTTTGTAAGAAAACACTATTATGTTCTATGTAGATGGCAGGATTATTGGGCAAAAGGTTTGGATCAAGGAGAATGAGTATAAGAGTAGGAGGTTTATTTTTTAGAGCACTTGCAAATAGCAAACAAAAACCAAATCAAGCAAAGACCAAAACACTCAAAAGTTTTTGTCAAACCACATTTTAGCATGATTATTAGCTTAAGTGTTGTTGTATGAAAATCAGGGTGTGACAGACCTACCCCCCTTATAAGAATCTCGTCCCCGAGATTCCCAAACTAGGCGTGGAAGGAAATAAGAAAACTTAGATCGGGGGTAGTCTTCACTTCTTCATGTTGCTTCTGGTTCCGAGTAGTGCTCCATTGATATTTGAAGTGCTCGATGGTGTGGATTCGTTCATGAAGTTCTGCTTGATCCTGGTTTCTAATGGGTCTATTGCGTAGCTCAGGTTGGGCTAGGCACCAATGGCTCGGTGGTCGATGTCCTCGTAGAGACCAGGCTAGGTAGGAAGTTGGAGACATTTACTAAGTTGTGTCATGTGGAAAAACGTTCTGCTTAGTGGGTGACTCAGGTGGTAACTCTAGCTGGAAGTCATCTATTCAAAGTCTTGCAGTTGTCTTGGAGAGGGGGGGGACTAATCTGGGTGTGAGCTTCCCTTCGACAATGGAAATGCTTGGTTCCTTCGAGAGGGTTGGCTTGTAGATACACGGTCCTCGACGCAGAAGTTTTCTTCTTGACGACAGAGGTTGGTGTAGTTCTTCCTCCATGACATGGCGGTCTTTAGATGTTCTCTGACCAGCTGAAGGGCCCTTCTTCTGTCTTCGGGTAGACAAGTATGTTATGAAGATAAAGAAGACCACCAACTTGTCCAAGTACTCCATGAAGACTTGTTCATGAGGTATATAAAGTAGAATGGGGTATTGGTGGTGGATGAGTATTGGCCAAAGCCTTCTCGAACTAGAGCGAAAACCCATGGTCACGATCCGACCATGTTGTGGCTCGGTAGGACTTAAGGGTTTCAAGGATTCCAGTGTGTGAGTGAACGTTTATCATCTTATCCCTAAGCACGATTTCTGAGATGCCAATAGTGTTATTTAGTCCTCTAAACAAATCACTTTATACCACCAAAAGCATCATTTCATATAGGTCAACTCCAATCATCACTTATGACATTATTATCCTCGGGACTCCCGAGAGGAGGTCTAACCAACTCATATATGTCTACGTTTGCCAAACTCATATTTATGGCTATGCCTAAAATCCATGGGTAAAGCA
Organism: Secale cereale; assembly: GCA_902687465.1. Taxonomy (NCBI): domain Eukaryota; kingdom Viridiplantae; phylum Streptophyta; class Magnoliopsida; order Poales; family Poaceae; genus Secale; species Secale cereale. Next base: position 383,295,319 of record LR738715.1, on the reverse strand, counting down.
CACAAACTTCCAAGATTAAATAAAACGTGACAATCCAAGTGCCCAGCCTATTCTTCCAAGGTCCAAGGTAGTGAATCTCTATCCTAAGGAAACACGTTGTATGCCACTCCAAGATATAGTTTCCTTCCTATGAATCGAATCCAACAACCCATTTACTTCCATCAATCACTACATAATCCAGTAATTCTAGAAATCCGATGTCTATGGTGATCCACACGATCTCGTAAAGTCCCTATAATCCCGAAATACTTGAAAGGGCTAACTTCTACTATAGTAAGTCCACCAATTTCCATCATCAAGGTCACATAAACTCCAAGATCATGCTTATATAGATCCCTGAATCAAATCCGATAATTAATCCAATCTCCTAGTTTATGGTCCACCGAGGAACATGGTTTCATGATCGAGATCATCCGTCTAACTTACTCCGAACCATGTAGACATACTCAACATCTATACTCGACTAGAACTACTTAATCCAAATCTCATATCCAGCGAGAATTTCTACACTTTTTCCCCCAAAGTCATTGTCGTAATGTCAACTGTCTCCTATCAATATCCCCTGGCTAAGTCAAATCCTTATACTTCCAAGACTTTCATCTTGCAATCATAATCATCCTACTAAATCCAATTTACTCCAAGGGTAATGAAAGTAAGGCTAGCTACTCTATTATCATGATCCCACCAAGTTCACCTATCAACATGAAAGCCTCATGATCCACCAAAGAGCCTCAGATAATTCTTCAAGGTCTTTGATATAAACTCATCAAGTCATTTTTCATCTATCCTATATCCTCAAATTGGTCTTCCCTATGGCATCGTCAGTTCTTGTGCTATATTATGATGTCAATGTGCTTGCTCACAACGTCCACTAGCTCCAAAATGAACCAAGTGTTGTGCACGGTTTACAGAGGCTTAACTGGTTCTCTTGCAATTCTGTGGGTTAAGCACATGGTTAAGGATTTGAGCTGGGGTATCTCGTGAAGTCTCGAAGGGTCTGGGGATGGGTTTCTAATCTTGAGGGGTAAACATAACTCCACGGGGTTGTACTTGGATGAGGAGGCCGCATGAAAAGTCTTCAGTGCCAGTTGGTTGCCGAAGTAGAATCTTTGGTGTATCTTGTCTTGCCGGTCTTCAGTTGAGGAGAGAGAGATGAGAGGGAAAAGTAACATAGAGGAGGGGAATGCCTAAAGGGGGCTCTATAGTGCAGGTGCAATCAAACAGGTGCAAGAAGGGACAAACACAAGCATTAAGATAAGGAAGGTGATATAGTCGCATACTTGTTGCCTAGGGCAAAAGTGCGGCTTATATCAAAATAGAAACAATAAAAACAAGCAACACACAATCATGGTTCTATTCGAACCATCTTAAGGACTCGACTGCGCATAGGGGGTACACGACTCATCCTACCCTAGGGGTTCTCGGACTCAGTAGTCGTGCCTTGTGCCTCGTGTAGTGTTCTGAGTTTTCCACACGTGTTGCTACGTCTCTAGTTCGATGAAACGATCTAGGTTGAGCCTGAAGAATCTTCAACAACTTCTCGCCTGATGAGGTGATGGGGTGAAGGTGGCTCCTCATAGTTAGCATAGACGTAGTCTTCTCTTGTCCTCTCATCCATGACGATCCCTTTTGTCTTCTAAGGCATCGACGGTACCAGGTAGGTAATCCTTTATGCAGTGACAATAACAAGGCATAGTAGAGGTCCAACATGTCGGTTACGTTGATGACAACATCGACACCAAGAGCGGGGGATGTAGAGAACCGTTTACCTGCTCACAATAGTGAGGCGGACCAAATGGCTAGGTTCTCATCCACCGGCGGATGCGTCTACAACAAGTATCAAGAGGTTATAGACATCAACATCGAGCAAGAGTTATCAACAACTCATTCTCAAGCTCATCGTGACTTCCTCAAGAATTACGTTAACAGATTTACCAAACCGTGTTGTTTTCCTAGAAACATATGGACATAGTCTAAGCAGCACAACCCAACTGTCCATGACCGCGGACACGGCTATTCGAATAGTTTTACACTCTGCAGAGGTTGTGCACTTTACCCACAAGATTTGGGAAGCTTTCGTGTCATCCACGATCCCGTAGTACCTCAAGTACTCGGGGGAAGCACCCGATCATTATATTTCCCTAGACGACACTAACATAGGTCCACTCGTTGATACACGGCTGTCGTGGAATTAGCACGGCAGATGTCCGGTTTAGAGGACTTAGGTGTGGAGCCATCACGCGGGTTAGCTTGAAGAGGTTAAAGGACGCAAAGAACACAGAGGGTTTATACTAGTTCGGCCTCTTCGATGAAGGTAAAAGCCTACGTCTAGTTTGGTTTCATATTGCTTGGGCGTCGATGAACAGGGAGCAGATTGCTTGCCTGTGTCTCGCTGGGTTGTTGCTTGTCCCTGAACCGTCGCCAGGTCGTCCCTTTATAAAGGAGGCGACGCCCAGTCCGGTTTACAGAGTCCCGAGGCCGGTTCATAATCGTGCCCGCCTCGGTCTCTACTCTTTCTACCTTATACCTCAAGTTACATGATATGACGGTTCATAAACCGTAAACTTTGCATATGGGCCCTAAGCCTTCATGGGCCGTAACCTCTACTGGGCTTATGATAACACAGCTACATTAGCATAATCCGGATCTCCCTAGCCGGTTTATACCTGACATTAGGCCCCAGAGTGATTTGAACTTGTTCATGTCAGTCTTCTAAATCCTACATAAATTTCCTCCTTGTAGCTTTTCTGCTTTGTAAACCGGCTATGACGTCATCTCCAGAAATCATTTTATTTGGTCATGACATCACCTCCGCATTTATTGCTCACAGCAGTTTGTTACCTTTGTTTAAAGGCTATCCCAAAAATCGAGGTGACAATGGAATCTTTATCCAATCTCTGACCTCCTTAATTCCCGCGCTTGACGTTTCATCTCTCCTGTCTTTCTAAATACCACTGAGCCTTGTTATCTTCCTTCCTTCCGCACTTCTTCTTCCTCCGTCGCCCGAAGCTCCGCCGCTGCCTTCGAGCTCGTCGCCGTCGTCCAGCCAGGCCGCTGCATCACCCTGAAACCCGTCCAGAGTACTTCGCCACCATCTCCTTATTTCTCAAGTATTCTTTTCTTCTCGCTGCAGATCTTTAATCTAGGGTTCCTCCATTGCTTCCGCCATGAGAGCTCAAAGCTTTGCTATTCACCTCTGTAGGCTATATTTGTAGTAGATTCAATCCCTAGATTTGTTTCAAACACGCTCCTGCTCCGTAGTTTAAACTTAGTTCGGATTTTTAGATTCAACCCTTAGATTCATTTGCTCTGTAGAAAACCTTCATAGTTCTTCCTGTGTCAGACTTGCGTATATTTCATCTTTTTCTTACCGCTCAGATCCATTTTTACTTTAGCCTTCTGTAGAAATCTATTTCTTCGTCTTGATAGATCTGCAACTTACTCGCCGGTTTAATCAATCATATGTTTCCCTTGCAAAACATTAACCATGAGCCCGACGGTTTAGCCTCCTCTTTTTTGTTATCATAAACCAGTAGCAGTTCATTTCCCATCTGCTTCTGGGTTGTCAATGCCATTAGTCCTCTGTCTAAACCGTCAATATAATTTGATAATATACTCTGGTTTATGATTCAGTATTGAATAATCCGGATTTTGCACTGTACTTTTTCAGTGTTTTCCTTTTGCTCACATGGCTGCCAAACAGTTCGTTTCTTGCAACTGGGTTCCTTCCCATATTACGGAAGAATACTTAACCAACGCTGCTTCAATTGGTATTCTGGGCCCCCAAGCAGTTCTGAAATGGCGGGCTCCAGGGGATGAGTGTCCTCTTACCCCTAAAGAAGGAGAAGTTATTGTTTTCTTTGATCATCTGGTCCGGGGTTTTAGCCCTCCCGGTTCAAAAAAATTCCGGGATGTGCTGGCCGCTTTTCAGCTCCATCCTCAAGATATAGGTCCAAACTCTATATCAAACGTCTGCAATTTCCAAGTCTTCTCCGAAGTATACCTTCAAGAAGAACCATCAGTGGACTTGTTCCGGGACTTTTTCCACTTAAACCGGCGAACAGAGTTTACTGCCGGACCACAACAAGAGCTGGGTGGTGTCGGCATTCAGAAGAGAAGAGATGTGGTCTTCCCTCATGCTGCTCTCCATACACACCCCAAGGACTGGAACCAATCCTGGTTTTATTGCAAGGATACCTCGCCTGAAGTAGAAAACCCACTTCCGGGTTACCGCGAACATCGTCTTCCTGAGGATCATCCCCTGCCGCAACGTCTTAGTTCCTCAGAGCGGGCCCGGTTTGCCCCTCAGCTTGCCAAACTTAAGGCCTTTATGGCCAACGGTTTGACCGGAGTGGATTTCGTCCGTTGTTGGATTGCCTGGAGCATCCTTCCTCTAAGCCGGCGCTCCGGTTTGATGTATGAGTATACCGGAAAGACGGATGACCCTCAACGCCACATTGACGTAATGCTTCCTGAGAAGGAGATCACAGAATCCGCAAAGAAAATGCTCAACATTTCTCTGGAAGAGTGCAGTCAGACCGGACTGGCTCCATACTATGAGAATAAAAAACTGCCAGCGGTAAGTTTTTTCTAACTTCTTCTGTTTGTTTCTAATCCGTATATATCAATTATCTTCTATTTATCTTTCATGTTCTGCATAGGCCAAGGATCCTTTTTGGAAAAGAAAATCTCAGGACAAGTCAGGTAAACAGCCACGCCAGAAGACATGCGCTGTCAAGAAGAAGAAGGCAGCTGCTGGCTCCGGTTCACATCTTGAGGAGGATGATCCGGATTCTGAGGTATGAGTTGACCCTGATATGTTTTGATCTCTCTTTATCCAAATCTATCTTAACAGTGTCTTTTCACAGGATTTGGCTGAAGGAAGTAAAGCGGCAAAAATTGAGGTAATCTCTCTTTCTTCAGATTCTGAACCGCCGGTGCCCAAAATTCGTCGGGCATCCCGGAAGTACCCTTTTTCTCATACTTACGCTCAACTGGACCCCAAATTTCTTTTGAAGAAGCAGCAACATGAAGCACGCCGGACTACGCGCCATAGTGTCCATGTCGTAGAATCTTCCGGAATATCTCTCACTCCGGCTCGCAGGCGCCGCTCTGAGGTTTTTACTTTTTCCAACTCTTCTCCATCCAAAGGCCGGACTTATACGCAAACCGCTTAAACCGTATGATCCTAACTATCAGGAGACACCTTTGTCATCCTCTGGTGAATCTACTACCACACAAGTCCCTGTACTGAAGACTGTGCCTGCGTAAGTCCCTTTCCACATCCGGTTTATATTTGTATTTGTTCCTTATAATTCTGATTGCTTTTTCAACTTCTTTCAGCAAGCCCAAGCCTAGCAAAAAGGCGAAGGCCACCAAAACGGCTCCTGAGACTACTACTGCTGATCCGGATGAGGTCATCCCTCCAGAGAGCGACTGCAATTCAGCTTGATGATCCTGCTCCCATGGACCATGATGACATTGCTGCTCCTGAAGATACAAATGTAGAAAATGTCGTTGAACCGGCGAGTCCTGTCCGGGTTAGCCCTCCTCGGACTAACCCGGCTCCTGCTAGTCCGGCTCCTACTGTTGCCCCTTCACAGCCAACCACTGCTTCTATTCCAGGTGTTCAGATAACCGGGACAGGCTTTACTGCTCCTACTGAGCCTATCATCTTGCCCAAGCACACTGCTAAAGCGGAGAAGCTTCAACAAGAGAAGGGCAAGTGGAGCACGGATTTGTCCAACTATGCTGAATTGAGTGCCCAGGAACTTTATTCCGGGTATTTGAACCGTCTTCATACCAGCCGCGATTATGAATTGGGCTTGCTGAATATGATGAAGGATAAATACGAGGTACCCTCCTTCACTTGTCTTTGTTTTGCCTTCTTTATATTTCTGTCTATGTCATAGTAGCCCCCAAGTTCCGGTTTAGCTTCGTTGTAGGTGAACCGGTACTTCCAAATGTACGAAAATGAACTTACATTAGCCCCCAAGTGCCAAGGGCATAACTTGTTTTATGTGCCTGGTTCTTGTCTGAATCTTTCTTTGGATACTTCAACTGTCCATTAGCCCCTAAGTGTCAAGTGGATAACTTGCCTATGTGCTTGAGACTTGTCTTAATTGCCATCTACTCCACTTGATTTTCTTGTAGGCTGACTTGACCCGGAGGGCTGCAGAAGTAACTGAGCTCCGGAATAGACTTGCTGTCACTGAAATTGCTTCTGCCAAGGCCAAAGATGAGCTGGCGCTGAGCTTAACCAATGCTGAAAAATTGAAAAAGGATTTTGGAGCGGAGCGGACAGCCTGGGAGGTGCAGAGGAATGCTCTTGAAAAAAGAGCAAAGGATGCTGAAGAGGCCCTTAACCCGGTGACGCAAGAGCTGACCGGTTTAAGGCAGCAAATAGGGCTTATGGCCTCTACTATCTTTGGTAAGTACTTAACTTGCATATGCGTTCATCTCTGCAATCTTTATTCTGCTCCGGCTTAACTGTAATAATCATATGCAGGGCGACGCATCACCCACCTTGGGGATGATATCCGGAAGAAACTCAAGGCCTCTTATACTCTGGTTGAGCAGCTGTATTTCGGCGTTCAAAGAATTATAAGTGCGATGTCCCATTATAAAGCGGACCCCACTACTATCCAAGGTACTTTGGAGAAGCTTTCTAAATTTCCTATACGCTTGGAAGAAGTGAAGAAATCTACTGCACGGGCCGGTTCTCTTGTAGCGCTTACCAGAGCCAAGGCATGGGTTCCAGACTTTGATCTGGAGGAAGCTATGAACGGGTACCCCAGCAACAAGGAGGATGGATCTGTCTTCTCTGGCAAGGACCTTCGCGCTTTAACTAAGGAAATGCGCCCTCTTGCCAGCAAGCTTGCTGATGAAGCGGACCTGACCAGGTATCATCCGGCATACGACTTAGAGAATGAGCAGGTGGACCGGCCGGTTTTTGACACCGAGAATCTAATCCCCCCAGTGCGCGCCCATACTTTCGCCCCACATGTTGATCTGTCTGATCTCATTACTGAGGAGATGTACTTCCGTGCATTATCCAAGATCGACTGGCGCGTTCCTGCTTTTCAGCCGCTTCAAGAAGACAAAGAAGCTCTGGAACAAGCCGACCCTCAGCCTTCGCAGCAGGAAGAAGAAGCATAAGCCGCTCAGTTTAACTCTAAACTGCTGTAATATTTTGTCGGGAAAAACTTTAATCCGTTCAGGCTTGCAGTGCCTTGTAATAGGTCACCTCGAAACATTTTCCATCTTAATCCGGATGTCGCAGCTTTGATTTGGCATCTGCCAATTTTAATCCCTTGTCTGCTATTGTTGATCCTTTATATTACCTGTATCTGCATAGACAACGCTAAGAAAATGTCCTGGCGGTTTACCACCGGACCGATTATATTGCTCTCATAGGCATACATATTTGAACGAGTATCTGCTTTTATACCCAAAAAATACTTTCATACCTTTATTTAAGCATGCTTGACATCCTTAATCCGGTGGATATTGTAGATTCTGATGAGGCTCTTGGCCCTGTTGGTGTCTGCCCAACGATTGCTCCGGGTTATAGTAACCACCGGTTTAAATCATGCTGGTGCTCTATGACCCATACTTTGCAAATACGTGGTCAACTTTGAAGTTGCCCAGTTCCGGATCAAAAAACCATAGAAAACTTTGAAAAAATCACAAAACACAATTTGCAAATAAGACCATGCAGTTGAGGCTTTTTACGAGCTGCCAGGCTCCATATGTGCCAATCAATGGGTCCGACCCAAAGGGCTATGATTTTTTCCTTTGCCATCAAAGGATGTACTCCAAGGGGCAAGAACTGTTTCTTTTGCCATCATAGGATGTACTCCAAGGGACAAGAACTTTTTCTTTTGCCATCAAAGGATGTATCAACCAAGGGGCAAGAATTTTTGCATTTGCCATCAAAGGAAGTACTCCTAGGGACAAGAACATTTTTTCCTTTTGCCATCAAAGGATGTACCAACCAAGGGGCAAGAATTTTTTCATTTGCCATCAAAGGAAGTACTCCTAGGGACAAGGACATTTTTTCTTTTGCCATCAAAGGAT
>LR738715.1:383237894-383279317 GCA_902687465.1 Secale cereale | reverse complement strand
GGAGCAGATTGCTTGCCTATGTCTCGACAGGTTGTTGCTTGTCCCTGAACCGTCGCCAGGTCGTCCCTTTATAAAGGAGGCGACGCCAGGTCCGGTTTACAGAGTCCCGAGGCCGGTTCATAATCGTGCCCGCCTCGGTCTCTACTCTTTCTACCTTATACCTCAAGTTACATGATATGACGGTTCATAAACCGTAAACTTTACATATGGGCCCTAAGCCTTCATGGGCCGTAACCTCTACTGGGCTTATGATAACACAGCTACATTAACATAATCCGGATCTCCCTAGCCGGTTTATACCTGCTAGTAATATCCTTGACAACGGCCCTCGTGTATAAGCAAAAGATTGTGGGACTCGGCCCTTTTCACATTATCACGCATACACGAAGGGACCAACGGTGTGTCCGGTGCCCTGTAAAAACAGTCATGGCCGCCTATCCAAGCACGACCCCGTCCCGAGAGTGACCTCAAGTCACCCCCGTCACTAGTAATGCGGGAACCATGCTAGTATAAGCCTAGGTAATCAATAATACCCCGTCAAATAAAGGGGTAGAGTGGTTGCACATTTTTGGTTGGGACAGTCGACAAATCTTAAATCTAATCTGTCTATGTAAACAACACATTCATCAAGCCTCGGTACACTAATTCTCCACCAAGTAGTGCCCTAGTTCCTCGTCATCTCCTAGGGGCATTAGTGACACCCACTGGGTTATTTGCAAGTATGTCAAACCACACTTGTTTCTTCCAATGCATAACCCTGATCCATTTTGCGTAGCCAACAACTATAGCATATTTCTACAACCCACCAACATAACTCTACACACTGTCAGAGTCTTGAACAATGCAAGTATCAATGGGGTATGCAACGGAGGCAAGCCTAGCAAGGTTGCCATTCAAGTTATATCATGCACTCGATGAAACAATGATAATGCTTTCATGACATAAAAGGGTTCAACATGGTCAAGGGGCTGCTTCCCTGGTTCATGACAGTCTTCAAACCTTCTGGTCCTTCTTCAAGCACTCCGTCTACTTCGTCATCTATCAGTGGGAGCCATCACAATAAAAGTTCTCTAAAAATAGAGGTTTGAGTTTTCTAGGACATCTCTGGTTAGATGAAAAATAACCAGAGTGGTTTCATTGGGATTGGATCAGTGGATAATTCTTAGCATTTCAAAATGATGGAATCAATGCACTAATGGATCTACAAGGTGTGTTCAGAAATATATTTTTGTAAAATGAGCAAAGGCACTCATTAAACAAGGCATGATTTTAGAAGTATTTTGAAATTGGTTTCACTGGATTTAGAGTTTAAATGAATTTCCTATGGTTTGCAAAGTTGACTATACATGGATAAATAGACCAATATTTGATGTGGTACAGAAAGCATTGGGAAAAATGTTCAACAGCTATGTTAGGAACATATAAGTACCTAGGAATTTGAATAATTGCATTTGGATCAATTTTGAGTTCTCTGTGATTTTGTAAAGTTTAACACTGAATTAGAAAAATGAGATTTTGATAAATATTTGTGAAGAGAAATTTCTGGAAAAATGTGCAAATAGCACCATGTGATAGAACATGATTTTATGAACACCTAGAAATTTGAATCATAAAATTTGGAGTAAATTTGATTTACTTATGGGTTTTTTGAAGTCTACTAGGACAAAGAACAAGGAAAAAGGGGGCTTTACCATTATCACGCGCGCAAGGCGAGAGATAGGTAGCGGGCCGGCCCAGCTGCACGGCCGCATGCAGGCTGTCCATGTAGGAGGCGTATTTGCATGAATACACCTTCGCGCGGTGAAGTTGGCAGCGGGCGGAGCCCGTCTCCACTAAACGGGGCGGGGCCCTCCCGTCGGTAGCTCAGCTACGCCGGCTGGCCGACGGGCGGGGCCCGCTGGCAGGTTTTTCCTCCACCTCCCGCGCGGCACTACGGGAGACACAGGAGGTGCTTGAGGACGGTCGCCGGGCTCTATAGGGTGTCTCCGGCGATGTTCTGCCCACCGGCGTGCTCAGGTGACCGATCTGCACCCATCCATTTGTGTCACGCACCTTGGGGAGGGCCATAGTGGCGACGGCTTCGATGTCCTTGGAGGAGGCCATCGGCCATCTTTGGCCGTGAGCACGCAGCGTTCCCCGGGGTTAGCGGAGACGGTGGAGGGCCTGCAGTGGTGGGGTGAGGGCGATGGTGTGGCTAGGGAGAGAAGGGGAGCTTGGGATAGCCCGATTTTAGGTGGAGGCCGACAGCGGTTCTCTGGCCATGGATAGCTATGGAGGGCATGAGGAGGGGATTGGGTCGGTCCCGCGGGTGCACGGGAGGGAGATAGAGCCAAAGGAGTAGAGAGGGGGGCCTGGGACGGCCTGAAGTAGCCGACCCGTGGTTCATCGTGGACGCGGTGCACGGGTGGCCGCGGCAACGGCTCAGGCAGTCAGGAGAGAGGGCGAGGGGTTGTCTGATGCGTTCGTGGGGGTGGATTAGGGCGCCAGGAAGAGAGAGAGGGAGTGGGGCGTGCTCCAGGTGGAGCCACGAGCTCGCACACGCATTTGCGGGCTCGGGCGGCTCTGGGCATGCGCGTCATGGGCACGGCAGAGAGGGGAAGGAGGGGGCCAGCGCGGTGGCGTATTGCGGACGTCGAGGCACCTCGACTCGCGCAAGGGGGAGCCTCGAGGTGGTCCAGGCACGCGGTGTCAACGGTCGGATGCTCTGCCAGGCGCTCCAGAGCGCGCAAATGGCTGGCATCTGTGGCTTTTCCGCGCACACCCGTGCGTCCACTTGTGTCTAGTGGCTTCAATAGGAATAAACAAGGGGGGAAGAGGCCTAGGATACCCTGGAACATGCCAGAAGTGAGAGAGGGTTGAGAAAATGGGAGGAAAGTTGTTGTATAGAGATGGAATATGGGGTTTCACCCCACTTAATCATTGCCCCTCGGGCTGGAAAGCTTCTAGGAGGTGAAGAGGGACTAGGTTAGGGTGTGGGTGGAGTTTCAACTCAAGGAGATTAGTGGAAATGGGCAAAACATACATTTTAAGTTTCAGCCAAAAGGTGTTTGATGTAGGTTTGGGCAAGTACATGAATTCCTTTTGGCATGACTCTTGACAGTATGGAATGACACATAGAAATAGGGTGTTCCACCAAGTTTGATCTCATTTGGGCAAAGTAGCCAATGTAACTTTGGTAAACCCTAGAAATCAACATAAATGGCTATTCCAAGATTTAGTCATGCAAATCATTCCCCCTTAATGCAGCACTTGGTTTAGTCTCATCATTTGGGGTTGTGAGCATGTCCAAAAAATTTGAGGTCACAAGTAAAAAGTTGGCAATGTATAGTTGTTCAAATTTGGTTCTGTATAGAGAGGGTTTTGAGACACTTTGACCGAGGTATATTCCTCTCCAACTTGTGCAATTTGATATAGATGCATGATTACACCATTTGAGAATGTGCACCAAGTTTGAGAGCATTTGGACAAGTTTGGCAATGTAAAGTTGCTCAAACTTCAAAATGGATAGAAATGGTTTTGAGGGGGTTTGATGATCTTTTCTTGATCTTCAAGGCATGAGGCTTGGCAAGATCAACAAACATGTCATATGACACATGCTAAATATTTATTGGAATTTTTAGGGATTTATTCCTTTGTAAATATTTCAAAAGCTTGAAATATCCTAAAAGGGATTTTGAGGGATTTGACCAATATTTTGAATATGACCATGTGTTGAAACTCTTATATATGGACAATATATGTCCTATGAGTTTCCCTAAATTTTCTCAAATATTTTTGAAACAGTTAAATAATTTTAACCTATTAAAGACAATTTCTGGCCTCAAGAAAAAGCCTTTAAATAAAATAGAAACTAACTTTTAAAATTATATTTTTGTGGTTTATGGGAGTCCTATACCTAATAGGAGTCAAATTTGCTTTTTGGAAGATTTTTCACACCCCAAATCAAGTACTTGCAGTGTAAACCTCAATTCAGGGGTTTTTGGAAAACTATATTTAGAAAATACTTTTTGGCCAAAATATTTTTGTAAGAAAATACTATTATGGTCTGTGCACATGGCATGATTATTGGCAAAAGGTTTGGATCAATGAGAAGGAGTATAAGAGTAGGAGGATTTATTTTATTTCTAGAGGACTTGCAAACAGCAAACAAAAACCTAATCAAGCAAAGGCCAAAACAATCAAAAGTTTTTGTCAAACCACATTTTAGCATGATTATTAGCTTAAGTGCTGTGGTATGAAAATTAGGGTGTGACAGACCTACCCCACTTATAAGAATCTCGTCCCCGAGATTCCCAAACTAGCCGTGGAAAGGAAATACGAAAACTTGGATCTGGGGTAGTCTTCACTTCTTAATGTTGCTTCTTCTTCCGAGTTGTGCTCCATTGATTTTTGAAGTGCTCGATGGTGTAGCTTCGTTCATGAAGTTCTGCTTGATCCTGGTTGCTAATGGGTCTCTCACGTAGGTCAAGTTGGGTTAGACGTCAATGGCTCGGTGATCAATGTCCTCGCAGAGACCGGGCTAGGTAGGAAGTTGGAAACATTTCCTAAGTTGTGTCGTGTGGAAGAACGGTGTGCTTAGCGGGTGACTCAGGTGGTAACTCTAGCTGGTAGTCATTGATTCTAAGTCTTGCGGTGGTCTTGGAGAGGAGGGCGACTAATCTTTGTGTGAGCTTCCCTTCGACAATGGAAATGCTTGGTTCCTTAGAGAGGGAAGGCTTGTAGATACATGGTCCTCGACGCAGAAGTTTGCTTCTTGATGATGGAGGTTGGTGTAGTTCTTCCTGCTTGACATGGCGGTCTTCAGATGTTCTCTGACTAGCTAAAGGGCCCTTCTTCCATCTTCCTGTACACAAGTATGTTATCAAGATAAAGATGACCACCAACTTGTCCAAGTACTCCATGAAGACTTGTTCATGAGGTATATAAAGTAGGATGGGGCATTGGTGGTGGTTGAGTATTGGCCAAAGTCTTCTCGACCTAGAGCAAAAATCCATGGTCACGATTTGGCCATGGTGTGGCTCGGTAGGACTTAAGGGTTTCAAGGATTCTAGTGTGCGAGTGAAGGTTTATCATCTTCTCCCCTAAGCATGATTTCTGAGATGCCAATAGTTCTATTTAGTCCTCTAAACAAATCACTTAATACCACCGAAAGCATCATTTCGTATAGGTCAACTCTAATCATTACTCATGGCATTATTATCCTCATGACTATCGAGAGGAGGTCTAACCAACTCATATATATGTCTATGTTTCCCAAACTCATATGTATGGCTATCCCTAAAAATCCATGTGTAGAGCACACAAGCTTTCAAGCTTAAATAAAACGTGACTATCCAAGTGCCCAGCCTATTCTTCCAAGGTCCAAGGTAGTGTATCTCTATCCTAAGGAAACACGTCATATGCCACTCCAAGATATTGTTTACTTCCTATGAATCGAATCCAACAACCCATTTACTTCCATCAATCACTTCATAATCCATTAATTCTACAAATCCGATGTCTATGGTGTTCCACACAATCTCCTAAAGTCCCTATAATCCCCAAATACTTGAAAGGGCTAACTTCTACTATAGTAAGTCGACCAATTTCCATCATCGGGGTTACCTAAACTCCAAGGTCATGCTTATATAGATCCCTAAATCAAATCCGACATTTAATCCAATCTCCTAGTTTATGGTCTCCCGAGAAACATGGTTTCATGATCGAGATCATCAGTCCAACTTACTTTGAACCATGTAGACATACACAGATTCTATACTCGACTAGACCTACTTAATCCAAGTCTCATATCCAACGAGAATTTCTACACTCCCCCCCCCCCAAGTCATTGTCATAATATCAACTGTCTCCTATGAATATCCCCTGGCTAAGTCAAATATACTTCCAAGAGTTTCATCTTGCAATCATAATCATCCTACTAAATCCAATTTACTCTAGGGGTAATGAAAGTTACGCTAGCTACTCTACTATCATAATCCCACCAAGTTCACCTATCAACATGAAAGCCTCATAATCCACCAAAGAGTCTCGGATATATCTTCAAGGTCTCTGGTATAAACACATCAAGTCATTTGTCCTATATTCCTACATCCTCAAATTGGTCTACCCTATGGCATAGTTAGTTCTTGTGCTATATTAGGGTGTTAATGTGCTTGCTCACTATGTCCCCTAGCTCCAAAATGAACCCAGTGTTGTGCAAGGTCTACAGAGGCTTAACTGGTTCTCTTGCAATTCTGTGGGCTTAGCACATGGTTAAGGATTTGATCTGGGGTATCTCGTGAAGTATCAAAGGGTCTGGGGATGGGTTTCTAATCTTGAGGGGTAAACATAACTCCACGGGGTTGTACTTGGACGAGGAGGCTGCAGCAAAAGTCTTCAGTGCTAGTTGGTTGCCAAAGTAGAATCCTTGGTGTTTCTTGTCTTGCCGGTCTTCAGTTGAAGAGAGAGAGATGAGAGGGAAAAGTAACATAGAGGAGGGGAATGCCTAAAGGGGGTTGTATAGTGCAAGTGCAAACAAACAAGTGCAAGAAGGGCCAAACATAAGCATTAAGATAAGGAAGGTGATATAGTCGCGTACTTGTTGCCTAGGGAAAAAGTGCGGCTTATATCGAAACACAAACAATAAAAACAAGCAACACACAATCATGGTTCTATTCGAACCATCTTAAGGACTTGACTGCGCATAGGGGGTACACGACTCATCCTACCCTAGGGGTTCTCGGACTCAGTAGTCGTGCCTTGTGCCTCGTGCAGTTTTCTGAGTTTTCCTCATGTGTTGCTACGTATCTAGTTCGATGAAACAATCTTGGGTGAGCTTCAAGAATCTTCAATAACTTATTGCCTGATGAGGTGATGGGGTGAAGGTGGCTTCTTGTAGTTGGCATAGACTTGGTCTTCTCTTGTCCTCTCATCAATGATGATCCCTTTTGTCTTCTAAGGCGTCGACGGTACCAGGTAGGTAATCCTTTATGCAGTGACAACAACAAGGCATAGTAGTCGTCCAACATGTTGGTTACGTTAATGACAACATCGACACCAAGAGCGGGGGATGAAGGGAACTGTTTTCCTGCTCACTATAGTGAGGCAGACCAAATGGCTAGGTTCTCATCCACCGGCGGGATGTCAATACAACAACGGTAAGGACATGGTTTCTCTACTAGCGATGTATATCATGATCTTACATAACTTATGCCCTGTTTTACGTAGGCCAAGGTTGCATCATCATGTGCAGTGTTGCGGATGTCACCATCTTCTGGGTCTTGACGTCCTCATTCCTTAAGAACGTATCTTCTGTTGGCATCGTCTTGTTGTGGGGTTGCCTATCTTGTGTTCAGAAGATGTGGGTGAATGTCTGGAAGGCGTCTTCCTTCTAGATTATCCACCGGGATTGCAAGGAATCCAGTGGTCAGGGGCATATGGATTCTCGTGACCAAGGGTTTTTGAAGGGGAAGAGACCGATAAGGAAACTATACCTTAGTTCTCGAAAACTTAGAAGGGAAGAGAAGTATATATAGTTTTGAAAATAGTTTTACCCTAACTAATGACAATGCTAACTAAGGACTCCTATAGTCAGGATGGCTCTGATACCAGCTCTGTTGGGACCCTGACTCATAAGTCGAGATCACCAAATGCACGTGTACAGTGATCCAAGAGAACAATGCTCACTGAACACACAAAAGTTGAATAACAAGAGTCTTACATCCATACATACCGTTTTATACAAGTAGGATCATTATGGTCAAGTCTTGAGTATATCATCGCGGAGTAAATCTCCAATAACAACTTGGACCCACGCCATCTGCCTTTACCCTACAGGCATTCTGACTGGGAAGCGTCCTAGCTCGCATGTTCGTCACCAAAGAAATCTTCATCTTACACATGTTCTTTCATGCATTTTCAATAAAATAACCAGTGGCAAGCCAATGAGTACTTTGAATGTACTCGCAAGCAATCCAAGAGAGTGATAACAAAATATTTATGCAAGGCTCTACTGCTAAATCGGCAGTTTGCAGAAAGCTAGTTTTTCTCATGCAAATTTGATCAGCATTTATCAAGGATATGAATGCATCTGCAACAAGTATCAGGAGGTTACATACATCAACATCGAGAAAGAGTTATGAATAACTCATGCTCTAGCTCATCGTGACTTCCCGAATCAGGTTAGCAGATTTACCAAACCGTGTTGTTTTCCTAGAAACATATGGACATAGTCTAAGCAGCACCATCCAACTGTCCTTGACCGTGGACATGGCTATTCAAATAGTTTTACACTCTGCAAAGGTCACGCACTTTACCCACAAGATTCGGGAAGCTTTCGTGTCATCCACGATCCCGCAGTACCTCAAGAACTCGGGGGAAGCACCCGATCATTATCTTTCCATAGACGACACTAAAATAGGGTCCACTCGTTGATACACCGCCCTCGTGTATAAGAAAAGATCATGGGACTCTGCCCTTTTCACATTATCACGCATACACGAAGGGACCAATGGTGTGTCCGGTGCCCTGTAAAATTGTCATGGCTGCCTATCCAAGCATGACCCCATCCCGAGAGTGACCTCAAGTCACCCCCGTCACTAGTAATACGTGCACCATGCTAGTATCAGCCTAAGTAATCAATAATGCCCTGTCCCATAAAGGGGTAGAGTGGTTGCACATGTTTGGTTGGGACAGTCGACAAATCTTAAATCAAATCTGTCTTTGTAAACAACACTTTCATCAAGCCTCGGTACACTACTTCTCCATCAAGTAGTGCCTTAGTTCCTCATCATCTCCCAGGGGCATTAGAGGCACACATTGGGTTATTTGTAAGTATGTCAAACCACACATGTTTCTTCCAATGCATAACCCTGATCCATTTTGCGTAGCCAACAAATATAGCATATTTCTACAACCCACCAACATAACTCTACACAAGGTCAGAGTCTTGAACAATGCAAGTATCAACGGGGTATGCAACGGAGGCAAGCCTAGCAAGGTTGCCATTCAAGTTATATCATGCACTCGATGAAACAATGATAATGCTTTCATGGCATAAAAGGGTTCAACATGGTCAAGGGGCTGCTTTCCTCGTTCATCAGAGTCTTCAAACCTTCTGGTCCTTCTCCAAGCACTCCGTCTACTTCGTCATCTATCATTGGGAACAATCACAATAAGAAACACAACAAGGCAAAAATAAAAGTGCTCTAAAAATAAAGGTTTGACTTTTCTAGGACATCTTTGGTTATATGAAAAATAACCAGAGTGGTTTCGTTGGGAATGGATCAGTGGATAATTCTGAGCATTTCAAAATGATGGAATCAATGGATTAATGGAACTACAATGTGTCTTCAAAAATATTTTTTTGTAAAATGAGCAAGGGCACACATTAAACAAGGCATGATTTTAGAATTATTTAGAATTTGGCTTCACTGGATTTGGAGTTCAAATGAATGTCCTAGGGATTTGCAAAGTTGACTACACATGGATAAATAGACCGATATTTGTTGTGGTACATAAAGCATTGGGAAAAATGTTCAACAACTAAGTTAGGAACTTTTAAGTACCTAGGAATTTGAGTCATTGCATTTGGATCAATTTTGAGCTCTCTCTGATTTTCTAAAGTTTAACTCAAAAATAGAAAAATAGGATTTTGATAAATATTAGTGAAGAGAAAGTTTCTGGAAAAATGTGCAAATAGCACCATGTGATAGAACACGATTTCATGAACACTTAGAAGTTTGAATCATTAAATTTGGAGTAAATTTGATTTATTTATGGGTTTTTTGAAGTCTACTGGGAAAAAGAACAAGGAAAAAGGGGGCTTTACCCTTATCATCCGCGCAAGGTGAGAGATAGGCAGCGGGTTGTCCCAGCTGCATGACCGCGCGCAGGCTATCCACGCAGGAGGCGTATATGCGAATACGCCTTCCCATGGCGAAGGTGGCAGTGGGCGGAGCCCGTCTCCACTTAAACGGGGCGGGGCCCTGATACGTCTCAAACGTATCTACTTTTCTAAACACTTTTGATATTGTTTTGGCCTCATTCTTGCATGATTTGGACTAAACTAACCCGGACTGACGCTGTTTTCAGCAGAGCTGCCTGTATGGTTTATTTGTGTGCAGGAAAACGGATTTTTAGGTATCTCAGAAAAATCCACGAAAAATCACAGAAAATACACGCACCCGAAGGAACCAGGAGCCAGAAGTGGGGCCAGAGGGGGGCCAGGGGGTGCCCAGGTGCCCTGTGGGCGCGCCCCTGTAATGCCCAGGATGGAACTATATCTCCTACGTGTCGAGGCACGACTTAAAGATATAAGCCCATTCTAGAATGATATCAAGTTTGGTATCTTTGCACGACTCATGTAAAAGAGGGATTAAATTGCGAAAGAAGATAGTTGGCTTACACTCGCCACTTCACACAATACATTACATAAGCAAAACATCATTGAAAACATCACAACCCGACTACGGGTGAAGATCCAAAAGACAAGATACCAAACAACATAACGCCACAGGTCCGGATCGAATCCTAGTAGAAACCACTACTGATCGTCGAAACGTAACAAGCATACGGCCAAACTCTTCATCGAGCTCCCAGTGAAGTAATGATCCAACTCCTGCTTCATCTCGGCTGAACCTGCATCTGGTGTTGTAGTATCTGTGAGCCACGAGGACTCAGCAATCCCATAACCATGGGTATCAAGACTAGCAAAGCTTTATGGGTAGGAAGAGATAAAGTGGTGAGGCTGCAGCAGCGGCTAAGCATAATATGGTGGCTAACTTACGAGTACAAGAATAAGATGAGCATCTACGCAAACGGTCGCAAAAGTAGTGATCGCTAAACATCCTGAACTACATACGAATCAAACATAACCCCACCGTGTTCTCTTCTCAAAGTGAAAAGAGACAGTCATGGTTACTCACGCAGTTGTGTGTTTTTCTTCGGATCCTCTGTCAAGTTTTCTACAACCGGACATTAATAAACTTCAATCTGCCACATAACCGCAGGCACGGCTTTTGAAAGATCATAACCCTGCAGGGGTGTCCCAACTTAGCCCATCACAAGCTCTCACGATTAGCTGAAGCGATAAATATAATATCATCACTCCTTATCTTAGGGAAAACCGATCAGGCTCGGCATCCCGGTAGCACAAGACATTTCGACAATGGTAAAACAAGTCCAGCAAGACCTCCCGGTGTGTCGACACCCTGATAGTAGCCGCGCGTATCTCGTCTCAGGCCACGACCGGATGGGCGATTCTACAGGTTTATATCAATCCTCGAGTTTCCTCGCGGTGACCCCGCAAAACACCCGTTTGGGACCAACACCATCAGCACTGGCCCCCCCTGCTATGTAGAATTAAGAACCCGGGGACGCGACCCCCTATGCAATTTTAATTAATTATTTAAGTTATTATTATGAGCAAATTAAAACCAATGTTGGGCCTTGCTGGAGGAGTTTTATTCAAAGTCGAACTGTCAAGGGGTCCCCATCCACCCATCGTGTAAGGAACGCAAAATCAAGGAACATAGTGCCGGTTTATCGGCGCCTAAGGTGGCATGAGTGGAACAAAACACCGAGCAAAAGGCCAAGCCTTCCACCCATGCCCAGTATATAGGTGTGTTATTATAATATTAATAGATATTATGATATGTCAACAACAAGTTCCCTCCTGGAACGAACTTCATCTTCACCTGCGACTAACAACGCTATAAGAGGGGCTGAGCAAGCGGGTAACATAGCCAAACAGTGGTTTTGCTAGGAAGGTTTCAAATGTTAGAGGTTTCATGGCAACAAGGAGAGGCTGACATAAAAGATGGGTAGCGCAACATGTAACGATAGCATCGAGACAACTAAGCATGGCAATGGTAGTAAAGGTATCCAAGGGTATGATCATCTTGCGTGGGATTCCGCAAGGGAGAAGAACGGATCCAAGTCATAGACGGAGCAACATAGTCGAGCGAATCCTCACAACTCCGGAACGAAACCGAAGCTAACAAGAGAAGCAACCGGAAAGAAGCAAAACAACACGGTAAACACACAAGCATAAACATGGCATACGATGCACAAACAAGAATGATGCATGTCCGGTTTAATTATGCATGGCATGGCAAGTGCACAAACAAAACTACAAGTTAAGTGGAGCTAAATATGCAACGAGTTGCAAATTGATGAAACACCACATTTTAATTATTTGGTTGACTCTCGTTATTTACAAGACAAGATTAAATGTTTGTTAACATGGCAAGAGGTGAAGCATAATAAAACTACACTATTAAGACATTTTAAATGAGGCCGGAAAATAACAACAACAATTCCGGAAAAATCCCCATGAGCATGTTTAGCAATTCTTAAAGCAAGCAACAATTCACACATACAATGTTGTTAACATGATGCGGATGACATGATCAAGTTTATGCAATTTATTAAAAGGTTAACATGAAGATGATGAGGAGTAATAGTCACCGTGGTGGAAAGAAAGGTTGCCACGGCAACGATCCGAAATGATGCAACGCAACATCTCGGTTCCGGTAACTCGTTGAGAGGCCGGGGCAAAAGAAAGATGGTGTGAGCGAGTCGAATAAGATGGAAGGTGGGGTGATCCCGTCACTGGGTTCCCACGGGTCGGCGACGAGGCAATCGAGGAACACGACAAAAGATGAAACGGCACGGTGCACACAAGGAAACATCTCATACAACCACAAGCATCACACGGGTCATTGTCTCGGGGTTATACCTTCGAAACACTCGTTCTCGGAGGGGTTCGAGGTCGTAGAGGAAGTAGTTGTTCTCGTTCGTAGTCGTACATGGGGCGACGGTAGTGGAAGTAGACGTTCCGTTCGGAGAGGAAGTAGTTGTACTCGTTTCTTCACCGAAGGTAGTCGTACACGTTCGTTCCGTAGAGGTACTTGACGCATCGTCTTGTGTCGGCGTTCTCGTATCGTAGATGTACACGGGGCGACGGTAGTCGAACTTGGCAAGCAATGGTCATCGTGGTACTTGTCGAGTCGCCGATCGTAGTGGTACTTGTTTCGAAGATGAACTTGACGGTCCTCGTCGATGTCACGGTACTCGTTCATGTAGTAGTCGGACTTGATGGGACCGAGGGTTCCGCGCGTGCGTCGTGGTACTTGTCGGAACAACACCGGATGAAGTGGTACTTGAAGAGGACTTGGCGGATCCAGCCGTCGTGGTACTTGTTCACGGTTCGTAGGCGTTCGGGGCCGTAGATGTACTTGCCAATCTTGCCGGTCTTGCTGATTCGAAACGAAAGACCACAAAAGGGCAACCAAAATGGCAGCACGGAGACGACGAGACCATGGTAGCAAGACAGCACCGAAGGGGCCGGCGAGCAGCTCATGGCCGAGGCCGGTCTTGCTGGAGGACGGGCTGCGGCCCGGAGAGGAACTGCTCGAGCTGCGGCGGCTCCTGGCCGGAGGGAAGGGCGCTGGACGGGTACTCGCGAGGGGGGCTCGGGCTCCCATCTGGAGACGGAGGCACGCCGGGCCTTTGGCGCCGAGCGGCCTCAGAGAAAAGGCGACGGGGCAACCTGGGGCGTGTAGGAGGAAGGCCACGGCGCAGGGGAGCTCCTCTCCCCGGCGACCTGGCGGTGCGGGGCGGAGGCCTGGGTCGTCGCGGCTCAAAGACGGGGCGCCGAGAAGGGAGCCGCTCGAGGCCGCGGAGGTGGCTGGCCGCGGCGGCCTGGAGGCTGTCGGGGAGGTCTTGGCGCCGGGACGGAGGGGCTCACGCTGCGGGGCGGAGGAGAGCTGGCAGAGAGGCGAGGAGGCCCAGGCGGGGCGGTCCTGGCCGCGTCCATGGCGGCTCGGTGGCGATGCGGCCTAGAGAGGAGGGAGCGGGGCGATGGCCCTGGAGGACGGACGGAGGAGGCGCGGGCGCGCGTGCCTTGGCGAGGAAGAAGGAGCACGGCGCACATGCTGGAGAGGCCTGGCATGTGGGGCAATGCTGGGGCTCGGCTCCTGGCGAGGGAGATCGAGAGGGAAGGGGCGCTGCGGGGTCGAGGGGACGAACGAGACGAGGGAACGAGGAGTGGCGGCGGACAGGGGGAGAAAGGAGCGATGGGAGCGAGCGGGATTGTCGGGCTAGGTCACGGGGGAGCGGTCGGGCTGGCCTCTGGCCTGATGGGCCTACTGGGCCGGCTGGGGGGGGCTGAGGCCCAGAAGCCGGTGGCTGGATGGCCTAGAGGCCTGGGCCAAAAGGAGGAGAGGGAGGCTGTGGGTTGGAGGCCCAAGAGGCCAGGCTGCTCTTCTTCTTTTAAAATCTTTAACAGAAAAAGAAGAAAGAGGGAAAAGAAAAGAGAGGCTTAGGGAAAAAATACTGAACGGGGTTAATTTTCCCGAACTCATAAAAATGAGTTTGATCCAAGAAAATTATAAGTGGCATGATCAAAAGAATATAAATTCAAACCCGTTTGAATTTAATTCAAATGGATTGAACTATGACATGGTTTCGGAAGTATCCAAAATGATGAGGATTTTGGAGGAACCTCGATAAACGAGAAAACAAATATAGGGAAGGTTTTGACGGTGAAACTTGAATTAAGAGGCATGGGGAATATGTGCAAGTGTGTTGGGTTAATTCCGAACAAATGGAATATTTATTTATAATAGCTCCATAATACCAGGAGGATATGTTTTAAAGAGAAGTCATCCTTCCCTCGATTTAAAAGGACCGAAGGTCCACACAATTTATTTGGTTGAGATGCAAAAATTAATGACATGATGGCATGATGCTATGATGCAATGCAAAAATAAATAACACAAGCACAAAAGAAACACACGGAAGAACCCGGAACATCTGGAATCTTCTGGAATCTTCTGGGACGTCGGTCTTCGAGCGTCACAACTCTCCCACACTAACAGAGGATCTCGACCCGAGATCCTAGAGATGGCACCAGATAAAAACGGAAGAGGAAGAGGTAAAACAAAGTTGCATCTTTGACAGATGAGTGAAACCAAAGAACCTTGAGAGGTTGAACAAGTTGAAAGAAGAATACCACAGAGATGAACGAATATGAAAACTCCGTTAGAAAAGAGGAACAAGGAACATTACGAGAACCTTGTAGGTTGAAAGACATGAAACAAGAGCTCACGGATGACGAAAGAATTTCAAAACCACTCCGGTTATCCAAGATTGAGAAATAATAAGAACGAAATAATTTGGAAAGCACTCCGTCTGAAAATGGAAGGAATTGAACATGAACTTGAGGAGATGGATGATCTTGATGAAATTGACAGCACACTGCCTCTGAAACAATTAAAAGAATGGCACAAGGGGTAAGAAAGACTCAGACAGCACTCCGGTTAAAAGATAGGCAAAACTTGATAAGATGAGGGATCTGAGAAGAGGACACAACACTCCGGTTAAATGATAAGCAAGGGAAAGAACATGATCTCGATAAAACGAGCTGATGGTTTGGAGAGAGCAACATCACAAAGCCTCCGGAACGAAAGAATAGATGCAAGATCGTTGGGAAGAAAGAACGGAGAAGAAAATGACAACTTCTCCCACGAATGAATTAGAAAATCCTCCTTACGGGAGAAGGGTTGAACAGAGTTGTTGGAATTCAACAACGAAAAGAATAAGCTCGATGTGGGCTTATGGAAAACATCTCAAAATTAAGAGGTGACAACTGGCCACTAACAGAAACAAATTGCTTGGATTGAGATCACGAGGAGACTATAAACTTATTTCACCGGAAAGATAAATGAAGAACTTGGGTCATTTATAAACACCATAATAGCGACAATTCTCAGGGAAAGCTTTTAGGTGAATTATAACCCAAGATAACTCCAACAGATAAAAAAATGAGGGGTTGCAAGGATCTCCTGAACAAAGAAAATGATGGGTTTAAATATCTCATTCTTGATAACTCATGAATCATGAAACATGGAGGAAAATTATCAAGAATGACATAACACCACCTGAAAAGATAAGGTAGAAAGAATAGCACTTGGAAAGCATGATGGAGAATGCTTGAGCTCCAACAAGAATCTTGATGAAGACTTCGAGAATGAATTAAAACATGATGAACCACCATGAGAACTCCGGTAATGAAAGCATGAGAAGTGAAAGATGAAAAGAATAAGATTCAAGGCCTGCGATGAATTAGATGGAGCTTTGAAATGATATAATTGAAATAACTTGGAACTCCGGAAAACAAGATGAAAAACTTAAAACCAAGGATATGATATGATGAACAAGCTCCGAAGAAGAGATTAAATCACCTTGAAGGCATAAGAATAAGAATTATGTTATGCATATCCTTCACCAATTAAATTGATGACAACCAAAGGAATGTGCATACTACTTATTCTCGTTGGAAAGAATTAAGAGAGATCTCACACCAGCTTGGGTAATTCTTCAACGAAGCACCGGTAGGATTATGAAAAGAACAAATTAATTAAAACGATAACAACGGAAGAGTAAACTTGAATTAACCACCGGTGGAATTGGAGACGAACGAAGATGCATCAATGAAGAATATTTGGAGGACAAAGTTGAAAAACTGAGAACGAAGAAATATTCTGAAATGATGGCCTTCGGAGGATCACAAAGAAAAGAATTCATGAAATGCTTCGGATGGGTATAAAAAGAATTCCTCACAATCGAAACAATAATGAGGATGGCATGAAGCTAGAACCACGAATCTTCAAGAGAACGGCCAAGATTTAAGAGAAACACTTCTCCGATCTCCAAATGTTGAGAGTGAAGACGAGAATGCCATGAAGAATTGTTGAGCACTCCGGAATGAAGAATTAAAAGGTTGAACCAATGATGAACAAGAATTTGAAAACGATCTTGGAGAAGGCATGTGACTGATGGGGATCATTCTTACGTAACACTTTGAAAAGAATTTGAGTATAACTCTAGAGAAATAGAAGAGTCAGGTAGGATCCTTGAAAAGACCAGTGGGTTATGGCCCACTCAAAAGAAATCACCATTGGAAAAGATTGCTTAAGAGATATTGCACCTGTTTAATTAAATGGCTAGAATAAGATGACAATCCTCAAAATAATTTGAACGGATAAGAATAGAAACACGAATCTTCTGAGATATCTTGAGCTCTCCGGATATGAATAGCAAGAGGAGAATGATTAATTGGTGCACCGGAATAAGAAAGCATTGTGAAATGAGGAAAAAGGATAAGATCAACACCGAAATCTTGAATTACATCCACAGGCAGAATTTGAGAACAAAAGAATGATGAACTTGAAGCTCTTGAGCATTTTCACGATAAATCACCAGATAAGAACATTGAAGGAAAAGAATGAAGAAATATCACATGAATAAAATGGATATTTCATTAAGATTTTTGGCTCCATAAAGAAAAGGGAGGGAGGGCGGGGAAAAGAAAGACAACTTGAGATGAATGAAACAGACAAATCGTCAGATTTCTGAATGGCGTCTGTAAGGAATAACTTGAAGAGAAGGCACACCGGTTGAAAGGATTAACATGAAAATCTCGATGGTAAAGAAGGACTAGCACTCCCATAGAAATATGAGAACACCAATTAGGAAAGGTATGGAATCAACATTTGACATCGAAGCAACTCGAATACCAGAATCAAAACAAGAACAAAGAATAGATATGTTTATGAAGATGCAACATATCTATCCGAACAGAGAATTGAATGAATGAATTCCGCAGGTACATCAACTTGTCGAGAAGCCACTGGGAGAAGAAAAGGTAAATAAAAGGAACAAGGAACAGATAGAACAAATACAAGATAGAAGTTTCGTCGGACATATTCGTGCTGAAAGCTCATGGAACGTGTTACAAAAGGGTTTTGCAATCCCCGGATCAGCATAGCCAAGGACCCTTTAAGATGCAACTCCCGATCGGAACAAGCCCATAAAACCACTTCACTCAATGTAGAACCCCGAACTTCATATCATGCATTCGTTGGAAGAATGCCTAGAACTACTGGATGAACCCACCTATTAATTTCCGAAAGTTTCCAGTTATGCAATCAGGTGTTGGTGATACAGGGGAAGCACCGCGCACTCAACTCTAATCCTACATCCAGCTGTATCCATCCTTCAACACATAACCAGTCTTTCTCGGAAACCGTTTACCTCGGACCTTCGAAACGCATCTACTATACAAGCTATGGCAATACTCCCGAACTACCTCCCCAGTACTTGGTGATGTCGGGGTTATCTTGCCACTAACCGCATAGGAGAGTTTTCGATGTCGGCCGTCTTAAGAATTCTAGTACTGCCGCGATGGATTTGTGACGACAACACCTCGGAGCTCAACTCCCCGAGACACTTTCACAACCCCTAATGACAGGAGGCATCGAGAACAATGTTCTCGTCACAAAGACATCGAAACAATCCAAACAATACTCGTGTGATCCTAAAAAAAATTTGGTGCAATTTTTGAAAGTAGAAGAGACAAGAGTAATCGTCAGGAGTCCTCACCAGAGTGAAAAGAGATGAGAAGCAAAAGAAATCCTACTCTCCGATATATATAGGACTCAAAACATTTTCAAGTGTGTGCCTAGACTCAACCGTCAACGATTCGATCAATCAGTGGGGGCTTCTAGGTCGGAGAAGGCTCTGAATACCAACTTGTAATGCCCAGGATGGGACTATATCTCCTACGTGTCGAGGCACGACTTAAAGATATAAGCCCATTCTAGAATGATCTCAAGTTTGGTATCTTTGCACGACTCATGTAAAAGAGGGATTAAATTGCGAAAGAAGATAGTTGGCTTACACTCACCACTTCCCACAATACATTACATAAGCAAAACATCATTCAAAACATCACAACCCGACTACGGGTGAAGATCCAAAAGACAAGATACCAAACAACATAACGCCACAGGTCAGGATCGAATCCTAGTAGAAACCACTACTGATTGTTGAAACGTAACAAGCATACGGCCAAACTCTTCATCGAGCTCCCAGTGAAGTACTGATCCAACTCCTGCTTCATCTCGGCTGAACCTGCATCTGGTGTTGTAGTATCTGTGAGCCACGAGGACTCAGCAATCCCATAACCATGGGTATCAAGACTAGCAAAGCTTTATGGGTAGGAAGAGGTAAAATGGTGAGGTTGCAGCAGCGGCTAAGCATAATATGGTGGCTAACTTACGAGTACAAGAATAAGATGAGCATCTACGCAAACGGTCGCAAAAGTAGTGATCACTAAAGATCCTGAACTACATACGAATCAAACATAACCCCACCGTGTTCTCTTCTCAAAGTGAAAAGAGACAGTCACGGTTACTCACGCAGTTGTGTGTTTTACTTCGGATCCTCTGTCAAGTTTTCTACAATCGCACATTAATAAATTCCAATCTGCCACATAACCGCGGGCACGGCTTTCGAAAGATCATAACCCTGCAGGGGTGTCCCAACTTAGCCCATCGCAAGCTCTCACGATTAGCTGAAGCAATAAATATAATATCATCACTCCTTATCTTAGGGAAAACCGATCAGGCTCGGCATCCCGGTAGCACAAGACATTTCGACAATGGTAAAGCAAGTCCAGCAAGACCTCCCGGTGTGTCGACACCCTGATAGTAGCCGCGCTTATCTCGTCTCAGGCCACGACCGGATGGGCGATTCTACAGGTTTATATCAATCCTCGAGTTTCCTCGCGGTGACCCCGCAAAATCCCCGTTTGGGACCAACACCATCAACACTGGCCCCCCTGCTATGTAGAATTAAGAACCCAGGGACGCGACCCCCTATACAATTTTAATTAATTAATTAAGTTATTATTATGAGCAAATTAAAACCAATGTTGGGCCTTGCTGGAGGAGTTTTATTCAAAGTCGAACTATCAAGGGGTCCCCGTCCACCCATCGTGTAAGGAACACAAAATGAAGGAAGATAATGCCGGTTTATCGGCGCCTAAGGTGGCATGAGTGGAACAAAACACCGAGCAAAAGTCCAAGCCTTCCACCCATGCCCAGTATATAGGTGTGTTATTATAATAATAATAGATATTGTGATATGTCAACAACAAGTTCCCTCCTGGAACGAACTTCATCTTCACCTGCAACTAACAACGCTATAAGAGGGGCTGAGCAAGCGGGTAACATAGCCAAACAGTGGTTTTGCTAGGAAGGTTTCAAATGTTAGAGGTTTCATGGCAACAAGGAGAGGCTGACATAAAAGATGGGTAGCGCGACATGTAACGATAGCATCGAGACAACTAAGCATGGCAATGGTAGTAAAGGTATCCAAGGGTATGATCATCTTGCCTGGGATTCCGCAAGGGATAAGAACGGATCCAAGTCGTAGACGGAGCAACATAGTCGAGCGAATCCTCACAACTCCGGAACGAAACCGAAGCTAACAAGAGAAGCAACCGGAAAGAAGCAAAACAACACGGTAAACACACAAGCATAAACATGGCATACGATGCACAAACAAGAATGATGCATGTCCGGTTTAATTATGCATGGCATGGCAAGTGCACAAACAAAACTACAAGTTAAGTGGAGCTCAATATGCAACGAGTTGCAAATTGACGAAACACCACATTTTAATTATTTGGTTGACTCCCGTTATTTACAAGACAAGATTAAATGTTTGTTAACATGGCAAGAGGTGAAGCATAATAAAACTACACTATTAAGACATTTTAAATGAGGCCGGAAAATAACAACAACAATTCCGGAAAAATCCCCATGAGCATGTTTAGCAATTCTTAAAGCAAGCAACAATTCACACATATAATGTTGTTAACATGATGCGGATGACATGATCAAGTTTATGCAATTTATTAAAAGGTTAACATGAAGATGATGAGGAGTAATAGTCACCATGGTGGAAAGAAAGGTTGCCACGGCAACGATCCGAAATGATGCAACGCAACATCTCAGTTCCGGTAACTCGTTGACAGGTCGGGGCAAAAGAAAGATGGCGTGAGCGAGTCGAACAAGATGGAAGGTGGGGTGATCCCATCACCGGGTTCCCACGGGTCGGCGACGAGGCAACCGAGGAACACGACAAAAGATGAAGCGGCACGGTGCACACAAGGAAACATCTCATACAACCACAAGCATCACACGGGTCATCGTCTCGGGGTTATACCTTCGAAACACTCGTTCTCGGAGGGGTTCGAGGTCGTAGAGGAAGTAGTTGTTCTCGTTCGTAGTCTTACACGGGGCGACGGTAGTGGAAGTAGACGTTCCGTTCGGAGAGGAAGTAGTTGTACTCGTTTCTTCACCGAAGGTAGTCGTACACGTTCGTTCCGTAGAGGTACTTGACGCGTCGTCTTGTGTCGGCGTTCTCATATCGTAGATGTACACGGGGCGACGGTAGTCGAACTTGGCAAGCAATGGTCGTCGTGGTACTTGTCGAGTCGCCGATCGTAGCAGTACTTGTTTCGAAGATGAACTTGACGGTCCTCGTCGATGCCGCGGTACTTGTTCATGTAGTAGTCGGACTTGATGGGACCGAGGGTTCCGCGTGTGCGTCGTGGTACTTGTCGAAACAACACCGGATGAAGTGGTACTTGAAGAGGACTTGGCGGATCCAGCCGTCGCGGTACTTGTTCACGGTTCGTAGGCGTTCGGGGCCGTAGATGTACTTGCCAATCTTGCCGGTCTTGCTGATTCGAAACGAAACACCACAAAAGGGCAACCAAAATGGCAGCACTGAGACGACGAGACCATGGCAGCAAGACAGCACCGAAGGGGCCGGCGAGCTGCTCATGGCCGAGGCCGGTCTTGCTGGAGGACGGGCTGCGGCCCGGAGAGGAACTGCTCGAGCCGCGGTGGCTCCTGGCCGGAGGGAAGGGCGCTAGACGGGCACTCGCGAGGGGGGCTCGGGCTCCCATCTGGAGACGGAGGCGCGTCGGGCCTCGGCGCCGAGCGGCCTCGGAGAAAAGGCGACGGGGCAACCTGGGGCGTGCAGGAGGAAAGCCACGGCGCTGGGGAGCTCCTCTCCCCGGCGACCTGGCGGTGCGGGGCGGAGGCATGGGTCGTCGCGGCTCGAAGACGGGGCGCCGAGAAGGGAGCCGCTCGAGGCCGCGGAGGTGGCTGGCCGCGGCGGCCTGGAGGCTGTCGGAGAGGTCTTGGCGCCGGGACGGAGGGGCTCGCGCTGCGGGGCGGAGGAGAGCTGGCATAGAGGCGAGGAGGCCCAGGCGGGGCATTCCTGGCCGCGTCCATGGCGGCTCGGTGGCGATGCGGCCTGGAGAGGAGGGAGCGGGGCGATGGCCCTGGAGGACGGACGGAGGAGGCGCGGGCGCGCGCGCCTTGGCGAGGAAGAAGGAGCACGGCGCGCGTGCTGGAGAGGCCTGGCATGCGGGGCGATGCTGGGGCTCGGCTCCTGGCGAGGGAGATCGAGAGCGAAGGGGCGCTGCGGGGTCGAGGGGACGAACGAGACGAGGGAACGAGGAGTGGCGGCGGACAGGGGGAGAAGGGAGCGATGGGAGCGAGCGGGATGCTCGGGCTAGGTCACGGGGGAGCGGTCGGGCGGGCCTCTGGCCTAATGGGCCTGCTGGGCCGGCTGGGGGGGGGCTGAGGCCCAGAGGCCGGTGGCTGGATGGCCTAGAGGCCTGGGCCAAAAGGAGGAGAGGGAGGTTGTGGGTTGGAGGCCCAAGAGGCCAGGCTGCTCTTCTTCTTTTAAAATCTTTAACAGAAAAAGAAGAAAGAGGGAAAAGAAAAGAGAGGCTTAGGGAAAAAAATACTGAACGGGGTTAATTTTCCCGAACTCATAAAAATGAGTTTGATCCAAGAAAATTATAAGTGGCATGATCAAAAGAATATAAATTCAAACCCGTTTGAATTTAATTCAAATGGATTGAACTATGACATGGTTTCGGAAGTGTCCAAAATGATGAGGATTTTGGAGGAACCTCGATAAACGAGAAAAGAAATATAGGGAAGGTTTTGACGGTGAAACTTGAATTAAGAGGCATGGGGAATATATGCAAGTGTGTTGGGTTAATTCCGAACAAATGGAATATTTATTTATAATAGCTCCATAATTCCAGGAGGATATGTTTTAAAGAGAAGTCATCCTTCCCTCGATTTAAATGGACCGAAGGTCCACACAATTTATTTGGTTGAGATGCAAAAATTAATGACATGATGGCATGATGCTATGATGCAATGCAAAAATAAATAACACAAGCACAAAAGAAACACACGGAAGAACCCGGAACATCTGGAATCTTCTGGAATCTTCTGGGACGTCGGTCTTCGGGCGTCACAGCCCCCCCCCCCTGGGCCGCGCCGGGGGGGCCGCCTGGGTGTGTCCCACACCCCCTGGTGCCCTACTTTGCCTCGTATTTTTACTCCCGACGCAGAAACCCCAGATCAGAAGTTCTTTTCGCAGTTTTCCGTCGCGGAGCCGCCGCCACCCTCTGTTCTTCCTCGGGAGGGCTAATCTGGAGGCTGAATTGGCCTCCGGAGAGGGGAGATCGTCGCCATCGTCATCATCATCACCACTCCATCATCCCTCCATGACTTCCCCTTTCATGTGTGAGTAATTCCCCTGATGTAGGCGAAGGGGATGGTAGGGATTGGATGAGGTAGATCATGTAATAGTTTATCAGATCGTTGGGGGCATGTTGCCTATCATCTACTATGGTGTTTATCATCTTTGCTTCAACTTGTTATTCTTAATGCTTGACACTTAGGGCCCGAGTGCCATGATTTCAGATCTGAACCATATGTGTTTGCATGAATATATTTGTGTTCGTGATCCTATCTATGAGTTGTTTGCACCTGTTACGGTTCGGAACCGGCGATCCCAAAAGTGACAGCTTGGGACACCAAAGGGGATGGTCCGTAGTTTGAGGATTACATGTATCCATTGAGTTCATTGCTTTGTTCCGGTGCTCTTTGACGGGAGCACCTTAATATCCATAAGTTCCTTTTGGCCCCGTTCCTAGCGGGATGGTAGGACAAAAGATGTTGTGCAAGTTCTTATTGCAAGCACGCACAACTACCTACGGGATACATGCCTAATGTTTGATATTTGCCTAGATGATCATTACTTTTCCGTGTGCCGTGCCCCAAGTTAGAATCTATCTCATCCATGCAGCGCCCAACCATCCATCTCCCTAGCCTACAGTGTTTTAAAATCCTGCTTGTCACTAGTTGCTACTTTTGCCATTTACTACTGCTATTTACTTTTGCTGTTTACTTTTACTATTACTATCATCACTATCATATCACTGTTACCACTTATCTTTTGTTGCAAGTAAGTATATTTCAGGTGCGGTTGAATTGACAACTCAACTGTCAAAGCTTATAAATACTCTTTCGCTCCCCGTGTGTCGAATCAATAAATTGGGTTATTCTTACCCGCGAAGACTATCTCGATCCCTTACGGTTGAGGGTTATCAAGTACCGTTTTCTGGCGCCATTGCCGGGGAGCATAGCAATATTTACTAGTCTACTTGAGGTATCCTACCTGCTGCACTTCATCCACTATGGGTAAGAAAGGAGACCCCAAGGTTCCGATCTTACTATCCACTACAAGAAGAGGTACTGTTCTGAGCACTAGTGCTACGCTTGATTCACCTTCCGTTATGAGTAAGTTTGCCTCACCACCACCACATGATGCTCCTACTGAATCTATTACTATGTCTGATACTCTTGATGATGCGTCTACTACTTTTAATGATATTAGTTCGCTTGGTTATGCTCTTGAGAAACAAATTGCTGCTGCAAAAAAAATCTGGAATTGAACTCCCTGTTACTCGCTACCCTATTGGTGAAACTTATGATTATCCTGATTTGAGTAAACTCAAGGAGAGTCTCCTTGATGATGATTACTATATACTAGATGAAGATTTATGCAGGGAACTGGCAGAGTTTTCCGGCTCTGACCCTGAAGCTATTAAGAAACTTTTTGAAAAACACTCTCTGAAGAACAAAACCGTTCCTAATCTTGAATTTGCTATGTCTCCTATATGCATTGATGATCCTGATTATAATTTCTCTGTTGATCTTTCAATTATACCTATGGTTGAAGCTGACCCCTTTTATGGCAGAGAAAATGATGATGCTATTGCACACCTGACTAAACTCGGTGAGTTGGGTAGCCTGTTTACCACAGATGAGAAGATACGATACTTTTATGTGACCAAGCTTCTTCCTTTCTCCTTGAAGGAGGGTGCTAAAGCATGGTATCATTCACTCCCATGCGGTTCCATTAAGAGTCCTCAGGACTTAGCTCACTCTTTTGTTGATAAGTACTTTCCTGCTCACATGCAACATGCTGCTTTACAAAGAATTTATAACTTTAAATAGTTGCAGGATGAGTCCCTCCCTAAAGCTTGGGGGAGGTACTGCGGTCTGATTCGGGCTAGACCAGGACATGAAATCCCTAAGAATGAATTAATCGATATATTCTATGCTGGTCTAACTGATGACTCCAGGTCCTATTTGGACAGTTGTGCTGGTTGTGTTTTCAGGAAAAGAACACCGGACGATGTGGAAGATTTAATGGGCAGGATTGCCAAAAACCATGAAGACTGGTCCGTCCCTGAACCACCTCCACCAACAAAGAAGAGGGGCATGTTTGTTCTGATCCCCGAGGATATGCTAGAAGCAAAGAAGTATATTAAAGAGAAAGGTATTAAAGCTGAAGACGTGAAGAATCTACCCCCTATTGAGAAGCTGTGTGAGCCTACCACTCACCCTCCTATGGTAGAGGTACACTCTCTTTTAGATTTCAACGCAAGTGACATCCCTCATGGTAAGCCTCCTGATCAATGTTTAGATGAGTTTGATAATTTCATTATGAAACAGAATCATTTTAGTGAGAGGATAGAAAGTCAGTTGCATGATAATTCCCTTGCTATCAAAAGACTGCTTGATGTTTTAGATAGAACATTTAATGATGTTCAATGTCTTGTGAAGCATTTTCATATGGTTCAAACTCAGCTTGATCAAATTTCTAATGTGCAAAGAGATTTGCTTGCTAACAATGCCAAACAAGATAATTTGCAGGCTTTCGGGATTAAGACTCGAGGAGGAACTAGCACTCAAGATCCTCTTTATCCAGAGGGGCATCCGAAGAGAATCGAGCAGGATTCTCAAATGCAGGAAGAAGAAATTGTTGGCTCTCCAAAGAAAAAGAAGAAACATAAGGAGACTGACAATTCTAATGATCCTATTGCAGATGAAGAACCAGCCATTGATCCCAACAGTATATCTATCTCGGATGCTGAGACTGAAGACGGTGCTGAACCTGAAGGTAATAATAATGAGAAGAATGATCCGCCTGAAGTTCGAGAAGAAGAAGCACCTGACAAACGTAAGAGGTACACTAAAGAAGACTTCATCGCAAGAAAACATGGGAAGGAGAGAGAACCATGGGTACAGAAACCCATGCCCTTTCCAGGTAAGTCCATCAAATCTAAAGAAGAAGAGCATTATAATAAGTTTTGTGAGTGGATTAAACCTCTTTTTCTTCAAATCCCTTTGACTGATGCTATTAAGTTACTTCCTTATTCAAAATATATGAAAGATATTGTCACTAACAAAAGAAAAGTTCCTAATGATGCAATATCTACTATGCTTGCTAACTACTCTTTCAGTGGCAAGATTCCTGAGAAGCTCGGTGATCCAGGTATACCCACCATTCCTTGCTCCATAATGAATAATTATGTCAAAACTGCTTTATCTGATCTTGGAGCAGGAGTGAGTGTTATGCCTCTCTCTCTTTACGAGAGGCTTTGTTTAGAAAAACTAATTCCTATAGATATCTCCCTTCAGATGGTTGACAAGTCAACCGCTGTTCCGATAGGTATTTGTGAGGATGTTCCCGTAGAAGTTGCTAATTGTTTAATTCTTACTGATTTTGTTGTGCTTGACATGCCTGAGGATGGGAGCATGTCCATTATTCTTGGTAGACCTTTTCTTAACACCGCAGGTGCTATTATTGATTGAAATAAAGGGAAGGTTACTTTCCATGTGAATGATAAAGAACACACGGTATATTTTACAAAGAAGACCGACAGGAGGCATGGCCTCAACTCTATAGAGAATATCGAGACCGTGAAAATTGGAGAATGGGACTGTCCACTACATGTGCCTCACAAATATAAAACTATCATGGTGGGGACAATGTCCATCAAAGTAAAGGTTTAGTAACTACTTCGTAGGAGGTGAGACTTTTTGCTCTATATATCGCATGTTTGTTGGTAAGACTTGATCAACCTTACTAGTGAACATGTTTTATATAGATAAAAAGTTTAGCTTGTTATGTTTTCACTTGTTTTTAGTCTTGTCCTACTTGCTGTACCAAGCCTTTATGTTTTTGAAGCTTCACAATACTACTAACTGCTTCAAATTTTCAGAGAGTTTCGCAGCTTTTTGAACTTCGAAAAAAATTCAACAGTGAAGTTTTCAGAAAAAATCCAGAAAAATTATAATAAAAATTTCCACGTCGGGAGAGACCCAGAGGGGCCTGGGGCCAGCCAGGGGGGGCCACCAGGCGGCCAGCTGGCGCGGCCCAGCCCCTGGCCGCGCCCATAGGGCGCCTGGTGCCCACGCGACCCCCCTCCAGGTATGTCTTCTTCCTCCCTCTCTCTTTTTCTCCAAAAACCCGAGTTATGCACTTGTTCTTGTGTTCTTGCTGTTCTTGGAGGCGATTCTTCGATCTCTCTCTACAGCCCCTCATTTGAGCTGAAATTTTGAGCAAATACTCCCTGGTATGTGACTCCTCCACCCCTCCAATTAGATTTTTGATTGGTGGCTTCATTTGTGAGTATTTAGTAGTTCTTGGTGCTGTATAGATGAGCTTGCATGCATATGTAGAAAGTTATTTTTCAAGTTTTGATGCAAGTTTATGCCTTGGGCAAGTGAGTTGAGTAGTTTGCCTTAGCTCACTTTGCTTTAATCCTCGTTTTTGTAAATTGTAGAAAATTTCAGAAATGAGTTTGTTAGGAAGGGCAAAAGGGTGGCTTGAGAAGAGGAGGCCCGCACACTCCGATCGAGTTACTAGAGCCGCAGCTTCACCATCGACTGCTAGGGTGAGCTATAATGAAGATCATGTGCCCCTGGAGTTGTTGGAAGACACAAGTCCAGCACGTGCGATGACGTTTCCATGTGATGAATTCATGGAAGCTGCGGGAATCAAGGATGAGTTTTATAATCTTTGTGCTAATGCAGGTTTGACACGGCTGGTCACGAGCCGTGTTACTCAGTATCAAAAACTCACCTCCAGTTTCATTAACCGTTTTAGATATAATCCTGATACAGGTTCTATTGAGTTTAAAATTTATAATGATCTTATCACCATGACTTTGGGAAATTTTTGTGAAATAATAGGTGTGCCGAACGTTGGGAGGACGGCTAGGATGGCCACTCAGCCCTCCGAGCTGAAAACCGTCATCAACTCCCTCTGCAGCATGGGTACGAGGGATATTCATCGGTCGAAGATCTCCAGCTCTTGTTTCCTCACCTCAGGTATTTTGCATATTATATTGCTAGAGGGGTGTTAGCTCGTGACAACACGAGCAACATTTCTGCTCCGGATATTGTTATCCTGGCAGCAGCCCTCTCAGGGAGGTCTGATTATAATCTGGGTACCTTAATTGCTCGACGCCTTGCTATGAACGGTAACAAGGGGGGCTTATAAGGTGGCGTTTACGCCACACTTATCTTAGAGCATCTTGGAGGCACCCCACACCCTGATGATACTCCTTTTACTTATTTAAGCTTTGATCTTGCTGCTATGAAAAGGCATAAGTTTGTTACCATGGGTTCTGAGCTTGATAATCTTATTTATATCTTGCGTTTCGGAACTGCCGCGGGACGCGAGATCCGTCTACCTGCACCTCTTTTGTTTGATTTTTCTCGCGGGAACGGATGGTCCTTTGATGTTGTTCAGTTCGATGAGTTCATGGTCCAGCATCAATTTCATAACCCCATGGAGGGGGTTGTGCCCGACGAGGAGAGGCACGGTGAGATACCACATTTTTAGGAAGAGACCGCCACCGAGTTTGGTGAAGGGTCTTCCTCTGTTTGGCGTTCGGAACCTTCCTCGTGGGAGACTCCGAGGAGTTCGGTGTACGCGCCAGCATCCTTCTACGACCCTTGGACTCACCACCATACCCCTGGAGCAGGAGGCTCCTGGGGGCAGTAGCTGCTACCAACTTAGGCCAAAAGCCTAAGCTTGGGGGAGTACGTGCCCTTCTCACTTTTCCATTGTATTATCCGTTTTATTTGCTTTGATCTTTTCGAAGTTTTTGCCCGTTCTTCTTTGTTTCTCTCTTTGCAAAAACAACAAAAAGATTTTTTTCTTTCTTTTGCTTTTATTCAACCTTTAAAAAAAACAAAAAGATTTCCTTTCTCTCTTTAGTTTGCTTTGTTTTCAGAGATCAGCTCGAGTCCGTGATGTCATTTGATTATATTTCCTACGTTCGATCGTGCAAGTGACAAGCAGTGATGACGAAGATCGACTCAAAGGAAGCAACAAGGAAGACCGGTATGAACTCTTATTGTTTCTACTTTTGTACATATGCGTGTACTTATGATCTAGAGACCAGCTTGTAGCGACATAGTGCTATGTTTACAATGCTCTTCCAGTGGTTCATGCTTTCCTTGTGGCTAGTCCCGAATAACTAGAGTATATAATGTGTTATTGAAATGATCTACATGCATTGCACTGTTCATAGTCTGGTGTACTAAGGTGGTATTTCCCTTTAGAGAATTTTTGGATTGACTTGGCACATGCTTACACATGTTTAAGACTAAAATGTCTACTTTGCCTTGATGCTCTTTTTAGAATAGTTATATCACTTTCATGCCCGATTCAATGTTGCTTTGTCGCTCTGCATGATTATGACCGTTATTGCTCTCTAGTTGGTCGCTTCCCAGTCTTTTGCTAAACCTCCACCTGTACTAAGCGGACCGACTGCTTGTGCATCCAAAATCCTTAAAACCAGTTATGCCATATGAGTCCACTATACCTTCCTATACATGGTATTTACCTACCATTCCTAACGAAGACTTTCATGTACCATCTCGAAACTAATCAAAAGCATTTCTCTTTTGTGCCTATGTTTTAGCTCATGAGGAAGTAGTAGTTAATTCATGATCTTTTTAAGTTGGACAAGTTTCACCCCTGGATTGTATGTCTAATGTGCAAACCCCTAATACGAAAAGGAACTGGCATTGAGTGCGCCCGGCTCAAAAAGATAATATAACAAACAAACCCTCCTTCACGCTTTGTTCATGAGAAATCAGAAAACTTTGGCAGTGATAAACAAAGGAGATTAAGAGGATGTGATCATCCTCATGCGGGAGCCGTTCCTCGAGACTTGTCCACTCAAAAAGTGATTGAGTTATCTGCTAGCATTCGTTGACGAAATATGCACTTCTCAAAACATGTTTACTTCTGTTTTTAAAACCAAGAGCTCTGGTACATGTTTAGTTTTTGTTTCCGACCACGGGTTTTCAACCTTGCCAATAAAAGCCACGGTTCGAGAGTCTCACCTTCTTTCTTCAAAGCACCGACTAGGAGAGCATAATTGTCATTCTGAGTGTAATGTGCATTGTCCCAAAGTATTACATTGTCTTCTGCATACTTGTGATATGATTTATTCTGAAATTCTTAGTTCTAGTCTCCTTTAAAACTCTGGAGGAGTCTCTGCATTTATGTTTTGCTTCACTCATGGAGGCTAGCGAGATACCACCCTAATATGCTCAAGCTATGTGCAATGTAATCTTGTCTTGATTTTCAGTAATATATTATTTACTTTTAAGTATTTGTGACTGGTCACTTGAAAGAAGGATTGCTCCTTGCATTGTCCTCATAAGTACTATTTCAATACTTGCTAAACTCTTTTCGTAGTACATGCTTATATACATCTAACGAAGCAAAAGAGTTTGTCAAAGTTTTCTTTGTCGCGTCCAGTTCATTGAACTGAATTGCTTGAGGACAAGCAATATGCTAAGCTTGGGGGAGTTGATACGTCTCAAACGTATCTACTTTTCCAAACACTTTTGATATTGTTTTGGCCTCATTCTTGCATGATTTGGACTAAACTAACCCGGACAGACGCTGTTTTCAGCAGAGCTGCCTGTATGGTTTATTTGTGTGCAGGAAAATGGATTTTTAGGTATCTCAGAAAAATCCACGAAAAATCACAGAAAATTCACGCACCCGAAGGAACCAGGAGCCAGAAGTGGGGCCAGAGGGAGGCCAGGGGGTGCCCAGGCGCCCTGTGGGCGCGCCCCCCACTGGGCCGCGCCGGGGGGCCGCCTGGGTGGGTCCCACACCCCCTGGTGCCCTACTTTGCCTCGTATTTTTACTCCCGACGCAGAAACCCCAGATCAGAAGTTCTTTTCGCAGTTTTCCGTTGCGGAGCCGCCGCCACCCTCTGTTCTTCCTCGGGAGGGCTAATCTGGAGGCTGAATTGGCCTCCGGAGAGGGGAGATCATCGCCATCGTCATCATCATCACCACTCCATCATCCCTCCATGACTTCCCCTTTCATGTGTTAGTAATTCCCCTGCCGTAGGCGAAGGGGATGGTAGGGATTGGATGAGTTAGATCATGTAATAGTTTATCAGATCGTTGGGGGCATGTTGCCTATCATCTACTATGGTGTTTATCATCTTTGCTTCAACTTGTTATTCTTAATGCTTGACACTTAGGGCCCGAGTGCCATGATTTCAGATCCGAACCATATGTGTTTGCATGAATATATTTGTGTTCGTGATCCTATCTATGAGTTGTTTGCACCTGTTACGGTTCGGAACCGGCGATCCCAAAAGTGACAGCTTGGGACACCAAAGGGGATGGTCTGTAGTTTGAGGATTACATGTATCCATTGAGTTCATTGCTTTGTTCCGGTGCTCTTTGACAGGACCACCTTAATATCCATAAGTTCCTTTTGGCCCCGTTCGTAGCGGGATGGTAGGACAAAAGATGTTGTGCAAGTTCTTAGGTCAAGCACGCACAACTACCTACGGGATACATGCCTAATGTTTGATATTTGCCTAGATGATCATTACTTTTCCGTGTGCCGTGCCCCAAGTTAGAATCTATCTCATCCATGCAGCGCCCAACCATCCATCTCCCTAGCCTACAGTGTTTTAAAATCCTGCTTGTCACTAGTTGCTACTTTTGCCATTTACTACTGCTATTTACTTTTGTTGTTTACTTTTACTATTACTATCATCACTATCATATCGCTGTTACCACTTATCTTTTGTTGCAAGTAAGTATATTTCAGGTGCGGTTGAATTGACAACTCAACTGTCAAAGCTTATAAATACTCTTTGGCTCCCCGTGTGTCGAATCAATAAATTGGGTTATTCTTACCCGCGAAGACTATCTCGATCCCTTACGGTTGAGGGTTATCAGGCCCTCTCGTTAGTGGCTCAGCCACGCTGGCTGGCCGACGGGCGGGGCCCGCTGGCAGGTTTGTCCTCCACCTCCCGCGCGGCGCTACGGGAGACACAGGAGGTGCTCGACGCTGGTCACCGGTGCCACAGGGCGTCTCTAGCGATGTTCTGCCCATCGGCGTGCTTAGTGGACCAATTCGCACCCATCCAGGTGCGTCACGCACCCTGGTGAGGGCCGTTGCAGCGATGGCTTGGATGGCCGCGGAGGTGGAGTGAGGGCGCTGGTGTGGCTAGGGAGAGAAGGGGAGATCGGGATAGCCCGAATTTAAGCGGAGGACGGCGACGGCTCTCCGGCCATGGAGAGCTATGGAGGGCACGAGAAGGGGATTGGGTCTGTCCGGGGTGTGCACGGGAGGGAGATAGAGCCAAAGGAGTAGAGAGGGGGGCCCTGGGACGGCCTTAAGGAGGCGACTTGTGGTTCACCGTGGACGCGGTGCATGGGTGGCCGCAGCAACGGCTGGGGCAGTCAAGAGAGATAGTGAGGGGTTGTCTGATGCTTTCGTGGGGGCGGATTAGGGCGCCAGGAAGAGAGAAAGGGAGCGAGGTGAGCTCCTGGTGGAGCCACGAACTCGCACACGCATTGGGGGCTCGGGCGGCTCTGGGGACGCGCGACACGGGCATGACAGAGAGGGAAAGGAGGGGGCTAGTGCGGTGGCAAGTTGCGGATGTCGAGGCACCACGATTGGCTCAAGTGGGACGCTTGAGGTGGTCGAGGGACACGGTGTCAACGGTCAGGTGCTCTGCCAGGCGCTCCAGAGTGCGCAAATGGCCAGCACCCACGGCTTTTCCACGTGCACCCGCGTGTCCACTTGTGTCTAGTTGCTTCAGAAGGAATAGACAAGGGGGAGGAGGCCTTGGATGCCCGCGGACTTGCTAGAAGTGAGAGAGGGATGAGAAAATGGGAGGAAAATTGATGTCTGGAGATGGAAAATGGGGTTTCACCCAACTCAATCATTTCTCCTCGGGCTGGAATGCTTCTAGGAGGTGAAGAGGGACTAGGTTAGTGTGTGGGTGGAGTTTCAACTCAAGGAGATTAGTGGAAATGGCCAAAACATACATTTTAAGTTTCTGCTAGAAGGTGTTTGATGTAGGTTTGGGCAAGTATATGAACTCCTCTTGGCATGACACTTGACAGTATGGAATGACACATAGAAATAGGGTGTTCCACCAAGTTTGAGCTAATTTGGGCAAAGTAGCCAATGTAACTTTGGTAAACCCTAGAAATCAACAGAAATGGCTTTTCCAAGATTTAGTCATGCAAATAATTCCCCCTTGATGCACCACTTTGTTTAGTGTCATCATTTGGGGTTGTGAGCATGTCCACAAATTTTGAGGTCACAAGTAATAAGTTCGCAATGTAGAGTTGTACAAATTTGGTTATGTAGAGAGAGGGTTTTGATACACTTTGGCCAAGATATCTTCCTCTCCAACTCGTGCAATTTGATCTAGATGCATGATTACACCATTCGAGAATGTGCACCAGGTTTGAGAGCATGTGGACAAGGTTGGCAATGTAATGTTGCTCAAGCTTCAAAATGGACGGAAATGGTTTTGCGGGGGTTTGATGATATTTTCTTGATCTTTAAGGCATGAGGCTTGGCAAGATCATCAAATATGCCATATGAGACATTCTATAATTTTATTGGAATTTTTAGGGAATAGTTCCTTTGTAAATTTTGCAAAAGCTTGAAATATCCAGAAAGGGTTTTTGAGGGATTTGACAAATATTTTGAACATGACCATGTGTTGAAACTCTTATATATGAACAATATATGTCCTATGAGTTTCCCTAAATTTCCTGAAATATTTTTGAAACAGTTAAATAATTTTATAACCTATTAAAGACCATTTCTGGCCTAAAGAAAAAGCCTTTAAATAAAATAGGAAAATAACTTTTAAAATTATATTTTTGTGGTTTATGGGAGTCAGATACCTAATAGGAGTCAAATATGCTTTTTGAAATATTTTTCACACCCCAAATCAAGTACTTGTAATGTAAAGCTCAATTCGGGGGTTTTTGGAATACTAAATTTAGAAAATACTTTTTGGCCAAAATAATTTTCTAAGAAAATAATATTACGTTCTATGCACATGGCATGATTATTGGGCAAAAGGTTTGGATCAAGGAGAAGGAGTATAAGGGTAGGAGGATTTATTTTATTTTTAGAGCACTTGACCAAATCAAGCAATGACCAAAACACTCAAAAGTTGTTGTCAAACCACATTTTAGTAGGATTATTAGCTTTAGTGTTTGTCGGGACCCTGATCCTAAGTCACACCGGTCTAGCATGTAACACATCATATCACTTTGCGGCCTCACGCATGGTATCCCCACGGGTGCCACCTTACCTAGCCCGGGACCGTTTGCGCATTTTGGCTCACGTATATGATAGTGTCGCTAGCATCCATATGACAGAGAACCCGGGCCGACATGACTAGTTATAAACCAAAAGTGGCGCTAAATTACAGGGACATGCATACATGACCCAACAATGCACGTGTCGGTTAGCAGCGAGTGTTGCCGGGGTGTAGCAAGCTAACAGGACTCTGGTATACACCGCGTGACATTTGCCCAGAGGGGATAGACACTGGAGCAAGGAAGGACACGTACCGGTCAATCCATGTGTTCCGGAGCAGTAGCAAGCTACCAAGGCTTAGTGGAAGCACTAGGAGGCATTTCCCCATAAGATAGGCTACCAAGGGTAAACAAGTAGGTGTCGGATCCCACACATACCATGCATTTCAATAACATACACACAATATGCTCGATATGTGCAAATACAACATGGCATCACAACAAAACTCTATGAATCAAAGTATTTATTCATTAGGCTCCGAGGAGCCAGCTATAACAAACATGGGTCTCATGACCCAACATACAGAGCATACAAGCAACGGAAGCATAACATGTCTGAGTACAAACATTTAAAAATGAAAAACGCTGAGAAGCCTGACTATCTACCAGACCCTCCCAAGGGTACAAGATCGTAGCCGAGGTAACAAGCTAAACGTCGAAGTCCACGTGGAATCACTAGTGAGACTAAAGTCTCTCTGCAAAAACATAAGTCAAGAAAATGTGAGTACATAGGTACTCAGCAAGACTTACATCAGAACTAGCTTCATATGCATCAGTATCAACAAAATGGTAGTGGAGTTTAACTGCAGCAAGCCAACTTTGACTCGGTTGCTATTCTGTACTACGACTGCTGGTAACTCTTTTGAGGTGGCGCACACGAGTCCACATATTCACCATATCAATACACCACTATGGATCTGCTCCCGTCTACCTACGAGAAGGCCATCCATAGCACTCATGCTTATCTTGCGCATTTTAG
Source organism: Secale cereale (assembly GCA_902687465.1). Classification (NCBI taxonomy): domain Eukaryota; kingdom Viridiplantae; phylum Streptophyta; class Magnoliopsida; order Poales; family Poaceae; genus Secale; species Secale cereale. The sequence goes on along the minus strand of LR738715.1, from coordinate 383,243,638 downwards.
AGTATCCACTTTCACTTGTCTATGAACTGCACAAGCTACCAAGTAGTCCATTACCGCGGACGCGGCTATTCGAATAGATCATATTACCTTGCAGGGGTGTACTTCTTCACACACGCTCTCGCCACTTACCGCCATGTACATGTCATGTATCTCGGCAACCTTCAAGGAGATCTCGCCGAGGTTTCGGTCACGGCCCCGAACGATGTGTGCAGGGTTCTAGAGGCACCAAACTAGCGTATCGGTACACTGTGCCATGATGTATCTACCGCATCATTGCCCCCCCCCCCTCGGGTCAGCGCTATGCACGGCCTCCAACACATATCCTACAAACACCAGAAACTAGTTGCAACTCCTAGACAGAGATCAAGGCAGCTAATAAGTTGAGAGAGTCAATTAAGGATCCCAATATGTGGTAGTAACTGTCTTGGATCACAAACACAGAACTCAGTTCCTGACGGCTTCAATGAGACAACCCACCATGTACTCGTCACTACTAGGAAAAGGGCTATAGATGGAATTGATACTAATGGCGCACCAGACAGGCAGTGCGCCATTAGTACATAGCAATGGCGCACCAGCAACAGATACGCCATTAGAGTTCGAAGTACTAATGGCGCACCTTGCCCGGAGTGCGCCATTAGTATCAAGAAGTTTTTTTTTAACTAGCGCGCCTGTCCAAACATACTAATGGCGCATCCGTGCATAGTGCGCCATTACTAGTTGTAAATAGTAATGGCGCACCTGCAGTAAAGTGCGCCATTAATGCTCTTTTTTTATGATATTTTTTATTCTTTTTTTACAAAACTACTAATGGCGCACTGTCCCAGAGTGCGCCATTACTAGTTTGAACTAGTAATGGCGCACTATGCGACAGTGCGCCATTAGTATGTTTTTTTTTTGCAAAACTTGTAATGGCGCACCAACTATAAATGCGCCATTAGTAACCTTGATTACTAATGGCGCATTTGTAGTTGGTGCGCCATTAGTATGCGGGCAGCAACAAGATATTTTGGACAGCCTCTCTACCACACTCACTTTCCCCCCCCCCACTCCTTCATTCTCTCCACCTCCTCTCCTCTCGGGTCCCTCCTCTTTTCACCTCATTTCCACCATATATTCATTCAAATTAAGTGGTTAAATTACCTTGTTTTGGTACGTAAGTATGGGGGGAAGCTATATTTATGTTGTTCTCCATACAACAATGTGCACATGCACTTTTATGGCCTAGCTAGATCTATGTATGTTTGTGGTGTTGCATAGGTTTGTTGTGTTGCATATGTGTTTGTGTTTGGAGGTGTACCGGTATTTGAAATGCGATAGTTGCCAATATTTTCCCAGAATGTTGATTCATTTCCGTTTCGGTGAGAATTTTGGCATTAAGCATTCATTTTTGTCCTATTTTTAGGGAAAGTCATGGCAAATTTTTTTCTTGGTTCTAAAATATCGTTTTGCTCTACCCCGCAGGGCGACCATGGTGCGCACGATGACCGAAGGCATCGTGAATAGGTTTTTGAGGTCCGCGAAGGCCGAGATGCTTCAAAAGAACGAGACGGAGATAAGATGTCCGTGTCGAAGATGCAAGCTGAAGAGCCTTATTGCGGACCCGGATTCCGGGCAGGTGCGGGACCACCTGCTCTTGCATGGTTTCATGGATGGCTATCGGTGGCAAGGTGATGAAGATGACTACGAAGTCGTCCATGGGGGCCGGGCAAGAAATGAGGAAGGGCAGCAAGACAACCACCGCGGCTCGGGCGGGCAAGAAGACGAAGAATCCCCAGGAGATGATCACGACGGTGATGCTGTACACAGTCATCATGTAGAAGATGCAGGACATGATGATGAGGAAGATGCCGGAGCAGACGACGGGCATGATCATGAAGATGATGATGCCGGCGGAGCAGACGACGCTGAACCATCGATGGGCTGGGTGCAGGACCCTCATATTCAAGAGCTGCTTCTCAAGCAGACCGATAACGCAAGAGCTGCCACCCGAGAGAAAGCCAAGATGGATCAACTTGAGTTAGACGCGGTTACTCCATTGTATGAAGGATGCAGGCCCGAGGATACCCGCCTGAAAGTAACGCTCATGGCTCTGGAGATGAAGGTAAAACACAAAATGACCGACGCATGCTTCGACGAGAACATGTCATTCTGGCACGAACGTCTTCCCAAGGGGAACAAGTGCCCCACCAGTTTGGAGGAGGCGAAGAAAATCGTGTGTCCTCTGGATTTACCGCACGTGAAATACCATGTGTGCATGAACAATTGCATCATTTATCGGGACGAGCACGCGGAGTCTACCATATGTCCGGTGTGCGGCGTCACTCGATACAAGAAGAGGAAGAAAGCTCCTCGAAAAGTGGTGTGGTACTTTCCGATCACTCCTCGTCTGCAGCGGTATTTCGCGGACCCTAAGGTAGCAAAGCTTCTGCGTTGGCACGCGGATAGGGAGGAGAAGAAGCGAGAAGATGACGCAAATGATCCGGAGATAGATAAAAAATACAAGATGCTGAGTCACCCTAAGGATGCGAGCCAGTGGCAAGCGTTGAACTTCAAAGACCTAGAATTTGGGAACGGTCCAAGGAACATCGTGCTGGGCGCGAGCACCGATGGAGTCAACCCGTTTGGCAGCCAGAGAAGCACACATAGCACCTGGCCTGTGTTTGTGTGGATGTACAACCTTCCCCCCTGGTTGTGCATGAAGCGGAAGTACATTCACATGAGTATGCTAATTGAAGGACCGAAACAACCAGGGAACGACATCAATCTGTATCTGGGGCTGCTGAAAGAGGAGCTAGACACGCTGTGGAAAACGCCAGCCAATACGTGGGACGCCGCAAAGAAAGAATATTTCCCTATGAGAGCCGCGCTGCTCACGACGGTGCACAACTATCTCGGTTACGGATATGTCGTGGGGCAGGTGGTCCACGGATTTTCTGGATGAGTTAGGTGCATGGATGACACAACGTATCGCCAGCTAGATAGAGATCCCGGGTATTCGAAAACCGTGTTCATGGGACATCGAAGGTGGCTTCGCGACGATGACCTGTGGAGAAAACGCAAGGATCTGTTCGATGGTGAAACCGAACCCCGAGGACGCCCGCGTACGAGGAGCGGCGAGGAAATAGACGAGCTGTTGAAAAATTGGAAAGATTGCCCACTGCCGGGAAAGAAGCAAAAGGCGCCAGAGCCGGGAAAGAAGCGAAAGGCGCCAGAGCCACTGCTGAAGGTATGGAAAATGAGGTCTGTTTTCTGGGACTTGCCGTACTGGAAGATCCACCGTGTGCCTCACAGCCTTGATGTAATGCATATCACGAAGAACGTGTGCGAGAGTCTGCTTGGTACCCTGCTCAACATGCCAGAGAGGACCAAAGATGGGCCGAAAGCAAGGACAGACTTGAAATCAATGGGCATCAGGCAGGAGCTTCACGCTATATATGATGATCATGATGATGATGATGATGATGAGGCGAAGCAGGACACGGAAAGTCGTCGCAAAGGCAAAAAGGCCAAGAAGACCGGAAATGATTACCCTCCCGCGTGCTTCACTCTAAGTCAAGAGGAGATCGAGCAGTTTTTCACCTGCCTCGTAGGAGTACAACTTCCTTACGGTTACGCGGGGAAGATAAGCAGATACCTAGACCGGGCGAAGCTGAAGTTCAGCAGGATGAAGTCTCACGACTGTCACGTGCTGATGACGCAGATACTTCCAGTTGCAATCCGTGGTATCATGGACGCGCACGTCCGTGAAACCCTATTTGGCCTATGCAACTTTTTCGACGTCATCTCTCGGAAGTCTGTTGGCGTGAGGCAACTCAGAAGGCTACAGGAAGAGATCGTGGTGATACTATGCGAGCTTGAGATGTACTTCCCGCCTGCATTCTTCGACGTTATGGTGCATCTGCTGGTCCATATCGTGGACGATATCATCCAACTCGGGCCGACGTTCCTGCACAGCATGATGTCGTTCGAAAGGATGAATGGTGTCATCAAAGGATACGTTCGCAACATGTCACGTCCAGAGGGAAGCATAGCCAGGGGCTTTCTGACCGAAGAGTGCATCTCGTACTGCACGAATTATCTAGGCATCGAGAACCCCGTTGGTCTGCCCGTCAACAGGCACCTCGGCAGGCTCGCTGGATCGGGTCACCGTGAGGGTCGCCGCGAAATGCATGTCGACTTTGAGGGTCGACTCGCCGACTTTGAAAGAGAAAACCTAGTCGCGCTACAACACATAGACGTGGTCGATCCTTGGGTGGTTCAGCACAAAACCTTTATTGAGAATACATACAATGACCGAGGCCAACAGAGGACGGACGGAGATATAATCAAAGAGCACAACTCATGTTTCACGCGTTGGTTCAAGCAGAAGCTTCTGTCGTACCCTTTACATGATGATTCTTCCGCGGAAGAACAACTCATATTCGCCTTGTCACAGGGCGCCGAGCACAACCTGATGACCTATGAGGCGTACGATATCAACGGCTACACATTCTACACCGAGGCCAAGGACATGAAGAGCGATGGTTATCAGAACTCCGGGGTAACGATGGAATCCTACACCGGTAATGACAAGGACAGATACTACGGAAGGATCGAGGAGATCTGGGAGCTGAGCTACGCTGGAGAGAAGGTCCCGATGTTCCGTGTCAGATGGGCCAAGAGCGTCCTAAAAGAAGACCGGTATTTCACCACCATGGTTATACCCGAAGCCAAATCCAAGACCGCGGGCGCAAACGTCACCATGAAAAATGAGCCATGGGTACTGGCTTCCCAAGTTAACCAATGCTTCTTCATTACCGATCCGTCAAAGCCCAGTCGTGTCGTCGTGAGGAGAGGCAAAAGGAAGATCGTCGGAATGGATGGAGTAGCCAATGAGCAAGACTTCGACAAGTACGGCGACCCGAGGATCGAACATGACGATGATGATGAAGTAGCAGCTTACACCACAAGAAGAAGCAGGACCACCCTACCTAATAAAGGACGTCCGTTCCACAGAAGAACTCCATTTGCGAAAAAGAAGGGCAAGAAGATTGTGAACAGATAGCTAGCTAAGATCGATTGTATTAAAATCATACCCTTCATTTCTCGATTGTATTTCATGGGCACTTTTTGAACTATCATGAATATTTTTAAATTTCATGGACACTCGATCTCGACTCCCCCTCCATCTCGATCGCTATCCCCTACTCAACCGCCGCCGCCGACCCATGATATATTCAAAATAATAAATTTGATGATATTTTTTCATATTCATAAATATTTTCAAATAACAAATTTGATGATATTTTTAAAAAAAATATTACTTTTTTATAAAAAAATATTACTGTTATGATTTAAACAAGTTTGAACATATTTAAACACAAATAAGTGTCAAACAGCATTTTAAATGCAAAAAAAATTGGGGAGCCTGGGAATCGAACCCAGGACCTCCTGGTGGGTATGCAGAGTGCTGACCAGTCGGGCTAGTGTGGGGGTTCTACTAGGTAGTGGGTTAGGTGAAAGATATAGCTTTCTCACAATACTAACGGCGCACCTGAGGGCGGTGCACCATTAGTGTCCACATACTTATGGTGCACATAGCAGAAGTGCGCCATTAGTAATCCCACATACATACACGGCCGCACCCTCCTCTCGCCGGATCTCTCCCCCCTATCTCCCCGACGCTTCTCTCTCCCTCACCGCCGACGCCCTCGCCCCCCTCTCCCCGACGCCGCCGCCCCCACGGCCCCGACGCCGCCGCC
>LR738715.1:383223316-383237591 GCA_902687465.1 Secale cereale | reverse complement strand
CCGCCAGGTAACCACTCCGTCTCCTCCCCCCTTCCTTCCTCCCCTCCCTCCCTCCCTCCTTCCCCTACCTCCATGTTTCTGAAATTTCAACTGCTAGTTCTAGTAAAACATCTTCAGTAGTTTCAGTAGTTACCGTCGTCCCCCAACTCCCTCCCCGCAAACCCCACAATCTCTCTAGCGGCTGCGCTGGTTGCAAGCCGGCGGCTAGGTGAAAAAATGGAGAATGTAGGACTGGAGTTCCTACTAAGATGCCATGGACTGGTTAGTTACTGCTTAAGTCAAAGCTTTTGGGGGATTTGTCTTTTGCGATCTGCCGCTGCTGTAAAGAAAGCTAACTAGGGCGTCGTCAGGTTCTCGCTTCGGTAGGAGTTGGTTGGCAGTCTAGACCACATTTGTTGAATGCAACTTTTTTTTAATGTGTTCTATACTGTCATCGGTTAACTGACCTCAAATAAGAGCACCAGAAAAAAATAAAAATGCACCTGGAGGAACAAAAACTACAAGGACTAGAAAATAATAACTGAAATCACACACATAATCTTACATCAGTACATGTTGTCGGCCATAGCTACATTTTGTAGATGAACTAATTCTACGAAACAGGCTTAGCAGTAAAGGGAGCCACCTCAAAAAATTTACGGCCCAGCGAGGGTGCCGCTACCGGAGTTGGAACATGTTTTGCTATGGATATTTTTTAATGACTAATTGGACGAACCAAAGTACATTCTTAGGTTAGACTAGTTAGACTAGTTTCAGTAGTTTCAGTAGTTAGACTAGTTAGACTAGTTTCAGTAGTTTCAGTAGTTAGACTAGTTAGACTAGTTTCAGTAGTTAGACTAGTTACACTAGTTAGACTAATTTTTCTGCTAAGCCATAGTTTAAATTTTTCTACAGCATATGTTTTAAGTTTGCCAACTCTGGCTTACAGCTTTTGTTGTAAAACATGTTCATGTACTGAACTACTAATGCCTTGTGATGCTTGTGATCACATTGAGAAAGACTTGTAAAGATGATGATCACATTGAGAAAGACTTGTGATCACATTGTGATAGTTTTGCAGGTACCCCGAGAGGCCCTTGAGTTTGCTGGAATGTTGATTAACTTCCGTTCCGGCAAATTCGGGTACTCCATATGCCCTATTTTCAGCAAAGGTCATGCTGAAATTTTCCGTGAATTTTAGCATGACTTTGCTAAAAATAGGACATATAGGGTACTTGTGACTAATGCATGGGCCGGGGTATCTTAGTGGTTAATTAGGTAGGATCAAGTGCCCCTTTATTCTAGCTGCATTAAACCATAGGCGGCAATAGAGCCAAGTGATTAGGCCCAACTTACAATTCTCCTTCCTAGCTTAGCTTTTAGGATGCCTCGGTGTCGACAAACCATAAATTATGAAACCTTGGCTTTTAGGGTGCCTCGGTGTCGATAAAAACCGAAATGATGAAAGCTTAGGCTTTTAGGGTGCCTGGGCGTCGAAAAACCCTCAATTATAAAAGCTTAGCTTTTAGGATGCCTCGGTGTCGACAAACCCTAAATGATGAGACCATGATCTTGTTCCTTAACAATAACCAACTTTTTGACCAAACTTTGTTCCTATTTAGAGAGAAACATGGCCAACAACGATGAGGCCGGCGGTTCGGGCGGGAAGGCATTCTGGGAGCTATCCCAGGAGATGGAGGAACAACCTCACTTGTATGAGGACGCCGCCTTTCACACCGATCCTGAGACCACTGATGGTACCGCGGAGGATAACCCCACTGATGCCACCACTGATGGTGCCGCCGAGAATGCCACCACTGATGATGGCGGCGCACGCACAGATGGCAGCCAACCGAAGAGGCAACGGAAGGACCGGCGCCCGACCGTGCTCCGCACCCTCAAGGAGGAAGTTACTGAAGTGGACGACGACGGGAATCCAACGGCGCACGAACGAGTCGTCAAGGGGTACTCGCTTCAGCTCGGGTGCATTCTCTGAAGCACCGTCTCGACCAACAGCGAGAACCTGAGGCATCCTGACAACGGGAATTACCGCAACCTCCTCTTCATGAAGCTGCACGAACGATACAAGTTCCCCGCTCAATTTGATAACACAAGCCTCAAAGGGAATAAAGTGAACAATGCTGCCCTCACGAAGATGAGCAAGGCCCTGTCTACTTGGAAAACCAATGTGAAGATAATGATCAAGAAAGGTGAGAGTTATGAGACGATCAAGGAGAAACATCCTTCGATCACCGAAGATGACTACAACGAATTCAAGATCACTTGCTCGAGCGCCGCACACTCCGAATCAAGTCAGTGGGGGAAAGAAATGCGGGAGCTCAACTTAGGGGAACACACACTCGGTCCTGGCGGTTACAGAGTGGCGGAGCCTAAATGGGACAAGGAGGAGGCGGACCGTGCCGAGCAAGGCCTACCGCCCCTCTTCGATAAATACGGTGACAAGCAGACCAGGAACTTTATCAGGGCCCGGTACAAGAAGGACCCGAAAACAAAGGAGCTGACCATGGATTCGAAGACCAAGGCGCTTGAGCTTGTTCTGGTAAGGAATACACACCCGCGTAATTAGCTCCATATGGTTGCATTCTAATTAATGAAGCCAAATTTCTAAATGATTCACATTCCTTCCGCAGGCGACTGAAAGCAGTAGCGCGGGGTCGACTAAGAGCGGCCCTTGGGACACGACTCTAAATAGGGCGTTGAATGTAATGAAGAACAAGGGTAAGCTCGAGAAGCCGACGTCAGCTGGTCGTGTGGCCGGCAAAGGCTTGTCGACAAAATGGTCGTCATACTATAATGCTGGTGGGCGAAAGGAGAAAAAGACCAGCTCGGAAAGCCAGGCAGCGCGAGGTTCAAGAACTCAAGGCACAGGTGGCGCGGATTGCGGAGATTGTCCAAGAGCAAGTGCAACAACAGATCGGAGCGACGACCACCGCCATTGTGCCTAGCTTGATCGAGGGGTTGCAGGCGTGGATTGCTGGCGGCCAACAGGGGACGCCCCCGATTCCCAGCTTCACGGCCAGCAACTCGCAGAACGCGATGGTGGAACCATTGGTGTCTCCGGCGGAGGCGGCATTGGTGTCTCCGACGACGGCACGGGAGCTTAATGCACCCGTGTGTACGCCGGCCGGCACCTTTGCAGCAAGCGGCCCCTCCTCAACTGCACGCCCGCCGTTGGCGGTGCCTCGACATTAGCCGAGCTCGACGCCATCATCAAGGTAACTAATTAAGCCTCTCTCGGCCGAGGACTTCATCTCCTTGCCTTTGACTGGGCATCCCTGACGCCCTACATGTTTTCGCAGGGCGCCGCCGACGTTCCGTGCACTCTCCTGCACTTCGTGAACAACGAGTTGGTCGATGTCGCCAAGGGCAAAATCGTTCAACCGGGCCAGCCCTTGTTCCATGGTACCCAGATGCCATCCAACTTGTTTAGGGTTCAACTGGTTCGGGTGCTGCCAGGCTGCGACGACGTGTTACCTCCGATTCGACCCGTCGGGGCCGACGATGATGACGTCATGACCCTCAGCGCTTGCCTGAGCTGGCCCCTGCTTTGGCCGAAGAGCCAGATTCGTTTGGGGGCGGGGGAAACCACACCAAAGACAACACCGCCAGTCGTGCCGGCGCCAAGTCGTCCCCATGGCAAGTCCGCCGCAACGGTGCCGGAGATCCCTATGCCACTGGATCCAAACATGCATATGGCACAGGATCAGAACAACGACGACGATGATACATTTGCCAAAGTCGATCATTACTTTGCCGATCATGGGTACGGTGACGACTTCATGGGGGCTCCTTCTCAAGAACCCAACCCAACAAAAGACGTGCGCGATCAAGCCGGTACCGCGGAGAAGCCAAGTTGCAACAGGCGTCGTCTGCCGTTCAGCTCTCAGGAGACGCCTCCAGCTGCCGACTTCACCGAGCCTCAGACAGGCGAGGTGCGAAATATGATCAGCCCCAACACACTAAAGAAGGCGGTCTCTGAGCAGAACTCGGTCCCAATTCAGGAGACAAGAAGAAGGCACGCAAAAGAAAAACTAACAAGGGTGCGAGCCAGCCGGCACCGAGTACGATCCGTTCTCAGGACGGGCCACCTTCACCTGAGGATGTAATGAGGAGGGTGCATGTGGCGGGTAGGCCGATGCTACCGACAAATATGCTCGATCCTGCAACCGGTGCCATGCGGAGTCTGCATGACAGTGTTCTTTCTTTGGAGAAGCGGCGTCTCAGAGAGAAGGATGTGGCTTACCCAGTTTTCGCGGCCAAGGTGCCGGAGGGCAAGGGCTTTGTGGATAACTCCATCGGGGGTACGATCGTGCTACGGTTTGATGACATCCACGCTATGTTCAACCTTCATCCGCTGCACTACACCTTCGTTCGGCTATTTTCGCTGAGTATGGAGATGCGGATCATTCGCGACAAGACCCCGGACATCGTGATAGTCGACCCCTTCTACATGCGTGCCAAGATCTTGCGCAGCGCTGGGGACCGGCAAGTCGCGAGTTCTTACCTCCAAGGCGTCATTCTGGCAAACCGAGATAAGGATAACTTCCTCGTGCCTTAGTTTCCCGAGTAAGTCCTCCGCCTCAACCGCCCCGTAACATATGAATTCTTAGATTTCGATCGTTCTTCTTTTAACATTCCGTGTTTTCTGCAGTGACACACAGTGCACGCTCATCCTACTAAGCCCAAAGTATTCCATGGCCACGTATTTCGACCCGGACCGTAAGTCGGCTGTAGACTACACAAATGTCAAGAAGGTTCTTGATGATGTTCTCGCCGCCTACGCCAAATCTGGAGGCACCTTCACCAGGACAACTCGTAAGTACGGCAAGCACGTGTTCTCCCACAACACGACGTTCTGCTGCGTCAAGCAGCCGCCTGGCGGTCAGAAGGGTGCCTACTACGCCATCCATCACATGCGGGCGATCGTACGGGACCATCATCAACTTCTGCTACCGAGTAAGCTCAAAGATTGGGCCGCGCGCGTGTCGGCAATCCAGGACGCGGACATCAGACAAGATTTCTTTCGCATCCAGTCGGAGTTTGCGGAAATCATCCATCAAGATGTCCTTCGTACCTCGGGGCAGTTCTACCTCAGAAATCAACCGTCGAATAGTGACATCGACACAATGCTACAAATGCAGGCTGACAACGCCCGTGATTTCATGACTCCCACGATAGACGGCGGCTTCATCCACGCTCCGGTGCATTGAGTCGAGTCGAAAGCAGTGATGCTGTGTCTAGTTCTGAAACATCGATTGGCTCTTGTTGTAATTAAACTTTAATGAATTTGTAGTATGTCTCTTTGGTTTCGAGAGTCGTTCAACTTAGATGTAATCGATGCTATTAATGTCTTGCTTTTCTCTTTCGATCGTTCTGTTGCATACTTATATATTGCTTATGAATTGTCTGTGAATTGGTACTAACGTTTAGTTTGGCTAGTGCATATATAGCGATGCCGTCGTATGTCGTGTACAAGGGTAAGGTTCCCGGAGTCTACGACGACTGGGAGGAGTGTCGGAGACAGGTTCACCGATTCAGCGGTAACAGTTACAAAGGGTACACCACTAGGTCCGAGGCCGAATCTAGATACGCCCGCTATCTAGCGGGAGAGGGCAGGGAGCGTTGGAGGAACCGGATGAAAACGAGTTTCATCGTGATGATGCTCATCGTGATGAACGCAGCTCTCTTCTATGTGATGGTAGTTTAGATGATCGATATCGACTTGTAATGTGAAGACAAACTCGCTACTCGCGGTCTCGAGACTTGTAATATATTGTTCTATCTTTGTTCGGTCTTTTCAATTCGGAGACTAATATGATGAATTGTATTCGGAGACTAATATGATGAATTGTATTCAGAGATTAATCTTCTATTGTATTCGATGAATGTGTTGTTGATGTGTGCTGTCTATATTCTGTGCAATTATACATTTTGTAATCTGTGCAAAAAAACAGAAAAATAATATTAAAAAAACCTAATATTCATACTAATGGCGCATCAGAGAACAGTGCGCCATTAGTATGCCAAAGCATACTAATGGCGCATTATCAGCCAGTGCGCCATTACTATGCGGACACTACTAATGGCGCATCATACTTAGTGTGCCATTAGAATGCCAAAGCACCTGGGTACACATGGCCCCTGGGAGGCATACTAATGGCGCACTACGGTGCACACTAATGGCGCATCTGTGGTGCGCCATTAGTATACCAGATACTAATGGCGTGCTAGTAATGGCGCACCACTAATGCGCCATTAATGGCCAAATTAGGTGCGCCATTAATAGGCCTTTTCCAAGTAGTGCATACATGGCCTCTCATCGCTACCTTTACCAAATCGTGTTCACACACTTAGCTCTGAACAGTAGGACGTGATGACCGCATTCCAATTCATTCGCGATGAATCAGACCTGACTCAACTCTAAGCAGTAGCAGGCATAAGAAGCAAGCATGAATGAGTAGGAAGAACATGTCTCAAACAACTCATACTCATGCTAGTGGGTTTGAACTATTTACTGTGGCAATGACATGTCATGTAGAGGAAAAGGGGTTCACCTACCGCAGCAAATAGCAGTTGAATCGTTGTTGTCCTAATGCAGTAAAAGAGAGCGAGAGCGAGAGAGTGGGATTTTATCGGAATGTTCATTGGGGGGTTTTGCTTGCCTGGCACTTCTGAAGATAGCACTGCTCTTCATCAGTGTCATTTATCACATCGTTGAAACAACTTCTACTGAGAGGGGACAAACACCAGCAAACAAGAGAGAACACAATCAATTTAACAATATGATGCATGATCATGACATCGCAACATGTTGTGATTTGAGCTAATGCAACTAGCAATGATTTAAATGAAGTTAGTTTGAAACAAAGGTACAAATTCAAACTCCACATGTGATTACCAACTGCCATTTAATTGATTTGACCTTGTCAGATTATGGGTTCCGGCAAACCCTTGAGGTTCGAACACTAGGGTGCGCACGAAGATCTCTCCTCTCCGCTCTAGCTCGCTCTCGCTCTGATTCCTAGGCCTAGCTCGCCGTACCCAAATAACAAGAGACACAAAGATTTATACATGTTCGGGCCACCATTGTGGTGTAGTGGATTGCCTTGTAGGCTGATGATGAACAAGTACATGGGAAGAACAGCCTCCTGAGGAGAGGTGTTCTTATGCTCGGTGAGCTAGTGGGTGTAAGAGTGGTATGTATCTGATCCCCCTCTCTGGTGGTGGCTAGTCCTATTTATAGATGCCCGGGTCCTCTTCCCAAATATTGAGTGGGAAGGGATCCCGCAATGACCAAGTTTGAAGGTGGACAACTAGTACAAGCTATCCTGAGAAAAGGTAGTCTTCGCCTGCCAAAAGGCTCTGGTGGTGACATCATCGTGGGCTCTGTGGTGACCTTCGCTTTGCCGTCCTGCTGGTCTTGGTCTCGTTGGACCGATAAGAAAACCTTTGCCTGACGCCTCGGGACTCCTCGTCTGCACTTGCCTCTTTAGAACCAAAGAGGAAACTGGCTCTCTGCGCCTGTTGGCGCCCGCCTGGCCTTGGTCGTCATGGATCACGTCACACGAACCTCGTGAGGTGCCCCTTGCCTTGATATCTCCGCTCCTAGGGAGCCAGCCTAGTGAGGCTACCTAGGGTAGGTCATGGATCGTCCACCTCACGATGCTTGGTCCCTCACGAGGGTCTTGAGTGGTTTGCTGATGAAGATAGGCCGCACCAGGCCGCTGGATGAGCCACGCTCTAGGACGCAGGCAGGCAAGTCTGGGTACCCCTGTTCCCAGAACACCGACAAACCTGATCAGCAGGAATAAGTTGTTCAAAACATGCTTGAATATGCCATAAACACATTCTTCATATATTTTTGATAATTTTTCATATATAACTTATTTCATTTGGAGTTACGACTGATTTTCTATGATATTTAGAAGTTTAAATCATTTTCTGGATTTTCTGGTTATTTAGACAAAAAAAATCGAGTAAATGATTTACTGGATCAGCATGACACCATGCTGGCGGCAGCAGGTCAACTACGCTGACACAGGTCAAACCTGACATTGCGGTCCCCCATGTCATAGGCTATGTACTAACACAGAGTTAGTTATAGGAAAATTAAATTAACCCCTGGTTAATTTAGCTGGTGGGGCCCGGTGTCAGTGGGTGTGATTGTAATTAGCGGTGTCATTAGATACTAATGGATGTGCCACGTCAGATGCACCGGCAGTTAGTCACCGGCGACCTCAAGTCGCTGTGGAGTCTGCATGGCAGGCCACAGGGGTGGCGGGCGAGGGCACCAGGAGGAAGCCTAGGCCCATGTGCGTATAGGCGAGGCTGCGGTGCTGACGGGGATGGCCTGTTGCGACGGCCGCGACGAGGTTAGTGGCGGCCGGAGTTCGGTTATGGGGGGCGCTGCGCTGCGGCTTGCGAGCGAGCAAACTAGAGCGCTAGGAAATATCTACGGGGTGCCAGGAGCTCGTCCAAGTACTTGTCTTGGTCAACAGGGGTGACTAGGAACGGCGAGCTTCGCGGCGGCGCCGGCGAGTTCTCGGCCATTGCGGGGCTGCGGTTAGCAGACGGGAAAAGAGGGGGCGAGCATGGGAGGAGGTGTTGGAGGTCGTGGTGATCTTGAAGGGCAGCTCGGGTGGCTCACGGACGTGCTGCTGCGGCCAAATCGATCGGAGGCGTCCATCCGATCTGAGGTTGAAGATGAAGATGATGTCGCTGATTTGGTCCCTTCGAGCTCACGTTCGTCGGCATAGAGAAGAGGCTCAGCACGGCAGAGCTTCTAGACTAGGCGATGAGGCGTACGGTGGCTGGTGGCCACGAGGACAGTGAAAGGCGGCGACGGCTACACTCGGGTGCATACGGGTGAGAGGGCCAAAGGAGGGGCGAAAGAGAGAGGGAGAACCAAATGGCTCCAGGCGGCTGCGTGGCGTCGTCGGGGGAAGCTGGGCTAGCAGGCAGGGTGGAGGTGTCCCGCCACGTGCCCGCGCGCAGCGACCACACTCCCCTGTCCTCCTAGCGCGAGGACATGGATGACTGGCAGGGGAGGTCCAAGTGGGCTGGGCCGCCAGCTGAGCCGGCCAGGTAAGGCTAGGTAAGTCCTCTCTCTCTGCGTTTTTCCATTTCTGTTTTTTGTTTTCTAGTTATTTCTTTCTGTTTTGATTTAGTTCCTAAACCAAATCATTTTTATAGCTTTTGAAAATTATTATGTGGCCTGATACAAAATATTCAGAGCTACTCACAAGTTTTCAGAATTATTGGAGTTATAAAATTATTTATATGAATTTATATCTCCAATTCAAATAAGTATTGATTTAATTCAAAGACAAAAAAAATTCTTAGAAAAATGTGGATCATCTCTGGTTAAGGTTTTCACCCTTTCCCATAAATCATGAACATTTTTGAAGGGCATTTTGGGATCATTGAAAATATTTTTATTTGAACCTAGTTGAAAACATTTAGTGCCAGGGTTTGACATACCTAATTCAACTTCATTTGAATTTAAACATGATGCATGGATGCTCACAGATGCAACTAACTAGAAGGAATCCTAGGGCTGTGACAACTCACCCCCACTAAACAGGAATCTCATCCCGAGATTCACGATGTGAGGTAAGGAGACAGAGGGGACACAAACCAACACAATCTTCATGATCTAGATTTCCATTGAGAACTTCACCCAACATGATGACGCGAAGGAAACATTACAGGAATCGATCTCCTCGAAGATCGAGCAACTCGGGATCAACTCATGGGGAGAGGCATTGAAACATCTCTCGAGCTGAGACACAAGACACACATCCTGAGGGATGGAGTGAAACAGATGACGAAGGTTCAATTTGGTAGGCAATAATTTCACACTTAACGAAAATGGTGATCAATGTCACCAAACGGGGCACCTTAGAGAAGGTGACTCGTAGGATTATTCCTTTAAGTGGCAAAAAGAATTACTTTTGATACATAGATCATTGGAACTGTTCAAACCAGCCTACGGCAAATCACAAACAAACGTTCGAAGGAGTATGGAAGAATGGCATACTTATACTAGAATGGATGATGTGAACTACCTTGTTGAAGATGTGGACTACCTTGTTGAATACGATGCAATGAGTGATTTTTTCCTATCACCGGAAATGGATGGGACCCATGGTAAGCCCACTTTTGAAGGTAATCCTGAGCAGTAATTACCGAGGGAACAACCTATGGTAGAATGGCATAATGGCGGTGCAAGCTGGGCAAAAAATGCAAATATTAGGAATTTTTCAACCATCATATCTGCCTCAGATTCAGATCTGGTTGGTAACAGGATATTTCAGACGTCATGTGTGGAAAAGAAAGTTTGCAACACAAACCGACAAGATGATGTTACAAGATTCTCAGGAAATGAACTACGATAGTAAGATCAAAAGCATTAGTTGGTTCTGCTACATACCTATGAACACATTGTCCAAGACAAGCATGGCCACATAGTAGTCTTACAACAAAATACTACCGAGTTTAGGTGGGAATCACCATCGAGGATATCGAAGTCCTTGTATACTTATCGATGAACTTCTTATCCTTGAACAAATCAATCAGTGGCTTGGGTTCTAGGGAATACATATGGAATGAAGATGATCATTCTATCAGACCATAGAATACTTCGCACATATGCATGACTGACTTGGCATGATTCCGTAGGAGGCAAAAACAAGCTTTCTCGAATTCACGGTGGCAAATTTCATCGGATGCACGTGAATTTGAGGAAGTTACTTCTTACACCAAAACATAAAGCTCATGAACAAAACATGAAGGCCATGCTTAAAAAGTTTCCAACACTAACCTAGATGTTCAACATGAATCATGGATAAGATAAATGATGTTGATGTGCTCGACAGCAAATCATCGACATATCCATGAAGATGGAATTCCACAATTATGTGAACAAGGTGATAGCATTGGTCAGACCAAAAGATATAAATATAATGGTGTATGCTCGAGGGAGAACCAAGAGTAAGACAACATTATGAACATTGTTGGTTCTGATTTAATTTGATGATAATCCATACTCAAATCAAAGTTTTGATAAGATGATAGACTCAAGAACTGATCACGTGGACCAATCGATGAAGATATCATATTTCTTCCACAACCATGCAAACACAAGGATATCCCTTTGAAAATGAACTATCTGGGACAAGCTTTCACCTCCCAACTCTCCAAGTTGTTGCTTAGCTTAACCAACTAGTTCAGGGTATCCAACGCAGGTTCTTGGAGAAGGGGTGGTTTATAGGGATAAACCAACTTCATCACGAACACAACATAATGGTCAGGGGACAACCTGGTAATACTTCAGAGAAGATATCCGGAAAATCACGAACCACCATTATGTTACCAACCTCGAGAACAATCTTGCTTTTCACGGCAAGACGATATGATAAAAAGAGTGAGGGATTAATACAATCCTAACTCATTGATCAAAGAGTGCACCACTAGGTAGCACAATCAATCTTATAATGATGATTCAGTAACCAACACACTAAGAATGAGATTATCATCCATTAACTACCAAGCAACGAAGTTGCTAGGAGTATTGATTTCACACATCATGATTCACTTGTCAGTATTCCGGTTACAACAACACTGAGACCAAGGAATAAACAATGATGGCGAGAAGTATGACTGTATCAAGAGTTCATAGGAGGTGGTGCAATCCCCATGATAGTCTTGACATAAAGATGGTAACACTCCAAGGTAGAACATATTAGAAGCTCGATTATCATTTTGATCTGCGGAATACAAATGCTTTGACCAAATCCTAGAAATGGATGAGGTACTGGAGTTTGTTTCTCCTTATCATTCCGAAATAGAATGGCTCAATGGACCATAAGAATAATAGGCATTGATGAACACATACTCTTGGCTATCAAATGATAGGAGAAGGTCGGAATACAACTACAAAGGAAACAACTCAAGGGACCATATGACTTTTTGAGTTGTGGATGCATGGATTCGCATGTCGAACAAGTTCAACATATTTCTTCTGAATAACCCATGCAGAAGAGGAAGGACTGGTTTATTCACAATGTAGAAATGAGAACTTATCAAGAGTACTCTGGTTGTGATCTTTTTGTTCAACATAACTTCTGCCATATTGGTTCATGGTATTGGAAGAATGATATACCACGGACCTCGAGGACTATCACAAGGTTACTAATATCCTGAAGGTACGAGCAAACACTATAAACAGGAAGTAAGTGGAGTGAATCTTAGGTTCAAGAACCTAGAAATAGAATACATACTAACTAAATGGCATCACGAGATGCTTTTGAAAGCGGTGGCCAAAATCGTCACACTGAGAGCACAACCCAAGGTTGGGGTTACTGGGTGGCTATCTATGATGTCCTAGTTTCCTGATAGCTTCACAACTATGTCGAGGCGACAAACTACCTGAACACACCGAATAGTATGGTTAATCTGGCCTAAAAGGACATTAAGAACAGCGAGGAAAGATTTGCAAATGCATCAGATTGTTTAGAAACCTGGGATGACACGGACAGCATAACGACTGTAAATGCTCAACAAGATTTTGAGATCCATGCAAAAAGGTAGCATAACCACTCAACATCATAACGTCAAGGTTCTGAGACCAACTGTTTAACACACTGAAGTAGTAGAAACTGAACTGAGAGTTGAATCCACCATTAACATGATCCTGATAGATAGATGACAAGCCTAGTTCTTAATGCCCATAGAAAGAAGAGGTTGACTCAGATAAGAAGGGCATAGGTTAAAGGAGTAAAAAGAACCTTATGTTCCCTTCCACAATCAATTCCCTTATTATAACTAAAGAGTTTCTAGGCACGACTTCGACCCGTTTGGCTTGGTAATCCTATAGGCGGTCAGGCTCTGATACCAAAGCTGTCGGGACCCCGATCCTAAGTCACACCGGTCTAGCATGTAAGCATCATATCACTTTGCGGCCTCATGCACCGTATCCCCAGGGGTGCCACCTTACCTGGCCCGGGACTTTTTGCGCATTTTGGCTCACGTATATGATAGTGTCGCTAGCATCCATATGACAGAAAACCTGGGCCGACATGACTAGTTATAAACCAAAAGTGGCGCTAAATTATAGGGACAAGCATGCATGACCCAACAATGCATGTGTCGATCAGCAGCGAGTGTTGCCGAGCTGTAGCAAGCTAACAGGACTCCGGTATACACCGCGTAACATATCCCCAGAGGGGACAGACACAGGAGCAAGGAAGGACACATTCCGGCCAATCCATGTGTTCCAGAGCAGTAGCAAGCTACCAAGGCTCAATGGAAGCACTAGGAGGCATTTCCCCATAAGATAGGCTACCAAGGGTAAACAGCTAGGTGTGGGATCCCACACATACCAAGCATTTCAATAACATACACACAATATGCTCGATTTGTGCAAATACAACATGGCATCACAACAAAACTCTATGAATCAAAGTATTTATTCATTAGGATCCGAGGAGCCAAATATTGTGTGTATGGCAAGAAACCTAAGTTGTCATTTCTTAAAGTTTGGGGTTGCGACACTTATATCAAAAGGCTTCAACCTGATAAGCTCGAACCCACCTTCTACCACATATCTGAAGGCAAGATTTTTGTTGCCAAGAATGGAACTTTTCTAGAGAAGGAGTTTCTCTCGAAAGAAGTGACTGAGAGGAAAGTATAACTTGATGAGGTAATTGTACCTTCTCTCGACTTGGAAAATAGCTCATCACAGAAAACCGTTCCCGTGATGCCTACACCAACTAGAGAGGAAGCTAATGATGATGATCCTAAAACTTCAGATTAAGTTACTACCGAATCATGTAGGTCAACCAGAGCATGATCCTCACCAGAGTGGTATGGTAAACCTGTTCTGGAAGTCATTTTACTAGACCATGGTGAACCTACAAACTATGAAGAAGCTATGATGAGCCCAGTTTCTGATAAATGGCTTGAGGCCATGAAATCTGAGATAGGATCCATGTATGAGAACAAAGTGTGGACTTTGGTGGACTTGCCCGATGATCGGCGAGCTATAGAGAATAAATGGATCTTCAAGAAGAAGACTGACGCTAATGATAATGTTATTGTCTACAAAGCTCGACTTGTTGCAAAAGGTTTTCAACAAGTACAAGGAGTTGACTACGATAAGAATTTCTCACCCGTAGCGATGCTTAAGTCTGCGTGAATCATGTTAGCAATTGCCGCATTTCATGTTTATGAAATCTGGCAAATGGACGTAAAAACTACATTGCTTAATGGATTT
>LR738715.1:383201920-383223306 GCA_902687465.1 Secale cereale | reverse complement strand
TTTTACTAGACCATGGTGAACCTACAAACTATGAAGAAGCTATGATGAGCCCAGTTTCTGATAAATGGCTTGAGGCCATGAAATCTGAGATAGGATCCATGTATGAGAACAAAGTGTGGACTTTGGTGGACTTGCCCGATGATCGGCGAGCTATAGAGAATAAATGGATCTTCAAGAAGAAGACTGACGCTGATGATAATGTTATTGTCTACAAAGCTCGACTTGTTGCAAAAGGTTTTCAACAAGTACAAGGAGTTGACTACGATAAGAATTTCTCACCCGTAGCGATGCTTAAGTCTGCGTGAATCATGTTAGCAATTGCCGCATTTCATGTTTATGAAATCTGGCAAATGGACGTAAAAACTACATTGCTTAATGGATTTCTAAAAGAAGAGTTGTATATGATGCAACCAGAAGGTTTTTCCGATCCTAAAGGTTCTAACAAAGTGTGCAAGGTCCAATGATCCATCTATGGACAAGTGCAAGCATCTCGGAGTTGGAATATACGCTTTGATGAGTTGATCAAAGTATATAGTTTCATACAGACTTTCGGAGATGCCTGTATTTACAAGAAAGTGAGTGGGAGCTCTGTTGCATTTCTGATATTATATGTGGATGATATATTATTGATCGGAAAGGATGTATAATTTCTGGATAGCTTAAAAGGATATTACAATAAGAATTTTTCAATGACAGACCTCGGTGAAGATGCTTATATATTGGGCATGATGATCTATAGAGATAGATCAAGATGCTTGATAGGACTTTAACAAAGCACATACCTTGATAAAGTTTTGAAGAAGTTCAAAATGTATCAGTCAAAGAAATTGTTCTTGCCTATGTTACAAGGTGTGAAATTGAGTCAGACTCAATGCCCGACCACTATAGAAGATAGAGAGAAAATGAAAGTCATTCCCTATGCCTCAGCCATAGGTTCTATAATGTATGCTATGTTGTGAAACCAGGCCTGATGTGTGCCTTGTCATAAGTCTGGCAGGGAGGTACCAAAGTAATCCAGGAGTGGATCACTGGACAGCGGTCAAGAACATCCTAAAGTACCTGAAAAGGACCAAGGATATGTTTCTCGTTTATGAAGTTGGCAAAGAGGTCGTTGTAAATGGTTACGTTGATGCTAGTTTTGACACTGATCTGGATGACTCTAAGTCACAAACCGGATATGTATTTATTTTGAATGGTGGAGCTGTCAGTTGGTGCAGTTCCAAGCAGTTCGGAAGCAGCAAATGAAGGAGTCTGGATGAAGGAGTTCATATCCAATCTAGGTGTAATACCTAGTGCATCGGGTCCAATGAAAACCTTTTGTGACAATACTGGAGCAATTGGTTTAGCGAAGGAATCAAGATTTCACAAAAGAAGCAAACACATCAAGATACCCTTCAACTCCATCCGTGATCAAGTCAAGGAGGGAGACATAGAGATTTGCAAAATACATACGGATCTAAATGTAGAAGACCCATTGACTGAACCTCTTCCACGAGCAAAACATGATCAACACCAAGACTCCATGGGTGTTAGAATCATTAGAATGTAATCTAGATTATTGACTCTAGTGCAAGTGGGAGACTAAAGAAAATATGCCCAACAGGCAATAATAAAGTTTTTATTTATATTTCCTTATTCATGATAAATGTTTATTATTCATGCTAGAATTGTATTGATCGGAAACCTTAATACATGTGTGAATACATAGATAAACAATATGTCCCTAGTGAAGCCTCTATAAGACTAGCTCATTGATCAAAAGATGGTTAAGGTTTCCTAATCATAGATATGAGTTGTCACTCGATAACGGGATCACATCCTTAGGAGAATGATGTGATGGACAAGACCCACGCGTTAGCTTATCATAATGATTGTTCAGTTTTATTGCTATTGCTTTCTTCATGTCAAATACATATTCCTTCGACTATGAGATTATGCAACTTCCGGATATTGGAGGAATGCCTTGTGTGCTATCAAATGTCACAACATAACGGTGATTAAAAAGATGCTATAAAGGTATCTCCAAAGGTTTTTGTTGATTTGGCATAGAAGGTTAGGATTTTTCACTCCGAGTATCAGAGAGGTATATCTGGGCCCCCTTGGTAATACACATCACAATAAGCCTTGCAAGCAAATTACTAATGGATTAGTCTCGGGATGATGTATTATGAAACGAGTTAAGAGACTTGCCGGTAATGAGATTGAACAAGGTATGAAGATACCGACGATCGAATCTCGGGCCAGTAACATAATGATGGACAAAGGGAATAACGTATGTTGTCATAACGGTTTGACCGATAAAGATCTTCGTAGAATATGTAGGAGCCAATATGAGATTCCATGTTCCTCTATTGGTTATTCACTTGAGAAGTGTCTTGGTCATGTCTACTTAGTTCTCAAACCTGTAGGGTCCGCATGGTTAACGTTCGATGATGATATTGTATTATATGAGTTATGTGATTTGGTGACCGGATATTGTTCGAAGTCCCGGCTGAGATCACGGACATGACGTGGAGTCTTGAAATGGTCGAGAGGTAAAGATTGATATATACGACAATGGTATTTGGACACCGGAAGTGTACCGGAGGATACCGGGTACATATAGGGTCACCGAAAGGGGTTCCGGGCACCCCTGGCAAAGATATGGGCTTAATGGGCCAAGGGAGGAACAGACCAGTCCACAAGGGGTTGGTGCGCCCCTCCACCGGGCCTGCCAGCCCTAGGGAAAGGAAAGGGGGAGGGGCAAGTCCCTCCTTCCTTCCGCTCCTCAAGGGAGAAAGGAAAGGGGGGCGCCACCTCCCCCTTCCTTCCCCTGGCGCCTATACAAGGAGGGGGGCAAACCAGGGTAGGAGCCCAAGTTGGATTTGGCCCCACTTGGGGCGCCCCTTGTCTTCCCCCCTCTCCCTCCATCATATATATATGAGGAGGGAGGCCTATAACAGACACAAAATCAACTGTTAGCCATGTGCGGCGCCCCGCTCCATAGATTACACCCCGGTCATATTCTCGCGGTGCTTAGGCAAAGCCCTGCGTGGATCACTTAACCATCACTGTCACCATGCCGTTGTGTTGACGAAACTCATCTACTTCCTCGACATCTTGTTGGATCAAGAGGACGAGGGATGTCATCAGGCTGAACGTGTGGAAAACTCGGAGGTGTTGTACATTCGGTGCTTGATCGGTCGGAGCAAGAAGAAGTTCGACTATATCAACCGCGTTGTCAAACACTTCCGGTTTCGGTCTACGAGGGTAGGTAGACACACTCTCCCCCTCTTGTTTCTATGCATCTCCTAGATAGATCTTGCGTGAGCGTAGGATTTTTTTTGAAATTGCATGCTACATTTCCAAATAGCGGCCACCTCGTCCTTCAGCTTGATCAGGCGATCGTGCTCGGCGGTTGTCCTAAAAAATGTGGCGATGTGGGCCTTGAGGCCGTCCTCCTTCTCCTGGAGCTGATATGCTTGCGCGGTTTGTTCCTCCTACAATGGCCTTAGGCTAGCCTTCGCCTTGCCACAATGGTTCTCGGCGGACGTCGCACACGCCAACGCCTCGTCACGAGCGGCCTTGGCTTCGTCAGCCTCCTTCTTTCTCTCCTTGGAGACGATGTAGTCCCGGATCCACACAGTCGTGATAGAGGATTCAGCTTGAAGCCACCCGAAGACCAACCCCAGGCGCTCCCTCGCGAATCACCTTTCGACGTCCTCAAGGTGTGCCTAGATTTGGCCCAATGCGGTGAAGAATTCTTCCATGGCTCTAGGCCTAACCAGAGGACCGCACTCGGCAATCACGAAAGACTATGGAGAAGGTGGCTCAGCAGCCGACGCAGGATCAAGGAAGGCAGCGACATGATTGTGACGCCCCCGATTTGACTGTACACTAATCATGCATGCAAATGTGTACGACCAAGGTCAGGGAGTCACGGGTAGATATCACAACACAACTCTAGACACAAATTAAAGATCATACAAGCTAGGGGACTCAAGGGCTAGAATACAGAAGCTCGATTATAAACGAGTTAATGGAAGCAAGAATACCTGAGTACATACATAAGTTAAACAAGTTCCCATAAGGTGGCTAGCAAAAACATGGATATAGATTGAAAAGGCAAGGCCTCCTACCTGGGATCCTCCTAAGCTACTCCTGGTCGTTGTCCGACTCTATGTAGTAGTAGGCTACGTCGGGGTAGCTGTAGTCGTCGGCAGAGGCATCTGGCTCCTAGGATCCACCATCTGGTTGCATCATCTGTGAAGAAGGGGGAAGGGTGAAAAGGGGAAGCAAAGCAACCGTGAGTACTCATCCAAAGTACTCGCAAGCAAGGATCTACACTACATATGCATTGGTATATGTATTAAGGGGTAATATCTATGGACTATACTGCAGAATGCCAGAATAAGAGGGGGAAAGCTAGGCCTATCAAAGACTATGCTTCTGGCAGCCTCCATCTCGCAGCAGTAGAAGAGGGTAGCTAGAATAGTAACAAGTATCAATGCTTCTGGCAGCCTCCGTCTTGCAGCTCTAGAAGAGCGTAGCCGGAAAGTTCACCATGTAACATCGTATAGCATAATCCCACCTCGTGATCCTCTCCTAGTCACCCTGTGAGAGAGAGGTCACCGGGTTGTATCTGGCACTTGAAAGGGTGTGCTTTATTAAGTATCCAATTCTAGTTGTCATGAGGTTGGAATACAACTTCGGGTCATCCTCTTACCATGGACACGACTATTCGAATAGATTACTTCCTTGCAGGGGTGCACCACATAACCCGACACGCTCGATCACTATGGCCGGACACACTTTCTTGGGTCATACCCGGACTCGGAAGATCAACACATCGCAACCCTTCCTAGGCCTGACAAAGAGGTCAGCACGCCGGTCTAAATCCTAAGCGTGCAGGGGTCTTGTGCCCATCGCCCTTTGCACTCCCGCACATTGCGTACATGGGCGGTGAGGAGACCTAGCCCCCCTATACAAGGGCGGGCGTTCCAGTCCAACCCGGCGTGCACCGCTCAGTCGCTGACGTCCGGAAGGCTTCAGCTGATACTACGACACCGGGTTCCCATATCTTGTCTCGCGTGGCAGTTAGTGCGTATAAGGCCAACGACCGAACTCAGATCAAATATCCAAACTCCTTAAGCTTGTTATTATGAAATAATCATGGACAATGATCAGGGAACAGGCCACCTCTCTACTAGGTGTCTCAACCTATGATGTCGCTCCACCACAAAGATTCACATAGAGTGCCATCGGGAAAAAATGTCCTTTCAGCCCCGAGACCGTGAATCACTCGTGGGTACTCTACGAGCTGACCTGACTTTAGTCACAACATGTATCATGTACAAAATGTATATAGTATGTACTCGTGATCACCTCCCGAAGTGATCACGGCCCGATAGTATAGCATAACAAAAGGACAAGAATGTTGGGCCACTGATGGAATGCTAGCATGCTATACTAAGCATTTAGGATAGGAGGTAAAGGTATCAACAGTTGTAGAAACAGTGATAGGCTATGAAATAGAATATGATGTATCGAATTAACAACACTAGAAAACCTAATGCAAGAATAAGCGAGAAGAGAATGGGTATTATCTTGTGATCAAGGGGGGTTGGCTTGCCTGGAAGCTAGGCAGAGAAGGACAGGTTGTCAACATCGTAGTCCATCGGGGCAGCAGAAGTGGCGTCAGTCTTGAAGTCTACCGGAGAGAAGAGGGGAAAGAAACAATAAATATAATGCAAACAGAGGGTACTAGGCGGTATCGGTGAAGGGGGGGGAATCCGAGAAAGTATTTCTGATGTTAGGCTGACGTGCGCTTGAGATGCGTCGGTATTTCCCCAAAGAGGAAGGGATGATGCAGCACAACGACGGTAAGTATTTCCCTTGGTTATGAAACCAAGGTTATCGAACGAGTAGGAGAACCACGCAACACTATGTAAACGATACCTGCACACAAAGAATAAATACTTGCAACCCGACGCGTTAAAGGGGTTGTCAATCCCTTTTGGGTAACGGTGCTTGTCGGCATCCTGGGAACCAGAGTACCTAGGCTTGCCTACCTGCGGGCCACAGCGCGCTCCTGCCACGGCCTGGTACAGTCCAGCTGATCGACTAGTTGCTCAAGACCCTTGCGAGGGGGCTAGACCTCGCGAGGAGAACAACGTCAAGACCCCCTTAGGAGCGGCCTCGGCAAGGTGCTCCGGAGGGGCAGAGAATCCAAGGCCAACCCTGCCTCAGGAGGAGGCAGTGACGTAAGCAGTGACGCACCGCGCCAGCGGGTGTCAGCGCCCGCCAGCTGCGCAGTTGCCGTTTCGGTGCAAAGGAGGCAGCGCAGGCGCAGGTTCCCGAGGAGCGGGACAAAGGTTTCCCCATTGGTGCAATAAGACCGAAGACCGCAAGGACGACAGGGAGGATGGCACCACCGAGCCCACCACCGCGTCACCGCCTGAACCTTTTGCAGGCGAAGACTCCTTTTGTCAGGGTAGGAACGTCCTTGTGTTCCCGCTCAAAATGGCCGTTGTGGGATCCCTTCCCGCCTAAACATTTCGGGGGAAGAGGACCCTGGCCGCCTATATAAGTAGCTAGGATCCCCAATACGAGGGACAAGTCAAGCAGATCAATAAACTCTGCCTCCATGCAAAGGGGCAAGAACTCTTGCCTCCTAACCCTCCTGAGTTCTCCTCCTGAGCTCAGGAACCACTATACTAGTTCATATTCTAGCCCTCCTGAGACCAATCCACCAAACCAGGAAGTAGGGTTTTACACCACTAGGTGGCCTGAACCTGGGTAAACTCTTGCGTGCTTCACTTGTTGTTTGCTTGAATCTCTTCACCGGACGAGGGCGAGACGCTAGGTAGGCGTGAGTGGGAGAGATCTCCATTCACGCCCCTGTGTTCGAGCTTCTTGGGTTTGCGGTGCTTGTAATCCAACATTTGGCGCACCAGGTAGGGGGCGTGTCAAGATCTCGCCTCTCCGACGACCTCGTCCCGCTCTCGTCCATCGACCCCGCGTCGCCCTGCTTCAACAGATCGCGACCCCGATGGTAGAAGCGCATCAGACACGCGCGGAAGCCCGCAGCACTCATACCCCTCGAGCGTCGCACTTCGGCCACTGGACTAGCCGTCACCCGGCCTTGATCGGGGCCGACGGCACGATGAGCATCACCGACCCGCCGCCGGGGGACCGGCAGCACCCACCGCCCATGCGACGCCAAAGCCGCGCAGCGGCGTAGGCCGCCGAGCACGCAGTAGCAAGCTCACGGGACATGCGCGAAATGGCGAACATAAGGGCCACGCTGCTGGTGGCGAGGGAGCTGCTAAGTTGTCGGTTGCACGATACCGGCCACGACACGCTGCTCCTCAGGGTGGCCTATCTCCTCGACGCCGTCAGCACCGGAGCCGAGCCATTCTGCTTCCACACAACGACGTTAGGAACCGGGTGCCGCGCCGGCCGCGCCCGGTCGCCCGTATGGTCAAGACCTGCTGCGACCTACGAGGGCGACATGGGGTATGATCCGCTGAACGCTACGTATGACACTGCCCCTCTGCCTCGAAGCCCTCTGTACTCAGGTACCGCTCCCATCGAGGAGCCATCAGGAGACAACCGCAGGACTACGCCCGACACCAGATGCGATCAGGCACCGGCACGAGGGGGGTCTGGTGCAGAAGACCGAGGGATAGACCCCCCCCCCCTCCGCTCTTAGCCCTCGACCCTCCGTCGTCGTCACCGACGACCATCAAGCACGAATGAAGCACCGCGGGTGCCCGCAAGGGCCGGCACACGCGGCACTGGTCGTAGGCCTCGGGCTGGCAGCATCTCCCGCCCGAAGCCTCGACAGGCCAAGGGGACACTCTAGGTACCGCGTCAAGACAGAAAGGGAAGGGAAGGCTCGGGTCAAGCCCTCGTCCCCCCCACGCGTGACCCGTCGTGCATGAGCCCGCCCTGGATTTCACCAGCGGCTCGCCGGCGGCGGGTATGATGCGCGTGGGGAGGGGCCTTCTGTCCCTCCGTTCAGCCCCAAGATGTCGTGCCTCCCGGCGCACCATCCCCCTGGCCGTGGAGGGTGCGTCTGGAGGCGGTACGATAGCCCATCCTCCGCGCACCAGGAGGGCCCAAGACCGCAGCTCCGTCCACCTGCTCACGAAATACCGTACACGCCGGGCCCGACCCTGATTAGGAAGGGCTCAGGGGCCATTAGGAGCGTGGGTAGGGCGGAGTCCCCCTCGCACCTCAGGACGCCACGTCTCCGGACGACGTTAGCCTCCAGGGGTGAAGCGCGCTCGGAGATCGCGTAAGCGGTGTACCTGGTGCTCGGCAGGGGGGCCTATGGCCAAGGTCCCATCCCCCTATCATGCGTAGTGTCCCACCTCATGAATGAAGCCTTCTGGTGAGTTCATGGCGGGAGTGGACTAGCGTCGGGCGGGGCCCTCAAAGCGAAGGGGCGGGCACGTCAGAAGATCTCCACTCGTGACACTCTCATGTAATAGTGAGTGGGGCTGTACACGCCCCGGAGTCCCCGGAGCGTCGCCCTAGGGCCTCGGGGGCTCCCTCTCACGTCCTACTGGATGCACCATGCTTCGCACTGGCCGTTGACACTGCCCTCCAATGGCTATGCCCACACCCGCCGGTGATAGCCCTACGCTCCACGCTGGGGAGAAGACCGAAGACCTGCTCAGGGGTCGGACGCGGCCCCTCCTTTTGCCATTCGCCTTTGCCTCCTCTATATCTGCTTTTTCAAGCCGATCTCACGGCTGCGCGACTTGTTTCTTGAATACAGGGGGAGAGTTTTTGTCTGTGTTTTGCGATTTTCGCTGAGTTTTCCTTCGCCCAGTCCATTTTTTGCCTTGCTCGGCTGAGCCGGGCTACGTCCACGACCCCGCCCTATCACTCCTCGCGAGCAGGGGCCGAGGTGCGGGTGCACGTTTTGTCAGGTCCACGTCTGCACCGCCAATCACTCTTGCGCTCACTACAGGTACTCGCGAGGCGCGCCCAGATGATGTCAGCAGGCGCTCCTCTCGGAAACGCAACAAGGGCCTGAGGTCTTAGCCTCAGGGACAAACGTCACAAGGGAGTGCCTAAAACCCATCCTTACAGTGCTCAAACCCATTTTTACATCATCAAAAGCTTAAGTCTTGTGACATTCATCTTACCCGGCCCCGGAGCCACAACCAAAAACAAACTTACAGCAGGAGCGGGACTAAGCATCGACATCTTCGTCAGAAATGTCGACGACACCCCCATCAAGCACCGGCTTGTCATCGATGGCTGGAACGAGCTCCGTCACCAACACGTCCACATGATCGCTCAGCCATCCCTCCAAGGTGCCAGCGACCGCCTCAAGCGCAGGCTTCAGCAAGGCCCCGAAGTTCGTATGAGGATCAAGACGGAGCAAGTTGCCAAAGATGCAGGAAACCGCACTCCTGAGGACGCCGCGGCTCTGCTCCTCGACAAGCTGCCAAGCCTTCATGACCCCGCCTTCAAGACGCTCCACCACTCTGGTCAAGAACCCAAGATACCCAGTGTCATCATCAACCAGAGGGTCGTCGACCTTCGAGTTAAGAAGCTCACTTAGGGCTCGGCAGGCCCGGTACTGCAAGGCCTCGAACATCTTCGAGCGGGTGTGCTGCATTCCACGGGCTCGTGCGGCCTCTTCTGAGTTCCGGGCCGCGAGGGTGGAAATGTCTTCCACTTGCTTGTGAAAGCAGGACAGTTCTGCCCTGGCAGTGGCGCGAGCCTTCTCCGACGCCCGCTATCGGCGCTCCGCCGCGGCACAGGCCTCCTTCGACACCTGCTCACGACGCTCGGCCGTGGCGCGAGCCTTCTCCGACACCTGCAGATGGCGCTCGACATTCGCCAGTTTGCTCTTGAGAGTCGTGACCTCCTTCTAGAGCTCCTTGCGCTTATCAGCAAAGCGAGTCTCGTGAAGCCCCAGCTTCTCGCGGTAATCCTTCCGAAGACGTTCTGCCTCCCTCGCAGCATTCCTCGCAACGACCTCGCGATCATCAAGGTTGCCCTCGGCTTCGGCTACCTGGCGCTCCATCGTCTCCAGTCGTTCGCACTCCATGTTCAGCTCCATCGCCTCAAGTGCTAGCGCCTCCTCTCGTGCCGAAAGGAACGCTGGGCTGTCATCATCGGCCACCGGTGCGGCGAGGGCAGCCCTTCATGCGCAAACCTGACGCTCGAGCGCGGCGTTCGAGGATTCAAGCTCGCGCTCACGCTCCTTGGCTGCTGCGCGGCGGCGGTCGGCGTCTCCAGCCTCCTCCAAGGAGCCATCGCAAGCCTCCTAAGCCGCGGTGGCGGACGCTTCCACCTTCTTTAGGGCGGTGTCGTGTTGCAACTGGCTTAGGCTAACGGCGGTCCTCAACCGACGCCAGCCCTTTGCCAGAAGCAGACCCTCGGCCTCAACGCGCCTATCCACTTCAGCAACCTCGACCTCGAGATGCTTCAGGGCGTCTGAGGCCTCCCGCACAAGATCATGACGGACCGCGCTCCTGCGCAGCACAAGTTCCAAGAGGCAAGCGGGCTCGTCCTTGACATCTGCGCTGCCCAAAAGGGGCTCCCCTTCTCCCTCTCTTTCAGCGTGCGCCTCGGGGTTAACCCCAGGAGGGCGTGCTGCCTCCGGCGCGAGGGGCAGGCGTGGTCCTAATGGGCGGTCAGCCGTCCGGGCTGCCTCAAGAGCTTGCTGATCCACGGTGAAGATAAGCCCCGGGGCACGAGACGGGCCCCCGACGCACCAAGATCTGCTTTGCCCCAGAAGCACTCGGGGGCTGGGAGCATGACCTACGCAATAAGGTCCGGAAGCGGCTTCAAGAACCCGCGCGAGGCCTCCCGAAGACCCAACATGGTCCGAAGGATGGATACGGGCAGAAGCTCCTGCGAGCCTCGCCGAGCGGCTCGAGAGTAAGCTAGAGGAGACCCTGCGGAGCAAGGGGTCAGGAGAACCATATTGGGAAAGACAAGAAGAGCTGAGGGACACACACCTGCCCAGTATAGTCAGCTTCATCCTCTTAAGAGCCCTCGGGGCATGGCCGTAGCTACTCCTCAACATCCGCCTCTTGCCTAGCGCCGCGAGGGACGATAGGAGGCCGCTTGAGGCAGATGCGCCTAGGCCCGGGCCAGGGCTGCGGCGGATGCCCGCGGCCGGTGCCCCGTTCCCCAATGCGATGTCCTTCGGACTCGTCTCCACCGGAGACTGTTGCGCTTCCCCTTCAGTCACTTCAGGAGCCAGCGGCGCCTCGGTACCTTCCGCCACCTCCGTCGACACCGGCGCCCGTGCTTCGTCCGCTTGCTCCGAGGGCGGAGTAGACCCTAGACCAGGGGCTCCGCTTGACGCGCCCGCCCCGGAAGGGAAGGATGGGCTCGCGAGCCCCGACGCCACCACCAAGGGATCGTCATAAGGACTAGAGGCTCCCCTCGGCAACAGTCCCCACGCATCGAAGCGTGGCATCGTTTCAGCGAAAGCTCTTCCGGCCACAGGGGCCAAGTACAAGGGAGTCGCGGAGACAGGGCGTGCTTCGGGCACCCCGCTAACGAGCAACCGTAGCAGCCCCTGGAGCGTCTCGGGAGGGAGCTGCTTCCACTGAAGATGCGCGCGATCATCAAGACCTGAGAGGGCCCACATAGGGCGAGAATGGCACTGAAGTGGGGCGACACTGAGGACAAGAAAGTCCCTCACCACCATCGCCAGGGTCAATCTATTTCTCCTCAGGCTAGCCAGCCGACGCATAACTGGCTCCGCCCGTGGATATGAGAGGGCCTCGTGCCCCCAACCCTAGTTCGGCACTGCCGGCGCATCGGGAAGGTGGAATTTGGGGCTGTACGCAACAGCATCAACGTACACCCACTGCCGGCGAAATCCTGTTATGGTCGGATGAAGCGAGAAGTTGATCTCGGAGGCAGCAGTCGCTTCCATCGCGTGCAACGACACGCACCCCGAGCGCTGCCCCCTGTCGACCAAGGAGAGGGCAAAGAAGTGGCGAAGTAGGGCCACAGACGGGGAAATGCCAATGAAAGCTTCGCACAGAAATGCGAAGCCAGAGAGGAGGATGATGGACCCAGGTTCCAGGTGCAGCGCTCGAATCCGGTAATGCGTGAACATTGCATAGAAGAAGGCGGAAAAAGGGGGAAGGAGACCCACGAAGATGGCGTGGAGACGAAGCTGGATGCCGTTGGCGCCGAGCAACGCTGTCGGCCGGGAGGCAAGCCAGACCCGGGTCGGCCCCCACACATTAGATGCGTCAGCCAAGGCACGACGCACCTTGTCCAGACCCTCCTGGTTCACCACGAGGGAGCGGCCCAGCGCGGCTCGAGCACCAGCGGCGGCGCAGCAAGCTCGACGTCCCCCCTCTTCTTTGCCATGCGCGGCATGGTGGCAAGGAAGGAAGGGGCAGAGAAGGCAAGTAAAGGGAGAAAGCGATTGGAGGGCAGAAGGCAGGGGCAGCAGCAAGAAGATCTATCGGTTGTGTGATTGGCGAAACGCACGACAACCAAGACTGCGTGGGAAGCGGGGTCACCCACGTCCCATCCAACCGTCGCACGCCAGCCTGGCCCACAGCCTTTGGGGCCCGCGGCGCTTCATCCTCGACTAAGGCTTCACCTCGAAGCCAACTCCGCGCGCTCCTTGGGCCCGGGGGCTACTGTCGGCGTCCTGGGAACCAGGGTACCCAGACTTGCCTGTCTGCGGGCCGCAGCGCGCTCCTGCCACGGCCTGGTACGGCCTAGCTGCTCAACCGGTTGCTCAACACCCTCGCGAGGGGGCTTGACCTCGCAAGGAGAACAACGTCAAGACCCCCTCAGGAGCGGCCTCGGCAAGGTGCCCCGGAGGGGCGGAGAATCCAATGCCAAGCCTGCCTCAGGAGGTGGCAGTGGCGTAAGAAGTGACGCACCGCGCCAGCGAGTGCCAACGCCCGCCAGCAGCGTAGTTGCCATTTCGGTGCAAAGGAGGCAGCGCAGGCGCAGGTTCCCGAGGAGCGGGACAAAGGTTTCCCCATTAGTGCAACAAGATCTAAGAACGCAAGGACGACAGGGAGGATGTCACCACCAAGCCAACCACCACGTCACCACCTGATCCTTTTGCAGGCGAAGACTGCTTTTGTCAGGGTAGGAACGTCCTTGTGTTCCCGCTCAAAATGGCCGTTGTGGGATCCCTTCCCGCCTAAACATTTCGGTGGAAGAGGACCCTAGCCGCCTATATAAGTAGCTAGGATCCCCAATATGAGGGGCAGGTCAAGCAGATCCATAAACTCTGCCTCCATGCAAAGGGGCAGGAACTCTTGCCCCCTGACCCTCCTGAGCTCAGGAACCACTGTACTAGTTCATATTCTAGCCCTCCTGAGGCCAATCCACCAAAGCAGGAAGTAGGCTTTTACACCACAAGGTGGCCTGAACCTGGGTAAACCCTTGCGTGCTTCACTGGTTCTTTTTTTTTGAATCTCTTCACTGGATGAGGGCGAGAAACTAGGTAGGCGTGAGTGGGAGAGATCTCCGTTCATGCCCATGTGTTCGATCTTCTTGGGTTTACGGAGCCCGTAATCCAACAGTGCTAGAAATTGACGTGTTGATAGGATAAAATTGTAATAGATGGAAAGATGCAAATAAAAGCAATTACAACGCAGCAAGGTTTTTTTGTGTTTTTGATAATATAGGTCTAAAAATAAAAGTTGCAACTAAAGGTAAAGGCAAATGGCAATATAGATTTGAAAGTATATGATAGGAAAATAGACGCGGGGGCCGTAGATTTCACTAGTGTCTTCTCTCGAGAAAATAACATGCGGTGCCTAGTCAAACTAATGTTGGGCAATTGATAGAAAAACAAATAATTATGACGATCTCCAAGACAATGATCATGTATATAGGCATCACGTCCAAGATTAGTAGACCGACTCATGCCTACATCTACTACTATTACTCCACTAAATATCGGAGAAGACATACGAGGCTATAATAATCCTGAATGGATATTAAATCAAGGCAAATATGATCATAACACTAGAAAAAAAGACACATCCTTGACATTTTGGGCTGAATAATTTTTTATTCTGTCATGCTTATGACACTTCTATGACGATAATTGTGACAAAAACACATATCATCATAGATGTGTGGGCTCCTACTTATATGACAAAAAATCATGACAGAAAATGGGCTTTTTATCCTGGGCGGGCCGGGGACACACCTGCATAATAGTCTTTGGGCCGTTCTTGACGGAAAAAATCGTGGTAGAAGCGAGGGCGAGGAAAATTTCGGGGAGTTCCCAGTTACGGTGGGTGGTCGGGGTGGAGCGTTGCACGGAGGTTTGTGCATTTCTCTCGTATACGTACTCGCATGTGTGCGAGGCATTGGGGCTCTAACTGAACCCGAGCGAGGCATTCGCTAATGAACCCGAGCGAGTGCACTAGCCTATGTTACTGAACCCTAGCGATCGATCCCTTGGTTGTTAACTGAACCCAAGCGATTCCTTCGCTACCACTGCTAACTGAACCCGAGCGATTGCTGCTGCTACTTACTGAAGCCGATCGAACCTGCAGCCTCTTGATGAACAGTGAACGTGGGGGTTGGTTGAACAAGTCGATACGTACGTGGTTTGGATTGGATGAATAGTTCCCGATGGGTGTTTGATGAACAGGACCCCGTGGTAGTACTAGTTGTTGGTTGCCACTGGATCAACAGGACCCCGAGAGGAGACCGCCACAGCCGAGCCGTTGGGGATGGATGAACAGGATCCCGTGGAGGGCTGGTTGAACAGTAGTCGGTGGAGTCATAGGAAGACACGATGGATGAACAGTACAGGTGGAGGTTGGAGGAAGTCGACGGTGGATGAACAGTAGCGTGTGGAGTCCCGTTTTGCAGTACGCCACACCCGTTCCGATGAACACGACCCCCGGTTCGACTGTCGCACTCCAACACAAGTCTATTTCCTGCGTTTTGCGGTATGCCACACCCCTCTCGATGAACAATATCTCGTTTCGACCATAGTCGATCGAGCAGAATGTCATTTCCTCTGTTTTGTGGTACGCCAGACCCTTCCCGATGAACATGACCCCGTCGGCTCCCGATGAACACGACACTATTTCTCCGTTCCGAACCCGCTGGTTGGCTGCCGATGAACACGACGATGTTGCTGCCGTCTCCATATGTACGGGACTGCATGGCCATACGTATGCGCGAGGATGCGCTTGAGACCCCGGCCTTATGTACGTACATGCCCATAGTTTTTGGAGCGTGGATGTACGTACGTGTAATCCATTTAGCGTGGTTGTACATATGACACATGCAACTCCTTAGTAGGCCACGATTCATCGCTGCAGAAAGACCGATTGACTACGATGTAGATACACGTTCGCGACCAGACAGATAACACCACGTACGATTCCACCGGGTGGGTCCTAGCTGTCAGGGAGGACAAGGAGGCACTTCCTTTCCTGTGAAGATATAGCTGGCGGGTCCCAGTTGTCAAGGGTGAATCCTTTTTTCCCAGTAATAAGGAGGCACTTCCTTGTGTGCGGCGGTGGACCCAGCGGCCAGACTCTCCACGTACCATCCTCTTCCGATGGAAGTCGTTCCTTCACCACGTTGACCGCGCTGCATCAAGAGCACCAAGGCAGCGGACGACGGCGAGGCATGGGAAGGGGTTGACTCGGAGCCGCGGAAGACTTGGCAATTGTTTCCCACGCGGAGGGGAGTATGATGGTTTACTGGTTCGCGTACAGTGTGAGGCTGCCATCTCTGGAGAATAATAGGAGGTCTGGGTGAGTGCAAGGAAGGCCAGGCCAGCGATTGGGAGTGGGGTGGAGCGGTGAGGCCCGCGTAGCAACACAGCCAGCCACGAGAGGCATGAGCAGGCGGCATGGCCGGCGCTGGTTTTGGCGACTGGAGCAAGAAGACCAGAGGTTGAAGAAGCACGACGGCGGTTGGATTAACATGCAATGGTCACTGCTCCTAGAATCGTTTGTTGATTATAAGTTGACAAAGCCCTGCATACGCGTCAACTTTGTAGGCCCACAAGTCAGCCTCCAAATCGGGTGGGTCTCAGCTAGCAAGAGGAGTCTTCACTTTTTCGTGCGTACTAAGAGGCACTCCCTTGCATGCGAAGATATAGCTAGTGGGTCCAATCTGTCAGTGGGAGGAACGTTTTTTTCGTGACAAACAAAGGCCCTTTCTGAAGGTCCTCGCTGTCAGGTGGATGACTCATAATTTTGCTTGTAATAAGGAGGCACTTCCTTGTGTGCGGCCGTGGACCCAGGTGTCAGCCTCTCCACGCACAGTTCTCTAACGATGGATGTCGATCGTTGACCATGTTGACCACGCCGTGCTGAGAGCACCAAGGCGATGGACGATGGCGACTCGGAGAGGCCAAGTAAGGGAACGACCCGGAACCGACGAAGACTCGGCAGTTGTTTCCCACGCGGAGGGGGTACGAGGAATTACTGGTTCGGCTGCAGTGTGAGGCTGCCGTCGCCGGAGAATAACGGGATGTGTGGGTGACTAGAGGTATGGCCAGGCAGGGTGGGGCCGTGAGGCCTGATCGACAGCACAACCGGCCACGGGAGGCGGGAGCAGGAGGTTCCCCCGACGCTGGTTTGGGTGGCTGGAGCAGGAAGATCAGAGACTGAAGAAGCACTATTGCCGTTGGATTGACATGTAACGGTCTAACGCTGGTAGAATCGATTATACTAAGTTTTTTTTAAAGAAACCTTGTGTACGCATGAACTTAGTAGGCCCACAAGTCGACCTTCAAATATGTGGAAGATAACATTGAGCCCGTTTGCTATTTTTTTAATAAATTACAGTCCATTTGCTAATTCTTAATGAATTTATTACATCCCATTTTCTGCCCAGGACCACGGTCAAAAAGTTTAACCTAATTTTGCTTATTTCGGTGGAGTCCAAACTCTTTTAATCCAGAAATGATAAACATTTATTTGTTAAGAAGTTATTGATTTGCCAAATAAAATATTATTTTCTTTTTGTAAGCTAATAAGACATGCGACAATTTAGTTGGTTTTAGGGAAAACCAGTGGTAAAAAATTCAGCGCTGGGATGGAAAAAAAATAAGGATGTAAAGATGAAAAGGGAACTCAATGTATTTTCAATATAATTGTATATCTACATGAACTAGAAAAACTATAGGTAGATATCAGAAAATGAAAGTTTTCTTAGAAGGATAGCTAGGTCTTTATTGCATGGTTAAAATGTTTACTGAAGAGAACGGAAGTAGGACATGTCGTTTTTAAAGGAAAATAGAACTGGGCTCTGTGTTTTCTTCAATAAAAAATATGTCTATTGACTAAGAGAAAATATAAGTAAGGATGGTGGGCCAGAGGCCAGTTGATACTCGCTGGATCTTTGTGGCCCATTGTCGTCATGGGATGGGCCTATCAAATACAAAACCAAGCCTGGGCAGTCTATAGCCCAGTTGATATTTGCTCGACCTGAAAAAACAATACATTTGTTTCTCCAAAAAAACAATATACTTGCTGGATCCTAGTTTTTTGTCTGTACTAGTAGAATTCTCTCGTTTATTGTGACTAGGTTAAAACTTTCAAGGGTTTTACTGTCCGGACTTCAATATTATGTTTCCATCGTGATAATAACTGCATACACTTGCTTCCGTACCACCATGGACCTGCGGGTTCCGTACGGTTACGCTTTGTATGGACAGGTGTTGTGGTTTCACAGATAAATTTCATGCAAATTGGATGATTTTCAGTGAAATCGGACTAAATTCTTTGCATTTTCCATATTTCTTATTACTATGGATATTTTACATAATCTTTACCTAATAATAATAAATGATGGATACTTTCATTGTTCTCCATACGTCATTCTTTTATATCCCTTCATTCTATGTTAACCAAAATAATCAATTGCTAAGATTTAAAACAAGATGTATGTACCGGGTTAGACCGATCCCTCGCCAGACGGACTCTTTATTCCCTTCCAGACTCTTTCTTCCTCCGTGGCATAATTTCAGGATAGGAAAGAAAAAGAATAGGAGTGGTGGGTCATTGAGCTGAATGCATGTGTTTCCGTTCATTCTCCTTCGTCTCATCCAGGATAAAAACCGTCGCCGTTACTCGGCCAGCACGCAACGAACCGGCAAACGGAGTTGGGTACCGTGGATCGTCATGGCACAACGGCTGCCACATCCTGGTGTCTGTATCCCACGGCGAACGCATGGAGATGCCCGCCAGCCAGAACGCGACACGATGAGTAGTGGCGCAGCGAGCCCACCAGACAGCGCACTCGGCAAGCACGATGCCACCACACGTGAGAGGCAGCAGGTCCTCTCAGGTTCTGAAAGCGAGGTGGCTCTTGGCCCCGACGCCGCTTCTCTCGGTGTGTCGTCCCACAGCACGGTCACTAGGTACGGCTTGATGACGGACCACGACCGGTCAGCGGCAGTGCAGCTCTGTCACTGCCTTATGGCGGCTGCTGCATCGGCGTGTGGCACCATCTCCCGTTCGCCATGATGTACGAGGAACTTGGTGCTTGCTGCCGCTCTGATGGACGGCGGCATGCATGACCACTGTGACGTTGTAAGACAATAGAATTGGGGAACCAGCTCAACCTTTTAGGGGTGGCCTATCTCTCATATATATAATGAAGGGGTACAACGTTTACATCATACGTACATGTATGTATACAACTACAGAAGCTATACAGTCTAACACCCTTCCTTAATCTTAGCCACTTCCTAAAGAATCTAGAAGGGTAAGATTGCGCCGACACGTCTCAAACTGTGGAAGAGGTAACGGCTTGGTGAAGATGTATGCAAGTTGATCCTTGGAAGAGATGAACTTGATCTGTAATTGCTTTTGAGATACCCGTTCCCGTACAAAATGATAATCCACTTCGATGTGTTTCGTTCGGGCATGGAATACCGGATTAGCAGATAGGTATGTAGCATCGATGTTATCACACCAAAGAATAGGAGACTGTGGTTGAGATATACCCAACTCCTGAAGCAAGGACTGTACCCAGATAATTTCTGCAGTTGCATTAGCTACAGCCTTATACTCAGCTTCAGTACTGCTATGCGAAACAGTAGCCTGTTTCCGAGCACTCCAGGTGATCAAGGTAGAACCAAAGAACACAGCATAGCCCCCCGTGGATCACCTGTCATCCAGACTGCCAGCCCAGTCCGCATCAGAATACGCCGAAATGACCCCAGAGGAGTTCGGTCGAATGTGCAAACCATAGGACAATGTGAAGCGAATGTAACGCAAGATGCGTTTCACCGCACACCAATGAGTATCACGAGGTGCCTGAAGATACTGACATACTCTGTTGACAGCAAAAGATATATCTGGACGGGTGATCGTCAAGTACTGCAATCCACCAACAATACTCTTGTACCGTGTCGCATCAGCAGAAGGCAGAAGATCACCATCAGCAGCAGTGATCCTGTCAGTAGCAGACATAGGTGTAGTAGTTGGTTTGCACTTAAGCATCCCAGCCCGCTGCAACAAATCCAAAGAGTACTTCTTTTGCGACATAACAAGACCATCGGAAACAGAAGCAACTTCCACACCAAGGAAGTAGTGAAGCTGCCCAAGATCTTTGACCGCAAAGTCAGCACCAAGAGACCGGACAAGAGCAGCAGCAGCCGACTGAGAAGAACTGACGAGTATAATATCATCCACATAGACCATAAGATACATAGTAACTTCAGGCCTTTGTAGAAGAAACAACGAGGTGTCAGCAACTGATGACGCAAAACCATGAGCACGGAGGGCTGTCGCAAGACGAGCATGCCAAGCACGGGGAGCTTGCTTCAGACCATAGAGCGCTTTAGTTAGACGACACAGATAATCAGGACGATCAGCGTCAGAGAACCCTGGGGGCTGCCGCATATAGACCTCCTCTTCTAGAACACCGTGGAGAAAAGCATTCTGCACATCAAGCTGACGAAGAGACCAACCCCGAGTAACTGCAAGAGAGAGAAGAAGCCTGATAGTAGTAGGTTTAACCACTGGACTGAAGGTGTCATCATAATCAAGACCATAACGCTGCCGAAAGCCGCGAGCAACCAGCCGCGCCTTGTAGCACTCAATAGAACCATCAGAATCTTCACTTTGAAAACCCATTTAGAATCAATGACATTAACACGGGGTGGTGGTGGAACAAGAGTCCATGGCTTGTTACGAAGAAGAGCATCGTACTCCTGCTCCATGGCATGTCGCCAATGAGGTATACTCAGAGCAGCTTGATACGTACGAGGCTCAGAGGTAGGATCCGCACGAGCAGCAGCCAGACAGGCAGCCAACCAAGCAACAGTACCATCAGTGCGCTGTGCAGGCCGAAAAATACCACTGCGACTCCGCGTGTGTGGACGTCGAGGAGCCACAGGAACCACAGGGCACTCAGGTGATTAAGGCGGCGATGGTGATGACGAGTCGTCCAGCGACTGGGAGACCTCAGGGAGCACCGGCGAGAGTACACCGGAAGTAGGTGAGCTCAGCCCAGGCGAGGAGGGCCCGGGCGAAACCGGCGTGGCGGGCCGAGGGGGCGACGGGGCCGGTGTGGCCGAGCGAAGCGGCGAGGCCGGCTCAGGGGCCAAAGGCGTTGAGGCCAGCGGGACCCAGCGAGCTGGCGAGGCCAGATCAGGAGCCAGGGGCACCGAGCCGGTCGGCCCAGAGGCCGAGGGCGCCGAAGCACGCGGCGCGGCAGAGGGTTCAATCGAACGTGCATGGGCACGAGGACCGAAGCCATGCATAGCAGCATCCTGATCGTCGTGAACCGCTGGTGAGACCAGCGAGGGAGACGATGGCGCCTCCAAAATTTCCAAACGAGCCCCACGTCCAATGCATGCACCATGGTTAGGCAACAATATAGGAGAGTATGCAACATCATCAAATTGGTCAGATGCAACAGAGGATGAATGCAGAGGTGGTGTTTCAGCAGTGGACACAGGAAGCTTGGCAAAGGGAAAAACATGCTCATCAAACACGACATCCCGAGATATATAGACACGATTTGTGGGAACATGAAGACATTTATATCCTTTATGAAGAGAGCTATAGCCAAGAAAGACACACTTCTTGGAACGAAACTCAAGCTTCCGCTTGTTACACGGGCGGAGATGTGGCCAGCAAGCGCACCCAAAAACCTTAAAGAAGGTATAGTCGGGTTGTTCATTAAGGAGAACTTCTATGGGAGTCTTCATATTCAAAACACGAGTGGGAGTGCGATTTGTGAGAAAACATGCAGTGGTGAGAGCATCACTCCAAAACTGAAACGGAACCGATGCATGGGCCAAAAGAGTAAGACCAGTTTCGACAATGTGACGATGCTTACGTTCCACAGAACCATTATGTTGATGTGTATGTGGACATGCTAAACGGTGAGCGATCCCAAGCGACTGAAAGAAGGAGTTGAGGTTGCGATACTCGCCC
>LR738715.1:383181732-383196795 GCA_902687465.1 Secale cereale | reverse complement strand
GCGGGCGCCGGTTGTGTGGCGGCTAGGTCGAGCAGGAAGTCGAGATCGTCTGGGAAGGAGGCGATGCGATCTGTGGCAAAGGGAAAGGTGTGTTCGTCAAAGACGACGTGGCGAGAGATAATGATGCGGCGGGATGACAAGTCGAGGCATCTATAGCCGCGATGGGAAGAAGGGTAACCGAGGAACATGCACGTAGTGGAGCGCGGGGCCAGTTTGTGAGGTGCCGTGGCGGATTGGTTTGGGTAGCACAGGCACCCGAAGACGCGAAGGTCGGAGTAGGAGGGGTTGTGTTTGTAGAGGAGGGTATAGGGGATGCGGAATTGTAGGGATTTGCTGGGGCGACGATTAAGTAAAAATGTGGCCACAGTGAGAGCCTCGGCCCAGTAGGGGGGAGGCATGTAAGCCTGGAAGAGGAGGGTGCGGGTAATGTCATTGAGGGTGCGGATAGCACGCTCAGCCTTGCCGTTTTGAGGAGAAGTGTACGGGCAAGACATACGTAGGTGAATGCCGTTGCTGGCAAGAAACTCGACAAAGGTGGAGTTAACAAACTCAGTGCCGTTGTCCGTTTGGAAAGACAAGACCGGCAGGTTGAATTGTGTGCGTGCGTAGGCGACAAAGTTAACGAGAATATCACATGTGTCGGATTTCCGGCGGAGCGGATAGGTCCACATAAAGTGAGAGAAATCATCAACAATGACCAAATAATATTTGTATCCAGAGTTACTAGCAACAGGTGATGTCCATAAATCACAATGAAGTAATTGGAATGGAACGACGCAATAGGTGGATGATCTAGAAAACGGTAGACGCACGTGCTTGCCAAGTTGGCAGTCATGACACACTTGAGTACTTTTATTACATGGGATATCAAATTCTGAAGATAAATGTGACATAGAGTCACGAGCCGGATGTCCTAAGCGACGATGCCATAGCTCCGATGCGGTGGTGGTGGCGACGAGTCCAAACGGCGAGGTGGTGGTGTTGGTGTTGGCTGTCATATTCAACAGAAACCGAGTTATCAATGGTAAACTAACGAGTAGAAAGAAGATTTCTGATGATATCTGGAACAGCAAAAACATTGCTAAGATGGAAAGTGTGACTAGGTGTGTGGAGAGTAACGTGGCCGGTGGCGGTGATGGGAAGAGGATCGCCATTGCCAGCTGTGACACGTAGGGAAGGAGGAGGAGATGAAGTAGTGGAGAGTGTACCAGGGTCGGACACCATGTGTGAGGTTGCTCCGGAGTCCATGACCCATGCGCCTGGGGTAGAGGGGCCGGCAGCTGCAGGGCCGGCAGTGGCATTCAGGGTGGCGACGAGGGCGGAGCAGTCCCATGCCGGGCCGGTGTTGTATGGCGCTGCGCGTGGAGGCGGGTTAGCGCCCCAGGCCTGACCATGCAGCGGTGACAGTTGGGTCGTGTACGCGACCTGTCCGGGAGGAACCCAGGTGGACTGTCGAGGCAGCGGCATCGGTGCGGCGGGCCGCGGGGCCGGCCCGAGGAGGCCGGCGCCCCCGGCAGGAGGGGCCGGGGCGGCGTAAGGACGCCAGGTAGGTTGCATCTGCTGGGTCTGACCGGTGTACGGGTTGAAGCAGATCCACGGGCCGGGTGCCGCGGTGGTGGAAGTGTTGTGGGAGTTGGCTGCTCCCCCGCCGGCGTTCTTCTTCTTCTTCGACCAGCGGCCGCCGTTGCCGCCATGGCCGCCTGGGTTGCCGCCGGTGGAGGACCTGGCGGTGGAGCCGTAAAGAGCGACCTGAGGCGACACGGAACCACCGGGAGTGGCGGTGGCAAGCTGGTTCTCGCGCAGGAGGAGGATGGAGCGTGTCTGCAGGAAGGTTGGAGGTGGAACTTGCATCGTGACGAGGGTGGTGATGTCGGAGAAGCGCGGATTGAGACCCCGGAGGCAGGTGAGGACCAAGGTCTGGTCCTGCACGGGCTGCCCCACGTCCGCCAGTGCGTCAGAGAGGTCCTTCAGGCGGTGGCAGTAGGCGGTGATGGTGAGGTCGCCGTGAACAATGGCCCGAAACTGCGCCTCGAGGTAGGCGGCCCGGGTGAGTTGATTGTCGAGGAAGAGGTTTCGGATCAGTGCATAAGCGTCGTACGCGGTCTGATCTTGGGCCATGATGGTGTCCAGGATGTCGTCGCTGGTGGAGCCATACAGCCATGAACGGACGACGTAGTCCTGGCGCTGCCACTCGGACGTGCGAGCGTCCGGCGGCGTGACGGTGGAGATGTGATCCATGAGCTCGTACTTGCCGAGGAGGACGATGATGAGCATGCGCCACTTGGCGTAGTTTGACTGCTGCAGGTCGAGGACGATGGGAACGTACGTCTTGACACTGGCAACATGGACGGCCTGAGAGGCCGGCGACGGGATGGTGGGCGAGGTGGCAGTGGCAGTTGCGGGGGAGGAGGGGGCGGTGAGGGCCCCAGAGGTCTGCGTCCCGAGCATGGATGACGAGGACGAGGAGGTGGACATGGCGGCGATCTGGTGGAGGAGGAGTTACCGCGGCGGCGCCTAGGGTTTAGGGCGACGGCGGTGGGAGGTAGGCGGCGGAAGCGAGGGTTTAGGAAAGGAGGGCTGATACCATATAAACAAGAATCAGTTTGAGGGAAGACGCCTCTCAAGGGACGATCGCTCATATATTTATAGCAAGATTATAAGTCTTGGAGACCAAGAAAGAATCCTATACGCATATATGTACAACCGTATTCAAACGGAATACGCGTGGTTAGCTATACAAAATCATACTTTAACAGATTGATTTTGCATGCAACATTGCACATCTAGCCAGCTAATCACATGCAAGAATCTCGCTCTTTGGATCGATTCGATCTTCTCTTCGGCGGATCGGTCTCTACAGCATCAATACACGTACGTACTGCTAAGTTCCTGTAGATCGATTAAGCTGCCTACATGTGTGCTTGATAGCTTTGCACGTATGTGTTAAACCTAGGTGGTATCAATCTAGCGGTCTAAAAGCCTACAACATATACACACACACACCGTAAACATGAATACAGATCTCCTCAGGATATTGTCCTTCGCTGTTCCTCGGCCATTCTGCCATCTAATTATTTCTTGCTATTAGATTATGCATAAGTGTTTACTAGATGAACTTGCGAAAACTTAAGTTATAATATAAAAGTTTTT
The DNA here is from genome assembly GCA_902687465.1 of Secale cereale. Lineage (NCBI taxonomy): Eukaryota > Viridiplantae > Streptophyta > Magnoliopsida > Poales > Poaceae > Secale > Secale cereale. The sequence goes on along the minus strand of LR738715.1, from coordinate 383,193,645 downwards.
TTCAAGAACTTCTTAAACTCTTGATTTTGTTGATGAACTGGTAATGCCACACGGGGCTGCACTTTATTGTTACTTTATCACCCTTATAGTGCTAACCATAATTGTATTACCATGACCTTTTTTGGGATGTTTGCATTCCACTATATATATAAGCACATCTTTGGAAATCCATTGGTGCTCCCGGGAGCACGCGCTACTGCGTGTGGAAATATATTTTGAAATGTCAAAAAAATTCAACAAAAAATCTATATGTTCTTTGTCACATACAAATATGTGGGCAAAAAGACTAAACATTTTGGTCCGTGCAAACGAAACATAATAAACACCAAATGTTACCCTAAAATGTCACCATGAATTTGTTTTTTCTTTACCGGTGGAACACCGCTGCTCCGTTTCGTATGAAATTTTTCAAGGATGCTTGCGACACTAACACGAACATCTACAAAAAAAATCAGATTTTTTTAAAACATTTATTATATATTTTTTGTTTACTATTCATGCGAGCGCGCGTGCTCTTGGGAGCCGAAACACCATTCGCGTACATCTTAATCTTTTTTAGCACGGTATAATTTGTGATTTTCCTAATCATCCTATTTTAATATGAGGCTAACCATTGTTTTTGTCTGTTTTTTGAATGTTCTTAATTTTTTAGTTTAAATGAGATTAGTCTTAATTCACTAGATAGGATCTAGAATTGTTGTCTGTTGTGTTTATTTTATGGACCAGCCTGGTTTGATAATCTATTTTTTCCTTATTGTTAATTCAAGCCCTTAAGAAGATGCCTTTAGATTCATACAAAGAGGTTAATTCCAAGTTCAGCAAAAGTGTGCTCTACAATGATCTTCATAACTGATGTTAAGAATAACCTGTATAGTGTACATACTACATCTGTTCCTAAATATAAGTGTTTTCGGAGATTCCAATATGAACTGCATACAAAGCGAAATAAGTGAATCTATACTCTAAAATGTGTCTTTATACATCTGTATGTAGTTCATATTGAAATCTTTAAAATGACTTATATTTAGAAATGGAGGGAGTAGATTGTAGTGGCTTTTGTTTCACAAATATCGAATACAATAACTGTGGAACACATTTTCGAAGAATAAAAACTATGTTTGACATGTTTATGTCATATCTTTGTGTATTATACTACCTACTTAATTAGGATCACCAATATTTACAATGCAAAAACCCAAAACAAGCTAATCAACTGTACTACCAAACTACATGGGCTTGGTAGCCGCGGGTTGTGGGCATTGTTGTTATATAGTTATAGATGTGTTCATTATTCATATTGTAAGTGTTTGTCTCCCATTGTAACGCACAGCCATGTTTCCTAGTTAACTAAAAATAACCGACTAGGCCTTTTTTGAGTCCATGGGAGGCGCTTGTCGCGATACTTAACTCTTCTGGAAGGCCCATATCCATCGCTCCTCTCTTTGAACAATTTGCAGCTGGGCTTGGTTTATCGCAGCCCAGTCCGAACGTGCTACCTACAACACTATTAGCCTGTGATTTTCTGAAAAAACTATCATCCTGTGAAAGCCATAGGATAGATCCCGTGCGTACTCGAATCTCTACTCTTATACAAAACAAAGTTGGTGATGATGGTGTGCCTGCCATCCTGCAATATAGGCCGTCCAATCTATATCTGACGGATAGGAAGGAAACTATGAAAATTTTGCAAAAAGATTCCTGCACTCCTCTCCACATTTGCATATAAGGCCTTTCCTTGTTCATCCTTATCTCCTACATGATAAATGTAATGCCCAGGATGCGGCTATAGCTCCGACGTGTCGAGGCAAGACTTAGAGTCATAACCGCATTCCGGAATGGTCTCAAGCATGGTATCTTTACACAACCCATGTAATGAACATGATGAAAGAGAGTAATAGTTGGCTTACAATCGCCACATCATATAATTAATACAATAACATACATTCATCTAGAGAACACAGAGTCCGACTATGGACGAAACAAACGAAGGAAAAAAGATACCACACAGGCTAATCCCATCGGCCGTAGAAGGAACCACTACTGATCGTCAGGGTATGTCACGTACATACGCCCACACTCTTCATCAAACTCCAATTGGAGATCCTGACCATCGCCTGCATCGAACTCAGTTGTACCTGCACCTGTTTCTAAAGTAAATCAGGAGTCACGTGGACTCAGTAATCTTGTTCCCGGATATCAAGACTACCAAAGCTTTTAGGTGGGGAGAAGTTATCAAGTGGGGTTGCGGCAAGCGCTAAGCATATTTGTGGTGGCTAGCTTACGAACTGACATAGCGAGAAGATAAGCTATCCCAACGATCGTAAACTAGTCATGATCACTAAATGATCATGTCTACCTACGAGACATTACCCAGCCATGTTCTCTTCCTGAACTCCCTCGAAAAGAGGCCATCACGACTATTCACACGGTAGCATATTTTATTTGAGTTTTTGTGTCAAGTTATTAACACACATAACCGCGGGCATGACTTTCGTAAGATCATAACCCTACAGGGGTGTCCCAACTTAACCCATCACAAGCTCTCATGACCAGTAGAGGTAAAACCTCTTATCTTAGGGACAACCCGATCAGTCTCGGAATCCCGTGCACAAGATATTACGACAATGGTAAAACAAGTCCAGCAAGACCTCCCGACGTGCCGACACCCCGATAGGAGCCGCGCGTATCTCGTCTCAGGCCACGATTGGATGGGACAAGATATGGGTGAATACAAAATACCTAGTTTGGACCAACACTCATGAGGAGCGCTGGGTCAGGTTATAAATTAAGTCTTCGGGTGCTAGCCGGTCCCTATGCAAGTTTTAGTTATTAGGAAAATGGTAAAACCAATGTTGGAGCCCATAAACTCCAACCGCGTTAGGAACACAAAATCAAGGAACATAACACTGGTTTATTGGATTCTAAGACGGCATTAGTGGAACAAAACACCAAGCAAAAGGCCAAGACTTCCACCCATTGCCAAGTATATAGGTGCATTAATTTAATTAAGAGATATTGTGTTATTCCCAACATATCCAATCCAACATGGAGCAAATTTCATCTTCACCTGCAACTATCCACGCTATAAGAGGGTCTTGAGCAAAAGCGTAACTTAGCCAAACAACAGTTTGCTAGGAGGGTTGTTAGAGGTTTCCTGGCAATGTAGGAGGCTGACAAGCAAATAGATAGGTTGTGCGAGAAAGCAATAGAGCGAGACAACTAGCAAAGCAAAGATAGAGGTGATATCAAGGAACGGTCATCTTGCCCGGGGCCCCGCAAGGAAGAAGAACGAGTCAATCAAGAAGACAAACGAACGTAGTCGGACAAATCCTCACAACTCCGGAATGAAACCGGAACTAAGAAGCAACACCGGAAAGAAACAAACAACATGGCAAACACACAAGCATAAACATGGAATGATGCACAACCAAGGATGATGCATGTACGGTTTAAATATGCATGGCATGGCAAAGTGCACAAACAAAACTACAAGTTAAGTGGAGCTCAATATGCACCGACATGCATATTGATAAAACACCACATTCACATATTAAGTTTGATCCCGGTTATGTAAACAACAAGTTTAAATGTTGGTTAACATGGCAAGAGGTGCAACTCAAGTAAACTAACTATCTAGGCAATTTAAATGAGACGGGAAACAACAAACAACTATTCCAGAAAATCCCCATGTGCATATTTTGAATTAGGTACTGTTCTACCTATTACATAATTTTAATGTTATTAAAGTGCACCAAGTTATTCTATGCATTTTGTACCCCAAAAATATATAAAGTTTGTTAAAATCCGAGCTCTAGTTATTTAGTTATTAAATGAACCATTTTAGCATGTTATTTAAGCAAACTAATTCAAACATCAAGTTTAAACATTTTTAACAGGGATGAAAGTTCCAAATTATTAATCTACTCAAAGTTCTAAGAAGTTTTCATGTATATAGTTTTTACATGTGATGCATAGTTTGTGATTTATGATATGCATGAAGTTTAGGGTCCAATCCTGTAAATATGCAGTTTCTGGATAATTAGACAAATTCTCACATCTGGAAAGAAAACAAATCGGGATGAAATCAGCTGGGAGCTGGGCTGCAGGTGATGCTCACCATGGGCCTTGGCTGGGCGATGCGGCCAACGCACAGGGACGAGCGAGCAGGCGGCTCGCTAGAAGTAGAGGAGCGGTCAACGTGGCTGCGTGACTGCAGCATCGTCCTCTCGACAGAGGCATGAACAGGACGTGGGACGAGCACTCCGGCGAGGGCGCGGATCTGGACGACGACTACGCGGCTGGGACTTTGCTGGGATGAAGATGGTCCGGCGGGGACGGGTTCGGAGGCGGCGGTCCTCTGGGATCCGTCGTACCTGGGCGTGGGCACGGTCTTGGCGTCAAAGGTGGCTTAGGCGCGGGACTTGGCGGGAAAGAGGAGGTGTGAGGCGAGGGAGTTCAAGTCAATGGCGGCTCGGGCATCGGGGCTCCACTCTTTTCCTAGCAGGGAAGCAAACGAAAAGGGGAGAGGGATTAGAGCAGGGGAGGGCGACGAGGAGAAAGGAAGAGAAGGGGCGCGGAGGAGACGTGCAGCGACCTGCTTGTGGTTGCGGCGGCGCGTGGAAGCTCGGGATGATGCAGGGGTTCGCGGCTCCAGCTTGTTGCTGCTCGGGGCTGGTGCTCGTGACGCGGGTGATGAGGTAGCTGGAGGAGGACCTCATGCATAGAGGTGCACGGACGGAGGTGGCTGCCTTGGGTGCAGCAGCCGCAGGCAGGGAGGCGTGTGGCGACTGGGTAACTGGCTGGATCAAGGGGGATCCATGGTGGTTGGATCGATGGATGGATTTGGTGGTGCTTGAAACAAAGAGGGATGTGGTTGGCTGCGGGTTTGGATCGGGGAATATCCCAAGGAAGAGAGGTCAATGGGTGGCGGCGGCAGAGGGAAAAACCTCCTAGATACTAGGGTTGGACTGGTTTACCTAGGGGTTCATCTGCTATATATAGTAAGTCGGTCTGGGTAGTGACTATCTTGTCCCTCCGATCGTAATCGGACGGTAGAAAATAAACCACTTAGGGAGTCCAAACAAATAACCAAAGTTATTTTAGGGATGATCCGGACCCATCGGTAACGACTACCCGGGTCGGGTCCGCGAGAAGTTTTTGGACTAGGTTGCGAAGGTAGTCGGTGGCTGTGCAGAGAGGCTCAAATGGTTGGACAAAAAGACAATAGTTGGTCTCGAAACGGGCAACGAAGGCAACAGAGAGAACCGGGAAATATGAACGACTACGGGTTTTATGAAAACATGCGGATGCAATGCGGATGATGCGATGATGAAATGCAACAAACAAAAACAAATCACTCAATTACAATGAAAATAACTGGAAGGCTTCTGGAGCCTTGGTCTTGGGGCGTCACAACTCTCCCACACAAACAGAGGATCTCGACCCGAGATCCTAGGGACGACATCAGATAGAAGAGGAAAAGGAAGAGGTAAAACAAAGTTGCTTCTTCGACAAATGAGTGAAAACCCTGAAACCTTGAGAGGTTGAACAAATTGAAAGAAGAATACAATGGAGATGGATGAGATTGCAAACACTCCGTTGGACAGGAGGAACAAGGAATACAACGAGAATGAAGAGCTTAGGTGAGAAGATAGATATTGAAACCACTCCAGTTGAAACAAGATAGAGAAGGAATAAGAATGAAATAATTCGGACAACACTCTAACTAAAAATAGAAGGAATTTAACAAGAACTTGACAAGATGGGATGATAGTTGATTAAATCAACAACACACTGCCTCTGAAACAATTAAAAGATGGCACAAGGGGTAAGAAGGATTTTAGACAGTGCTCCGGTTGAAAAGAGAGGCAAAACTAGATAAGATGAGGGAACTTGAATGGAGGACACGACACTCTTGTTAACTGGTCCATAAAGGAAAGAACATGATCTTGACAAAAAGAGATGACGGGACGAAGGGAGGAACATCACGAGCCTCCGGAATGAAAGAATGTAATAAAGTGAATAGACATGAACATGATATCGTTCACCACAACGATAAACTTGGAAGAGTAACCATACAAAGAAGGGTTGAGCGGAGTTGTTGGAAGAATCAACAATCAAAAGATAGGCTTCTCGTGGGCTTATGGAAAACGTCTCAAAATTATGAGGTGACAATCGGCCACTAACGAAAACATTTGATTGGATTGATATCAACAAGGATGCAAAAAACTTATTTCGCCGGGAGGATAAATGAAGAACTTGGGTCATTTATAAGCACCATAAATAGCGACAGTCCTTAGGGAAAGCTTTAGGTGAAATACAACCCAAGATAATTCCACCGAAGAAATTGAAGGATTGAAAAGATCTCCTGAACGAAGAAAAATTATGGAGTTAAATATCTCATTCCTGAGAACTTGTGAATCATGAAACACGAAAGGAAATTGTCAAGAATGACATAACACCACCTCAAAAGAAAAGGTAGCAAATATTTGCACTTTGGAATGCAAGAAGAAGAATACTTTAGCTCCTCCAACAAGAATCGTAATGAACACTTCGAGGATGAAAGAAATATATGATGAACCACCATGAAGAACTCCGGTAAGAAGAAGGATGATTAGAAAGAAGTGAAAGATGAAAATATTAAGATTGAAGCCTTGCAATGATTTAGATAGTGCTTCGTGACAAGATAATTGATATAGCATGGAAACTCCGAAAAGAAAAGACGGAGCACTTCGAACCGAGAATTTATTCATCATGAGCAAACTTCAAAAGAAGGAATTTATAACCTTGAGGAAAAAAAGAATAATAAATTATGTTGCGTGTATCCTTCATCAACTTAAATCGACGAGAAGCAATGGATTTAGCATACTACTTATTCTCGTTGTAAAGAATTAAAGAGAGATCACGCACAATCTTGATAAAGTATTCAACGAATCACCGGTATGATTTTGGAAAGAATGAGTGAAATGATATGATAATGTAGTAAGAGGAATGTCCAATGAACCACCATAAGAATTGAAACGAATGAAGAAAAGATAACAAATCGCTAGAAAGAATTAGAAAAGGAACAAAGGCACTTGAGGAAACTTACATACAAATGAATGAAGGGATCACGAGCGGAGTATAGAATACTTGAATGATGCACTGAAAGAATTGGGAAAGAGAGCTAAACATTGAGTATGCAGAATAAAATGATGGCCTTCGGAGAATCAAAATGAAATACACTCCTGAATTGCTTCGGATGGTTATGAAAAGAATTCTCACAATCGAAAATAGTTATGAGGATGGTATGAAGCTAGAACCATGAATCTTCAAGATAAAGGACCAAGATTTAGGGGAAATTCTTCTTCGGTCTTCAAATGTTGAGAATGATGATGAGGAACACCTTGAAGTATTTTTGAGATACTACGGAATAATGAAAAATGTAAAGGTTCAACCAACGTCGGAAAGAATTTGAAAGCAATCATAGATAAGTCATATGACTGATGGCAATCATTCTTATATCACACTCTAAAAAGAATTTGGGAATAACTCCTAAAGAAATAGAAGAGTCGGGTAAGATCCTGGGAAAAGGCCTGTGGGTTAGGGACCACTCAAAAGAAACACCATTGGAATGATTACTTGAAAGAGAGATTGCATCAGTTGAATTAAATGGCTTGAATGAGGTAATAACCTCAAAATAGCTTGAATGAATTCAGAATGGAAATGTGAGTCTTCTGGGATATCTTGAGGCTCTGGAGAAGAAATAGAGGGAGGTGAATAAATAAGATAGACTTAGGATAATAAATTCCAACATGTGAAAACAAGTGAACACACAGGAAAAGATATGATCAACACCGAAGCTTGAATTTAGTCCACCGGAGAAAGAAACGAGAATGGAGAATGATAAACTTGAAGCTTCCTTATCATCTTCATGGGAAATCACCGGATGAGACAACATCGAAGGAAATAATGAAGAGACTTCACATGAATATAAGGACACTTGATTTGTGATTTCAAACTCCAAGAAGAAGAAGGGTGGGAGGGTGGGGAAAACAAAGACAATTTGAGACGAAAGAATCAGACACCGTTGAGAAAAACCAAGAATTGGTCTTGCACATATTGAAAGGATCGGGTTAACTTGAAGAGAAGCACGCCGGTTGAAAATAATTTAACATAATAATCTCGATGATCAAGAAGGATTAGTACTCCATTAGAAATATGAGAACACCGCTTAGGAAAGGTATGGAATCAACACTTGACATAGAAGCAACTCGAATACCATAACTCAAAAAAAATTGGCTTGCAGAGTAAGCCAAAACAAACATATGATAGAGATTTCGTCCAAAGTTTTCGTGATGAGGCCCCCTGGGCACGACGTTAGGAAGGACATTGCATCCCTGAATCAGCACAACCAAGGATTCTTTAAGATGTAACGTAACCAGTGTAAAATTGACCGTGACAAGCAAATCACTAGACGTTGAACCCCAACCTCATATCATATATTTGTTGGAAGATTACCTAGAGCTACTTGAATTCCCATCTACTAATTCCCGAAACTTTCTGGTTATGAAATCTGGTGTTGGGGATACAGGGGAAGAACAATATCTCACACAACTAACAAGCCCTACATCCAGCTGTATCCATCGGTCAACACATAACCAGGCACCTTCGGAAATCGTGTATCTTAGACCTTTGAAAAGTATCCGCTATACTAGATGTGGAAATACTCCTGAACTATCCCCCCAGTACTGGGTGACGTCGGGGTTATCTTACCACCAGACATGCATAAAAGAGTTTTCATTGTCGACCACTAATATGTCTCCAGCGTATCTATAATTTTTGATTGTTCCATGATGTTATATTATCATTCTTGGATGTTTTACAATCATTTTATAGTCATTTTATATCATTTTATGGTACTAACCTATTGACATTGTGCCAAGTGCTAGTTGCTATTTTCTGCATGTTTTTTACAATGCAGGAAATCAATATCAAACAGAGCCCAAACACCACGAAACTATTTTTGTGATTTTTTCTGGTCCAGACGGAAGACAATGGGCCCTGGTGGCACCTGGGGGGAGTCCCGAGGAGGGCACGATACACGAGGGCACGCCAGGAGGCCCAGGTGCGCCCTGGTGGGTTGTGCCCACCTCGGGTGCCCCCGAACCGCCACTTTGCTCTATAAATACGCCAATATTCCCAAAACCCTAGGGAGTCTACGAAATATTCATCCAGCCGCTGCAGAGTCTAGAAACACCAGATCCAATCTAGACACCATCACGGAGGGGTTCACCACTTCCATTGGTGCCTCTCCAAAGATGCGTGAGTAGTTCTTTGTAGACCTTCGGGTCCGTAGTTAGTAGCTAGATGGCTTCCTCTCACTCTTTTGATTCTCAATACAATGGTCTCCTGGAGATCCATATGTTGTATCTCTTTTTGCGGTGTGTTTGTTGGGATCCGATGAACTTTGAGTTTATGATCAGATCTATCTTTTTATATCGATGAAAGTTATATGAGTTTCCTTGGTCTGTTATATGCATGATTGCTTATAGCCTCGTATTTCTTCTCCAATATTGGGTTTTGTTTGGCCAACTTGATCTATTTATCTTGCAATGGGAAGAGGTGCCCGGTAGTGGGTTCGATCTTAGGTGCTTGATCCCAGTGACAGAAGGGGACACGACATGTATGTATCGTTGCCACTAAGGATAAAATGACGAGATTCATATCTAACGCCATAGATATACGAATCTTGTCTACATCATGTCATCGTTCTTAATGCATTAGTCCGTTTTTCCATGAACTTAATACACTAGATGCATGTTGGATAATGGTCGACGTGTGGAGTAATAGTAGTAGATGCAGGCAGGAGTCGGTCTACTAATCTTGGACGTGATGCCTATGTAATGATCATTGCCTGGATATCATCATGATTATTTGAAGTTCTATCAATTGCCCAATAGTAATTTGTCTACCCACCGTTGCTATTTTTCTCGAGAGAAACCACTAGTGAAACCTACGACCCCCGGGTCTTCTTTCTCATATATTTTCCTTTGCGATCTATTTGCCTTTACTTTTTATTTTTAGGTCAACTAAACCAAAAACCCAAAAATACCTTGCTGCAATTTATCTTATTTATCAACCAATCTACCAATATTTATCTTGCTCTCATGTTCGTTACCAGAAAGGGATTGACAAACCCTTTAACACGTCGGGTTGTGAGGTGTTGTTATTTGTGTGTAGGTGTTGTTTACGTTGTGTTGCTTGGTTCTCCTACTGGTTCGACAACCTTGGTTTCACATCTGAGGAAAATACCTACTGCCGTTGTGCTGCATCATCCCTTCCTCTTTGGGGAAAAACCGACATAGCTTTAAGCGACATCAGAAGGAATTTCTAGCGCCGTTGCCAGGGAGGATCTTCAACATATACCAGGCTCCTAATCACAAATCTCATCTCCTAGCAATTTACATTATTTGCCTTTTGCCTCTCGTTTTTCCTCTCCCTCACTTCACAAATATTTGGCGTTTCATTCCCCTTTTTTTCGTTCGCCGTTCTCTCATCAGATCTATTCTTTGCTTGCAATCATGAGTGATTTCGGTATGGCACTGATGGCTTCTCGCCCCTCATTGGTTACCCCAAGTGGAAGGTTTGAGATGCAGTGTAGCGGTAGTTTTCCCTTGGCAAAGATACCAAGGATCGATTTCCCCTGAGACTCCTAGTTTCAACAAGAAGGTGTCAACTGCTAACGGTGCCAGATATTAGCAATCAACGTGGACCTGCACAGATACAAATAACTTTGCTCCCAACGAGTACAGAGAGGTTGTCAATCCCTCCGGCCTTGTCATTTACAAGGGATCAAACGCAAGTGATAATAGTGATAGGTATTGCTGCAAATAGTAAGTAAAAGCGGAAAGTAAATAGCGGATGTGATCAGTGATGGTAATATGGACCGGGGTCCCATGATGTTCACTAGTGATGTCTCTCTCCCAAAAGACGATAAAACAGCTATGTGAGGTAAACGAATTACAGCTGGGCAATTGACAGAATTATGTGCGCAAACCAATGTTAACTATGTTGCAATAAAGGTAGAGGTTCAAAGCATGGGCGGTACGCCAAGGCAAGTAGACCGAAATCCATCTGCATCTACTACTAATCATCCACCTTGAGATATCTATCCAGAACATCTCGCTGGTATTAAGTTGAGAGTCCCACCCATAGTGTAAACTCAAAGCAACAGACAACTGCATTAAAAGAACTTTGCGTAAAGTAAACAATCCTTGCACCCGCGGGCACAAGCACCGTTGTTTTCCCCCTTGTGGCAATAGCACATCCCCTAGACTCGTGTTTCTGTCACTCAAGCTAGTCATCGAGGGGCATGAACCCACAATCGAGCATAACGTTCCCTCTTGGAGTCACTACCTACTACTTGGCCAAAGCAATAAATAGCAACGGAGAACATGCAAGAATTACTTAAGAACATAAATATAAAAGAGGTAAATCAAATATATTACTCAAACAGAATCTGAACATAATCTCACAATCCATCAGATCCCAGCAAACTCAACATAGCAACAGCATAAGGATTACATATGTGCCTCAATCATGTAGGGCAGCTCACGAGGTCTAATTAGTGAAGCACAAGAAGGGGAGGAGAACATCACATAGCTACTGGTCATGGACCCATGGTCCAAGGGAGACTACTCACAACTCATCCGGGAGGCGTCCATGGTGGTTGAGAGGCTCCCGGTGGTGATCCTCCCCTCCGGCAGGGTGCCGGGAAGAGTTCTCCTAGTGCTCCCGATCTTGGAAGCGCGGCGGCGGCGGAACAGAGATGAGATCGCGAAAAAGGGTTCCGTCCTCCAGGGTTTCGGGACGCGTGTTAAATATATGCCAAAGGGGGCATTAGCGGAGGCCTGGGGGGCCCAGGCGCCCCCC
>LR738715.1:383133067-383181722 GCA_902687465.1 Secale cereale | reverse complement strand
TGAAATACAAAAACAACAGAAAACAGAAACTGGCACTGGGGTGCACTGAGTTAATAGGTTAGTCCAAATATGATCAAAAGTGTATGGAAGTGTATAAATATCATAGCAATATCACCCAAAAGAGGCATGGAGCAAGCAGAAATTATAGATACGTTTTGGACGTATCAACATCCCCAAGCTTAATTCCTGCTCGTCCTCGAGTAGGTAAATGATAACAAGAATAATTTCTGTGGTGACATGCTATTAACCATATAGGACTTTCATAGTCATATGACAAAAGCTTACTGAGACAATGAATCTGTAGTAATTAAGTTGCCTCATGAGAGAATCACAAGGAACTGAAAGTTTTACAATACGATACTGAAACATCAAATAGATTTGTAATGAGCATGGTGTGCAAATATGATAAAGTGATATCTCGCTTGCCCCCTTTAGTGAAGCAAAACATAAATGCAGGGGCACCTCCAAGGTTTAAGTGATGACTAGATACAATGATTTCAGAATAAACGATATCATAATCATGCAAAAGACAATGCTACTTTGGGACAATGCACATTACACTCAGAATGACAATCATGCTCTCAGTAGTTGGTGCTTTAAAAGAAGGTGGAGACTCTCGAACCGTGGCTTTTGTTGGCAAGGTTGAAAACCCGTGGTCGGAAACAAAGACAAAGCATGTACCAGAGCTCTTGGTTTTAAAAATAGAGGTAATAATATTATTTTTTTGGATATGCATGTTTCGTCAACGAATGCTAGCAGACAACTCAATCACTTCTTGAGATGGACAAGTTTCGAGGAACGGCTCCCGAATGAGGACGATCACATCCTCTTAATCTCCTTTGTTTATCACTGCCAAAGTTTTCTGATTTCTCATGAACAAAGCGTGAAGGAGGGTTTGTTTGTTATATTATTTTTGAGCCGGGCGCACTCTTTGCCAGTTCCTTCTCGTATTATGGGTTTGCACATTAGACATGCAATCCCGGGGTGAAGCTTGTCCAACTTAAAAAGATCATGAATTAACTACTACTTCCTCATGAACTAAAACAGAGGCACAAAATAGAAATGCTTTTTTGAATAATTTCGAGATGGTACATGAAAGTCTTCGTTAGGAATGGCAGGTAAATACCATGTATAGGAAGGTATGGTGGACTCATATGGCATAACTGGTTTAAAAGATTTTGGATGCACAAGCAGTCAGTCCGCTTAGTACAGGCGAAGGTTAGCAAAAGACTGGGAGCGACCAACTAAGAGAGAAATGACGGTCATAATCATGCAGAGCGACAAAGCAACATTGAATCAGGCATGGAAATTATATCGCTACTCAGAAACAAAAGATCATCAAGGCTTGACAGACTTTCTTTACAGTCTTAAATATGCGTGAGCATACGCCAAGTCAATCAAAATAAATTCTTGAAGGAAGATATTACTAAACCATACCACATCATAGGCAAACAAATCATGTTGGTACTCCAATAATACATTGGGAACCCCCCCAGCTATTTGAGACTAACCATAAGAAAACATGAACTACTAATGCAACAGAAGCAAACTCTCTTAATAAGATAAGCATGATAACTAAAGAGAGTTCAAGCAACCAACTAAACAAAAGCTCTTTAAAAAGATAAGCATGAAAACTAAGAGCTAAGCATGATAGTAGCTATCGAAAGACCAAGAACATACACAACAAAGATAGACATAAAAATTCTATGTTGTGTTCTAGGTTGAAGTGGAGCGTGTTTCTCTCCCACACAAAGAAAGCTGAGTTCCGACTCGTTATGAAAAGCTAAGGAAAACTAAAAAGGAAACTAAAAGCAAGACGCTCCAAGCATAGCACATAACACATGAAGTGATAAAAATATAGTGGAACGAAAGACGAACTGATAATGTTGATGGAGAAGGGGATGCACGGGGGCATCCCCAAGCTTAGACGCTTGAGTCTCCTTGAATATTTCTTGGGGGTGCATGGGGGCATCCCCAAGCTTGAGCGTTTGACACTCATGAATCTTTTTATCATCTTCCCTCGCACACTTGAAAACTCCCTTCATACATAACTCATCATAATCTGATTAGCGAGGTTAGTACCCATAATAAAATAATTGTTCCTTGCTGGAAATAAGGATATTCTTGAAGGTCTACTGTTTCTCAAGATTGCCAAAAGGTTTTTGCAAAGAAAAAGCAAGCTCAAGGTTTGCAAAATGAAGGAAAGGCAAAACAGGACAGAATCTGTGAAAAACAGAACAGCAGGTAGTAAATGATTTTTTCGGGGCACTTCTGCAACTTTAATCAAAAAACTCAGAACAGACGCCCGAAAGACAATTGTATAGAGCACGCTGTCGAAACAATTCAGACCAAAAAGATGATCTGGTGATTTTATACGAATTTTTCTATCCAAGGACAGAATCTGTTTCCTGGACAGCATGTCACAACTTTTGAACTTTCTTGCAATCAGAGGCTACACTTGGCACAAAGTTGAAAAGCAAAGATACAATGATGATGCTACTGTAGTAACAACATCAAGACACAACAAAAGCAAAGTAAAATTTATTCATGTGGGCTGCCTCCCAAAAGCGCTTTCTTTTATGCCTTTAAGCTAGGCATAATGCAAAGAGATCAAGTCTTATCAAGAGTAAAAGAATAGCTAGCCCGTATAATGGACTCAAAGGTAACTTAATCTTCTTTCTAGGGAAATGTTCCATCCCTTTCTTGAGAGGAAATTGGAATTTTATATTCCCCTCTTTCATGTCAATGATGGCACCAACGGTGCGTAGAAACGGACGTCCCAAAATAATTGGACAAGAAGGTTCACATTCAATGTCCATAATAGTAAAATCAACGGGAACATAATTGTCATTGACAATGATAAGAACATCGTCGATCCTCCCCAAAGGTTTCTTTATGGAAGAATCAACGAGACGAACACCAAAAGAACAAGAATCAAAAGGTTTCAATTTAAGCATATCATATATTCTTTTGGGCATAACGGAGGTACTAGCTCCAACATCACATAAAGCATAGCAAGAGAAGTTATTCAACTTAATTTTAATCATAGGATCCCAACCATCTTCTAGCTTTCTAGGTATGGAGGCTTCTACCCTAAGTTTCTCCTCCCTAGCTTTGATGAGAGCATTAGTGATATGCTCTGT
The DNA here is from genome assembly GCA_902687465.1 of Secale cereale. Lineage (NCBI taxonomy): Eukaryota > Viridiplantae > Streptophyta > Magnoliopsida > Poales > Poaceae > Secale > Secale cereale. The sequence continues at coordinate 383,178,579 of LR738715.1, read as the reverse complement.
GAAGGCAAGGTTAAGTGTGCTAGTGCGGGGATCTCTAGACATCTTGTGAAGGAAATCAATAACTTCGGTAAGAGTGCAACTATCAAAATCAAGGTCACTACTATCAAGTAAAGTGGTAGTGGTGTCCTTTAGGCTCACTTGTTTGGTAGTTTCTATGGTCATAGCATCACCATTAATAGGTCCATTGGGACCAGGAGTGCATTGGGTGCTAAGAGTTTGGATATCCTCAACAACTTGGATAGTAGCAATAGTGTGACAGGTAGGAAGGTTCTTAATTCTGTCTTTTCCTCCCTTTCTCTAGCCCATCTCTCTTTAAGTTTAGCCAACATCCTAATGTTTTCATTAATCTGCACTTGAATAGCATTCATAGGAGTGACCTTCCTCTCCTCAAGAGGAGAAGTTCTAATTTTAAGCAATTCTACCTCATGGGCTAAATTGTCTGCCTTCGAAGAGAGATTATCTAGTTTGTTCAGTTTTTCTTCTACACTCTTATTGAAGGCTTTTTGGGTAGTGATGAAATCTTTAAGCATAATCTCTAGTTCAGTAGTGGAGTTCTTGGTGCTAGGATAAGCATTGTTGTTCCCATAGGAATTAGAGGGGAACGGTCTAGGATTGCTACCAAAATTACTTCTATAAGAATTGTTATTAAAATTGTTTCTAGAGATAAAGTTCACATCTACTTGTTCTTGAGCAATCAAAGAATTTAAAGGAACATCACGAGGATCAATAGAAGATTGCTTCGAAAGTAGAGACATGATAAAGTCAATTTTTTCATTTAGGGAGGAAATCTCCTCGACAGAGTTTACCTTCCTACCTGTTGGAGCGCGTTCGGTGTGCCATTGGGAATAGTTGGTCATCATCTCATCGAGAAGCTTCGTGGCAGCACCAAGTGTAGTTGACATAAAGGTTCCTCCCGCGGCTGAATCTAACAAGTTCCGCGAGGTAAAGTTCAAGCCTGCATAAAAAGTTTGGATAACCATCCAAGTAGTCAAACCATGAGTAGGGCAGTTCTTGACAAGAGATTTCATGTGTTCCCAAGCTTGGGCAACGTGTTCATTATCCAATTGTTTAAAATTCATTATGTTACTTCTTAGTTGGATAATTTTAGCAGGTGAATAGTATTTTCCAATAAAAGCATCTTTGCACTTGTCCCATGAATCTATGCTATTTCTAGGAAAAGATTGAAACCAAATTTTAGCTCCTCCTCTCAAGGAGAAAGGAAAAAGCTTAAGCTTAACAATATTACCATCTATTTCTTGGTACTTTTGCATATCACAAAGTTGAACAAAATTGTTTAAGTGTAAAGCAGCATCATCTCCAGCACCGGAGAATTGATCTTTCATAACTAGGTTCAGTAAAGCATGTTTAATTTCATAAGAAGGTGCTGAAGTGGCAGGTGTAGCGATAGGCGTGCAAATAAAGTCATCATTGTTATGACTAGTGAAGTCACACAACTTGGTGTTTTCGGTGGAACCCATAGCAGCAAGCAAGCAAGATAACTATTTTTGTGATTTTCGATAAAGGATACTAAAGCAAAAACTGAAAGGTAAACTGACAAGACTAAAAAGCAAAGGTAAAAGATAGCATGCAACTCCCGTATCTTGAAGAGTGGAGTCCCCGGCAACAGCGCCAGAAAACTTTGCTTGATGGCTTCTCGCCCCTCGTTGGTTACCCCAAGTGGAAGGTTTGAGATGCAGTGTAGCGGTAGTTTTCCCTTGGCAAAGATACCAAGGATCGATTTCCCCTGAGACTCCTAGTTTCAACAAGAAGGTGTCAACTTCTAACGGCGCCAGATATTAGCAATCAACGTGGACCTGCACACAGATACAAATAACTTTGCTCCCAACGAGTACAGAGAGGTTGTCAATCCCTCCGGCCTTGTCGTTTACAAAGGATCAAACGCAAGTGATAATAGTGATAGGTATTGCTGCAAATAGTAAGTAAAAGCGGAAAGTAAATAGCGAATGTGATCAGTGCTGGTAATATGGACCGGGGTCCCATGATGTTCACTAGTGATGTCTCTCTCCCAAAAGACGATAAAACAGCTATGTGAGGTAAACGAATTACAGCTGGGCAATTGATAGAATTATGTGCGCAAACCAATGCTAACTATGTTGCAAGAAAGGTAGAGGTTCAAAGAATGGGCGGTACGCCAAGGCAAGTAGACCGAAATCCATCTGCATCTACTACTAATCATCCACCTTGAGATATCTATCCAGAACATCTCGCTGGTATTAAGTTGCGAGTCCCACCCATAGTGTAAACTCAAAGCAACAGACAACTGCATTAAAAGAACTTTGCGTAAAGTAAACAATCCTTGCACCCGCGGGCACAAGCACCGTTGTTTTCCCCCTTGTGGCAACAGCACATCCCCTAGACTCATGTTTCTGTCACTCAAGCTAGTCATCGAGGGGCATGAACCCACAATCGAGCATAACGTTCCCTCTTGGAGTCACTACCTACTACTTGGCCAAAGCAATAAATAGCAACGGAGAACATGCAAGAATTACTTAAGAACATAAATATAAAAGAGGTAAATCAAATATATTACTCAAACACAATCTGAACATAATCTTACAATCCATCGGATCCCAACAAACTCAACATAGCAACAGCATAAGGATTACATATGTGCCTCGATCATGTAGGGCAGCTCACGAGGTCTAATTAGTGAAGCACAAGAAGGGGAGGAGAACATCACATAGCTACTGGTCATGGACCCATGGTCCAAGGGAGACTACTCACAACTCATCCGGGAGGCGTCCATGGTGGTGGAGAGGCTCCCGGTGGTGATCCTCCCCTCCGGCAGGATGCCGAGAAGAGTTCTCCTGGTGCTCTCGATCTTGGAAGCGTGGCGGCGGCGGAACAGAGATGAGATCGCGAAAAAGGGTTCCGTCCTCCAGGGTTTCGGGACGCGTGTTAAATATATGCCAAAGGGGGGCATCAGCGGAGGCCTGGGGGGCCCAGGCGCCCCCCCGGTGCGGCCAGGAAGGGGGCCGCGCCACCAGGGCGCCTGGAGCCCTGGTGGCCCCCCTCCGGCCCTACTTCGGCCGTGTGGAAGCTTCCGGAACGCTGATTTTTTATATAATTTTTCCGGGATTTTTCTGGCAGTTTACGTGACGGGAAAACCTGAAATACGAAAACAGCAGAAAACAGAAACTGGCACTGGGGTGCACTAAGCTAATAGGTTAGTCCAAATATGATCAAAAGTGCATGGAAGTGTATAAATATCATAGCAATATCACCCAAAAGAGGCATGGAGCAAGCAGAAATTATAGATATGTTTTGGACGTATCAGGCACCAACAGATGATGGTCTTACTCCTAAAATTGGACGTACAGGCAATATGGATGCTAGAACTTTTATCTTGGGGCAAGGGAACATTATGGGAAAAGAATGTATCCAAGAATTTTTAATTGTGTTGGAAATTTGAGCCTTGATGATGCTCCTATACTTAAAACTACTAGATCTTATGAGGATGCCATTTCAGCACTAGTTTTGAAACTTGAAAGTAAATTTATCCACACTCATCCTACTTTGCAAAGATTATTCTTTGAACTTCCCGAAATAAAATATCATAGAGCTAAAAAGTTAGATACTCTGGTCCTTATGAATGAATTTGATTACATAATACGGGAAGCTAGAGAAATCTTTGATTTCTATGGTATGAATCGTGAAAAACCCGTGATAGATGAAATTATTTACAATAGTGAATATTCTTTAAGACATTTGCTTGGGGATAATAGAATCTTTGATGATAATCTTAAGAAAGAAGTGCCCGTTTTAGATATAATCCAACAAGTTTTCTATAATGTTAACCAACATTACTCTTGGATTGTTGCTGGGAAGCAAAGGGGTTATGATGAAAAACAACCAAGGATTGCTAGAGTTTCCATGGATAATATGTTTTATGTTGTCTTTACAAAACCCCATGACAAGGATACCCCAAAGGAAATTGAATACAAGGATGACACAACTTAGATCCTTGTTTTATGCCTAGCTAAGGGCATAAAACGATAGCGCTTGTTGGGAGGCAACCCAATGAATAAAATTTATTTTTTCTTTTTGCTTGCTGTTCTTGAGTGTTTACACAATTATGCTACTGGTATGATTGTGTTTTCTGTGTTTTAATTAGTGTTTGTTCTAAGTAGAACCGATAGGATCTTCTTGGGTGATAGTAGTTTGATATTGCTGAAAAGGATAGAAAAGTGATTTTTAGTTGATTCTTTGTGCAGAACATTAATATACAAATTACTCACGTGGCCCTATTTTTTCAAGATTTTTAGAGGTCCAAAAGTTTTCGAAACTTCCAGATTACTACAGACTGTTTTGTTTTGATAGATTCTGTTTTCTTTGTCTTGTGTGCTTATTTTGATGGCCCTATGGTTTTCCTTGATGAGTTTTTGCCATAGAAAAGTTGGAATACAGTCGATATAATAAAAAAACAAAATATGAATTGGTTTGATACAATACATATAGTAGTGGTTTGCTTTCTTTCACTAACGGATCTCACGAAGGTTTTGTTGAAGTTTTGTGTGATTGAAGTTTTCAAGTTTTGGGTTATCTTACGATGCATGAAGGAAGGATGTAAGAGCCTAAGCTTGGGGATGCCCCGGAATCCCAAGTTATTAATCCAAAGATGAGCAACCAACTAAGCTTGGGGACGCCCTGGAGTGGCATCCCCGCTTTCTTCCAACAACTATTGGTATTTCACATGAAACTATATTTTTATTCGTCACATGATATGTGTTTTGCTTGGAGCGTCTTGTATGATATGAGTCTTTTCTTGTTTTCTTTTTCTTTTTAAGTCATCAATCCTTGCTGTACACACCAATTTGAGAGAACCAAAATTATGCCATGACTTGTTAGAATATCTATCTATGCTTCACTTAAATTGTTTATGAGCTAGGACTTGCTCTAGTGCTTCACTGATATCTTTTTGAGGACGGTGTGCTTAGTTATTCTTGAAGAAATACTATCTTGCTTCACTTAGATTTATTTGAGAGTTAGTAAATTTTAAAGAAATTCTCTCTTGCTTCACTTATTTTATTTTTTGAGAAAGAAAGAAAATTGTTATGCTCATGATCTTCACTTATATTTGTTTGAGCTTATCAAAAGCAACACATGAAAATTAGTCCCAAAGTGATAGATATCCAAGAAGGATAAAAGAAAAAATGTCATGAAGATCATTGGACAAAATAAACTTGATTCCTTGTAATAGTTTTGAGACATGATGAAATGATAGGTGAGTCATGTTGATGAGTAATTGTGCTTTAGTAAGAATACTAGTGTTAAGGTTTCTGATTCCCTACGCAAGCACGAAAGTAAATACTTATGCAATGAAATTATATCCTACTTATGGTGCATTATTCGGTGTTATTTATGCTCAATGTTCGCTTACGAGATTAGTTATGTCATGGTTGGTCGCTTCCTAGTCTTTTGCTAGCCTTCATTTTGCACTAAGTATGATCTCTACTTGTGCATTCAAAATCCTTTATCCCGTTTTTGCCACATGAGTCCACCATACCTACCTATATGCGGTATTCCTTTACCGTTGTAAGCAAATTTGTATGTGCCATCTCTAATTTTCAAAATAAATTTCTCTTTTGTGTGCTCGCACCGCTTGCGAGGCGGTGAGGGGTGTCCAATATTTTCAATGATGGATGTGTTATTCTCACAATGAGTGTTTATTCAATTGTCATTGCACGGGAGTACGGCAAAGGTATTATGAATGCCCAGTCCTGAAATGAAAAACAAATTTACTTTATGTTGTCAAATAATAAATTCCTTGGAAAGTGTTGGTATGGAAGGCAACCTTGGATTCGGCTAGCCATTGCTTCTGAAAGTTTGGTGGAAAAGGAATAAACTTTATTTTCTGTTTGGGAACCGCCTATGATATATCTAGCATGGAAAGTATTTGGAACCTCAAGTCGTTCTCGTTGGTGGCACAAATATACCTACCAAAATTTTTTATCTCTCAATTTAAGCTTTGAGCTCCGGCACCTCTACAAATCCCTACTTCCCTCTGTGAATGGCCTTTCTTGTAATAATGCAATTTATATTTTTTGAATTTGAGTCTCCATGTTCTGTTACAAGCACCAACTAGGAAATGCTACGATCGTACTTGAGCATTGGATGTAACTAATATGCGAGTGTGTTTCATGAATGGATCAATGATAGGGCACAATGGGCTAGGGATAACTTATTTTAGCATTGATATTTTGAAAGACATACTTGCTTGTTGATATGCTTGAGTATCTAAATTATTATGCCAAAACTAGACTATTGGCTTGAACCATATAAAAGTCCAAATGTCCATGCTATAAAGGAAAGAATATGATATGACTTGATAAACAACACTCCACATCAAAAATTCTATTTTTATCACTTACCTACTCAAGGACGAGTAGGAGATAAGCTTGGGGATGCTGATACATCTCCAACGTATCTATAATTTTTTATTGTTCCATGCTATTATATTATCATTCTTGGATGTTTTACAATCATTTTATAGTAATTTTATATCATTTTTTGGTACTAACCTATTGACATAGTGCCAAGTGCCAGTTGCTGTTTTCTGCATGTTTTTTACATCACAGGAAATCAATATGAAACGGAGCCCAAACACCGCGAAACTATTTTTGTGATTTTTCCTGGGCGAGAAGGAAGACAATTTGCCTTGGTGGCAGCTGGGGGGAGTCCTGAGGAGGGCACGATACACCAGGGCACACCAGGAGGCCCAGGCGCGCCCTGGTTGGTTGTGCCCACCTTGGGTGCCCCCGGACCACCTCTTCGCTCTATAAATACCCCAATATTCCCAAAACCCTAGGGGAGTCGACGAAATATCCATCCAGCCGCCTTAGAGTCCAGAAATACCAGATGCAATCTAGACACCATCACGGAGGGGTTCACCACTTCCATTGGCGCCTCCCCGATGATGCGTGAGTATTTCTTTGTAGACCTTCGGGTATGTAGTTGGTAGCTAGATGTCTTCCTGTCTGTCTTTTGATTCTCAATACAATGGTCTCTTGGAGATCCATATGATGTAACTCTTTTTGCGGTGTGTTTGTTGAGATCCGATGAACTTTGAGTTTATGGTAAGATTTATCTTTTTATATCCATGAAAGTTATTTGAGTTTCGTTGATCTCTTATATGCATGATAGCTTATAGCCTCGTATTTGTCCTCCGATATTGGGTTTTGTTTGGCCAACTTGATCTATTTATCTTGCAATGGGAAGAGGTGTCTGGTAGTGGGTTCGATCTTACGGTGCTTGATCCCAGTGACAGAAGGGGAACCGACACGTATGTATCATTGCCACTAAGAATAAAACAACGAGATTCATATCTAACGCCATAGATATACGGATCTTGTCTACATCATGTCATCGTTCTGAATGCATTACTCCGTTTTTCCATGAACTTAATACACTAGATGCATGCTGGATAGCGGTCGATGTGTGGAGTATTAGTAGTAGATGCAGGCAGGAGTCAGTCTACTAATCTTGGACGTGATGCCTATGTAATGATCTTTGCCTAGCTATCGTCATAATTATTTGAAGTTCTATCAGTTGCCCAACATTAATTTGTCTACCCACCGTTGATATTTTTCTCGAGAGGAGCCACTAGTGAAACCTACGGCCCACGGGTCTTCTTTCTCATACATTTGCCTTTGCGATCTATTTGCCTTTACTTTTATATTCAGATCTACTGCACCAAAAACCAAAAAAATCGTTTCTCCAATTTATCTTATTTAGCAACCAATCTACCAATATTTATCTTGCTCTCACGTTCGTTACCCGAAAGGGATTGACAACCCCTTTAACATGTCGAGTTGCGATGTGCTATTTACGTTGTGTTTCTTGGTTCTCCTACTAGTTCGATAACCTTGATTTCATATCTGAGGGAAATACATACCGCCGCTATGCTGCATCATCCCTGCGTCTTTGGGGAAAAACGACGTAGCTTTAAGAGACTTCAAAAGGAATTTCTAGCCGTTGCCGGGGAGGATCTTCAACATATACCAGGTTCCTAATCACGAATCCCATCTCCTCGCAATTTACAATATTTGCCTTTTGCCTCTCGTTTTTCCTCTCCCTCACTTCACCAATATTTGCCGTTTTATTCGCCTTTTTTCCGTTTGCCGTTCTCTCGTCAAATCTATTCTTTGCTTGCAATAATGAGTGATTTCGATATGGCACCAACAGATGATGGACTTACTCCTAAAATTGGACGTACATGCAATCTGGATGCTAAAACTTTGTCTTGGGACAAGGGAACGTTATGAGAAAAGAACGTATCCAAGATTTTTTTAATTCTGTTGGAAATCTGAGCCTTGATGATGCTCCTATACTTAAAACTACTAGATCTTACGCGGATGCTATTTCAGCACTAGTTCTAAAACTTGAAAGTAAATTTATCCACACTCATCCTACTTTGCAAAGATTGTTTTTTGAGATTCCCGAAATAAAAAATCTTGGAGCTAAAAAGTTAGCTACTATGGTCCTTATGAATGAATTTGATTACATAATACGGGAAGCTAGAGAAATCTTTGATTTTTATGGTATGAATCGTGAAAAACCCATGATAGATGAAATTATTTACAATATGATTATGCTTTAAGACATTTGCTTGGGGTTAATAGAATCTTTGATGATAATCTTAAGAAAGAAGTCCCCGTTTTAGATATAATCTAACAAGTTTTCAATAATGTTAACCAACATTACTCTTGGATTGTTGTTGGGAATCAAAGGGGTTATGATGAAAAACAACCAAGGATTGCTATAGTTCCATGGATAATATGTTTTATGTTGTCTTTAAAAAAACCCATAATAAGGATACCCCTAAGGAAATTGAAGACAAGGATGACAAAACTTAGATCCTTGTTTTATGCCTAGCTAAGGGCGTAAAACGATACCGCTTGTTGGGAGGCAACCCAATGAATAAAATTAATTTTTGCTTTTTGCTTGCTGTTCTTCAGTGTTTAGACAATTATGCTACTGGTATGATTGTGTTTTTTTCGTTTTAATTAGTTTTTTTGCCAAGTAGAACCGATAGGATCTTCTTGGGTGATAGTAGTTTGATCTTGTTGAAAAAGGCAGAAACTTCGCGCTCATGAAAAAATTCCCATTTTTAACACAAAAGTGATTTTTAGTTGATTCTTTTTGCAGAAGATTAATATACAAATTTCTCACGTGGCCCTATTTTTTCAAGATTTTTAGGGGTCCAGAAGTTTTCGAAACTTCCATATTACTACAGACTGTTCTGTTTTGACAAATTCTGTATTCTTTGTCTTGTGTGCTTAATTTGATGGCTCTATGGTTTCCTTGATGAGTTTTTTCCAGAGAAAATTTGGAATACAATAGATATAATACAAAACCAAAATATGAATTGGTTTGATACAGTACTTATAGTAGTGGTTTTCTTTCTTTCACTAACGGATCTCATGAAGGTTTTGCTAAAGTTTTGTGTGATTGAAGTTTTCAAGTTTTGGGTTATCTTACGATGGATGAAGGAAGGATGTAAGAGCCTAAGCTTTGGGATGCCCTGGCATCCCAAGATATTAATCCAAAGATGAGCAACCAACTAATCTTGGGGATGCCCCCGAGTGGCATCCCCGCTTTCTTCCAACAACTATCGGTATTTCACGTGAAACTATATTTGTATTCGTCGCAAGATATGTGTTTTGCTTGGAGCGTCTTGTATGATATGAGTCTTTACTTGTTTTATTTTTATTTTTAAGTCATCAATCCTTGCTCTACACACCTATTTGAGAGAGCCAAAATTATGCCATGACTTGTTAGAATAGCTCTCTATGCTGCACTTAAATTCTTTATGAGCTAGGACTTGCTCCAGTGCTTCACTAATACTATATTTTTGAGCATGTTGTGCTTAGTTAGTTTTGAAGAAATACTCTCTTGCTTACGAGGTTAGTTGTTTCATGGTTGGTCGCTTCCCAGACTTTTGCTAGCCTTCATTTTGAACTCAGTATGATCTCTACTTGTGCATCCAAAATCATGTATCCCGGTTTTGCCATATGAGTCCACCATACCTACCTATATGCGGTATTTCCTTGCCGTTCTAAGCAAATTTGTATCTGCCATCTCAAATTTTCAAATTAAATTTCCCTTTTGTGTGCCCGTACTGCTCGCGAGGCGGTCATGGGTGGCCAATATTTTCCATGCTGGATGTGTTATTCTCACGATGAGTGTTTATTCACTTGTCATTGCATGAGAGTACGGCAAAGGTATTAGGGATGCCCAGTCCCGAAATGAACAACAAATTTACTTTATGTTCTCAAATAATAATTCATTGGAAAGTGTTGGTATGGAAGGCAACCATGGATTCGGCTAGCCATGGCTTGTGAAAGTTTGGTGGAAAAGGAATAAACTTTATTTTCTGTTTCGGAACCGTCTGTGATATATCTAGCATGGAAAGTGTTGGGAACCTCAATTAGTTCTCGTTAGTGGGAAAAGTATACCTACCAAAAAAATTATCTCTCAATTTAAGCTTTGAGCTCTAGCACCTCTACAAATCCCTACTTTCCTCTGCGAAGGGCCTTTCTTTTACTTATGCAATTTTTATTTTTTGAATTTGAGTCTCCATCTTCTCTTACAAGCACCAACTAGGAAATGCTATGATCGTACTTGCATTGGATGTAACTAATATGCGAGTGTGTTTCATGAATGGATCAATAATATAGCATAATGGGCTAGGGATAACTTATTTTAGCATTGATATTTTGAAAGACATCCTTGCTTATTGATATGCTTGAGTATCTAAATTAGTATGCCAAAACTAGACTATTGGTTTGAACCATATAAAATTCCAAATGTCCATGCTATAAAGGAAAGAATGTGATATGACTCGATAAACATCACTCCACATCAAAAATTCTGTTTTTATCACTTACCTACTCGAGGACGAGTAGGGGTTAAGCTTGGAGATGCTGCTACGTCTCCAATGTACCTATAATTATTTTTATTGCTCCATGCTGTTATATTATCATTCTTGGATGTTTTAAAATAATTTTATATCATTTTTGGGTACTAATCTATTGACATAGTGCCAAGTGCCAGTTGCTATTTTCTGCATGTTTTCTACATTGCTGGAAATCAATATCAAACGGAGCCCAAACACCGCGAAACTATTTTTGTGATTTTTTTGGGCCAGAAGGAAGACAATGGGCCCTTATGGCACCTTTGGGGAGTCCCGAGGAGGGCACGATACACCAGGGAGTGCCAGGAGGCCCAAGCGCGCCCTGGAAGGTTTTGTCTACCTCGGGTGCCCCCCGGACCGCCTCTTTGCTCTATAAATACCCCAATATTCCCAAAACCCTAGGGGAGTCGACAAAATATTCATCCAGCCGCCGTAGAGTCCAAAAACACCAGAATCAATCTAGACACCATCACGGAGGGGTTCACCACTTCCATTGGTGCCTCTCCGATGATGCATGAGTAGTTCTTTGTAGACCTTCGGGTCCGTAATTTGTAGCTAGATGGCTTCCTCTCTCTCTCTCTCTCTCTCTCTCTCTCTCTCTCTTGATTCTCAATACAATGGTCTCTTGGAGATCCATATGATGTAACTCTTTTTGCGGTGAGTTTGTTGGGATCCGATGAACTTTGAGTTTATGATCAGATCTATCTTTTTATATCCATGAAAGTTATTTGAGTTTCTTTGATCTCTTATATGCATGATCGCTTATACCCTCGTATTTCTTCTCCAATATTGGGTTTTGTTTGGCCAACTTGATCTATTTATCTTGCAAGGGGAAGAGGTGCACGGTTGTGGGTTCGATATTACGGTGCTTGATCCCAGTGACAGAAGGGGAACCGACACGTGTGTATCATTGCCACTAAGGCAAAAATGACGAGATTCATATCTACCGCCATAGATATACGGATCTTGTCTACATCATGTCATCGTTCTTAATGCATTACTATGTTTTTCCATGAACTTAATACACTAGATGCATGCTGGATCGTGGTCGATGTGTGGAGTAATAGTAGTAGATGCAGGCAGGAGTCGGCCTACTAATATTTTACATGATGCCTATGTAATGGTCATTGATTGGATATCGTTGTCGGCGTCCTGGGAACCAGGGTACCCAGACTTGCCTGTCTGCGGGCCGCGATGCGCTCCCACCACGGCCTGGTACGGCCCAGCTGATCGACCAGCTTCCCAAGACCCTCGTGAGGGAGCTAAGCCTCGTGAGGAGAACAACATCAAGACCCCCTCAGGAGCGGCCTCGGCAAGGTGCTCCGGAGGGATGGACAATCCAAGGCCAAGCCCGCCTTAGGAGGAGGCAGCGATGTAAGCAGTGACGCACCGCGCCAACGGGTGCCAGCGTCCGCCAGCGGCGCAGTTGCCATTTCGGTGCAAAGGAGGCAGCGCAAACGCAGGTTCCCGAGGAGCGGGATAAAGGTTTCCCCTTTGGTGCAACAAGAGAGAAGACCGCAAGGACGACAAGGAGGATGTCACCGTCGAGCCCACCACCGCGTCACCGCCTGATCCTTTTGCGGGCGAAGACTGCTTTTGTTAGGGTAGGAACGTCCTTGTGTTCCCGCTCAAAAATGGCCGTTGTGGGATCCCTTCCCGCCTAAACATTTCAGGGGAAGAGGACCCTGGCCGCCTATATAAGTAGCTAGGATCCCCACTATGGAAGACAAGTTAGACCAAGCCCAGCCAAGAGAAGCAGATCCATAAACTCTGCCACCACGCAAAGTTTAGGGTTTAGGATCCCCATTTAGGGTTTAGGATCTCCACTAGCTGCCTATATAAGAACACTTGCCTTCTGACCCTCCTGAGCTCCCCTTCTGAGCTCAGGAACCACTGTACTAGTTCATATTTCATCCCTCCTGAGGCCAATCCACTAAAGCAGGAAGTAGAGTTTTACACCACATGATGGACATAACCTGGGTAAACTTTTGCGTGCTTCATTTGTTGTTTGCTTGAATCTCTTCACTAGGCGAGGGCGATATGCTAGGTAGACGTGAGTGGGAGAGATCTTCGTTCACGCCCCTGTGTTTGAACTTTTTGGGTTTTGCGGAGCCCTGAATCCGACATTTGGCGTGCCAGGTAGGGGGCGTGTCGAGATCTCGCCTCTCCGACGACCTCGTCCCGCTCTCGTCATCGACTTCGCTCCACATCCATGGTGGACACATGCCGAGCCCGCGCCGCCCGCAGCGCCGCGAACGTCGCTCAGACGGCGCCCGCGGGTAACGGTGCACTGCTCCGGCCCAACTTGCTAGTCGCCAACGCTGCCACCGACCCGGCCGTCCACGAGCAGCAGGACTCGTCGCTGCCACCGTCCATGCGGCCGCGACGCCTTCACCCTCACCGGCCGTGGCGTCGTCCTCACTGGTCCGCCGTGGTCCGGTCTATCAGCAGCCTGCACTACTGATGGCGTGGGACCTCTTGCGCTACAGCCCGGCAGATGACCTCTACGACGAGTGGCTCCACCGCATCACCGATCTCGTCAACACTGCTGGAGAAGCACCTGCACCAACGCACTCCTCCCGTCCCCCGTCGGCCCCGGCGGGGAACGAAGGCCACGAAGTCCCGGCTCCACCTCCACTCTACGGTGCTGGCCAGGAGGTCCGTTGCGAGGCTCCGCGGCGCGAGCTGCCCCGCAGAGCCCATGCGCGCGATGGGGAAAGCTGGCAGGTGATTCCGCATCCCCAGGCAGGGGCTCATGGGCCCCCTGGCCCACAGCGCCAGACCACGCGCCATAGGAGGTGGTGGCGCCAGCGCCCCAAGAACCAGCACCACAGACGCAGGGGGCGCCTGCGATCATGAGCGTGGCTCGATGTCGTGCCCTAGCTCCTGAGCTGCGGCGCCTCGTCTGGCCCGGCAAGTTCAAGCCAGACCTGCCTCCGTGCTACGACGGCACCATCAACCCCACGGAGTTCCTCCAACTCTACGAGCTGAGCATCGAGGCATCCAACGGCACTAAGCAGGTCATGGCGAATTGGTTCCCCATGCCTCTCAAGGGTGGCGCACGCTCCTGGCTCCTGAACCTCCCCGTGGGATCCATCTCCTCCTAGGAAGAGCTTCGCGAGCGTTTCATCGCCAACTTCCAAGGAACCCGCGACCGAGCCCCGGCAGCTACGGATCTGTGCCGCGTGAGGCAGCAGCCGGGAGAGACCCTGCAAAAGTACATCCAACGCTTCAACACCATGCGCCTCCGGATCCCTAGGGTCTCGGACGAGGCCATCATCTCGGCGTTCTCCGACGGCGTCCATGATGTCAGGATGAGGGAGGGGCTCGCCATCTACGAGGACCTGTGCACAGCCCTCGAGATGTTCAAGCTCGCGGAAAAGTGCGCCAGGGCGGAGGAAGGACGCCTCTCCCTCCAGGAGCTGCCTGAGGCGGAGCTGGACGACAAGAAGGCCAAGGCCAAAGAAGCAAAGCGCAAGGGACACACCGTGCTGGCTGCGGAGCCAGAAGTGAAGCGTGGCTACGGCTACGACGACCTCCCCAAAGACAACCGACCGTACTGTGTCTTCCACAACGTCCACATCCACAACACTAACGACTGCCAGGAGCTCAGGGCGATGCGCGGCGGGCGCGTCGGGCAGCGCCCTGAGCGCGACAACCGCGGTTACGGCCGTGGAGGAGGCCGAGGTGGAGGACGTTGGGACGGCAGGAACTCACGTCAAGGGTGGCGCGAACAACCTCGTGAAGACCAGTGGCAGGAGCAGCCTCGTGACGCCCTCTGGCGCGACCAGCCTCGTGAGGATCGCCCTCAGGGCAATGGAGGCATGCCTCCGCTGCCACCACCGCCAAGAAGGAATGATGATGACCGCCAAGGAGATGGAGAAGGGGGCTTCCAGGAGCCTCGTGTAGTAGCATGCATCTTGGGAGGAGCCCATGCTCCGGCTTCCCACCGCATCTTCAAGAAGTTCGCCCGTGAGGTGAATGGGGCGCTTCCCAGGCCTGACGCCGCGTGCAACCTCAGGTGGACCAAGCAAGTCATTGCCTTCGACCCCAAGGATCAGCTCAAGTGCACCGCGGCCCCAGGCGCTCTCCTGATGCTCTGCACCCCGACCATCAGCAACGTTCTAGTGACCAAAACCCTCATCGACGGCGGAGCAGGACTCAACGTCCTCCCCGTCCAGACCTTCGAGACACTCCAGGTCCCCTACGACCAGCTCCACCCGACC
Source organism: Secale cereale (assembly GCA_902687465.1). Taxonomy (NCBI): domain Eukaryota; kingdom Viridiplantae; phylum Streptophyta; class Magnoliopsida; order Poales; family Poaceae; genus Secale; species Secale cereale. Next base: position 383,163,417 of record LR738715.1, on the reverse strand, counting down.
AAGCAGTTCTACGGAGTCACGGATGGCTCCACACTCTCGATGGGGCAGGTCCGCCTTCCCGTCACCTTCGGTGACCGCGACAACTACCACACCGAGCTCATCAACTTCGACGTCGCCAACATCCACCTCCCGTACAACGCCATCCTTGGGTATCCTGCCCTCGCCAAGTTCATGGCGGCGACCCATCACGGCTACAACGTCCTCAAGATGCCTGGGAGCAGCGGAGCCATCACTATCGCCTCCGACGAGAAGGAAGTGGTGCATTCCCTAGAGCACGCCTACCAGACTGTGGTGGTCGAATGCTCCGATGAGGATGGAGCCTTCCTCGCCCTGCAGACCACCCCCAAGAAGAAGAAGAACCCGCCCGTCAACGGACCTCAGGACGGGGCTCCTGACGGTCTCGCCTCGGGACTCGCGCCTACAGATGAGGCGCCCTCCACCCTCGCATAGGGGGGCGCGCCCGACGCCCCTCTCGTGACGGGCTCGGGGGCTCTCCTCTAGAGTGTATCCGGTCTGACCAGCGTGTCGAGGGAGGTGTTCGGGCACCACCTGCAAGCATGTCTTGACGTGCGTTTTTGTGAGCCCAGCGTGAACCGCTCAGCGTTGGGGGCTCAGGACTTCATCAACCAAGCTACCGAGGAACTTCAATACGCAAGGCTCATCTGCGGTGTGCGTGACCGCACAACCCCAAGCTCACCTACCCGCGGCCCGAGTGACCGCTTCCGCGTCTGCGTTGACATCGAGGGTCTCAACCGAGCCGCCTCTCAGAAGCCCTTCTGGCCGACGGCGATCGGCCGGAGGAGGGCCCTCCCCTGCAGCTACGTCCGCACACTCTTCGGCTTCCACAACGCAGCTGCCACGTTCCAGCATCTCGCGCAGCAGGCCTTGGCGGCTCAGGAGGTTCAGTGGCAGGCGGTCCGGACGGAGCAAGAACCGGACCCGCACGACCACTGAGAGCCTTCGGAGCCCCTGGGCCTCAGGAGCCCGGCGATCTTCAGGAGCAACCTGCATGGCTCGTGTCTTCGGCTACCCCAACTCTTCTTCGAAAAGTATCAGGTGAAGCTTCAGGTATCCAATCGAGGGCGCCCCCCGGGCTGCATCATCCTCGGACCACTGGGGGCTGTTCCACCGCAGTTGTCTTCCTTTTTGTGCATGATCAAGGCTAGTTGCTTCTTTCCATTTGCATTATCTGCATGCTTAGCGTTCTCACCACCACTAAGGTCATGAGCCCTTGTGAGCCCACTCGCGACCGCCCCATGATTAAGGACTGGCACGGCGTCTGTGCTCGGGTCCGTCCCTGCAGCGTCACTAAACCCAAGGGCTGAGCTTTGTCTCGCGAGCCATTCCCGTGACGTCACCTCCCGTGGTCCTTGGTGCCTTGTTCTCACATGGGCTAATCATGGATGGGTAAGTAGGGGGCTGTGGCAGGTACCTCGCTCACGCAGGAACCGTGCGCCGGCTGTTTTTCTTTTGGATCGTTGCATGAGAAGACTGGGCATGGCGTCTGTGCTCGGGTCCGTCCCTGCAGCACCGACAAATCTAGCGACTGAGCTTTGTCTCGCGAGCCATTCCCGTGACGTCACCTCCTGGGGTCGCTGGTGCTGCGGCCTTCTCATGCGATATCCTCTAGAGATGCACTCGGCGCAGGTCGACACAACACCTCTCTTTTCACATTTTGCAGAAGAAGACTCAGGCGCAACCCGCCTTAGGGTAGGGTCTCGTGAGTGATGCGTAAGCTCACGAGAACTTCCTCACAGTCGTTCAGCTCGTCCTGAGGAGGGCCCATATACACCTTGGTTGTCCTACCGTGCAAGCCACGTGTCAGGACGGGGCTATACACGTCCCAGAGTTTCTCCTGGTGGGAGGCTCCCTCACACGGTCCAGCAAAGTACCATGCTCCGCGCTGGTAGATCCAACCAAGGAGCGGTTATGCCCACGAACTAGTGGAAGCACCAAGCTCCGCACTGGCCGCTACGACCGAGGTGCGGTTATGCCCACACTTCGCTCAAGTGTGGTAGCTCTATGCTCCGCTCTAGTTATAAACAACTGAGGGCGGCCCCCAATGGTTGCACCAACCTCAGGGAGATTTTCAGCTCACGACGCTCACAGCTTCTTCGTGGATGGGTGTCGCGAGGGGGGCTGGCACGAGGGCTATGCTCAGGTCACGCCTGGCAGACGCCACCCTACCAGGTTCCCAGACACCTGGCCTTCTCACGCCCCCATCCCAGGTGAAGGCTCGTGAGCAAGGTATGGTGCTCGTTCTCCTTCATGAGAGCCGTTCATACGTCAAAGGGGACCCCTGGGCATCACGACCCAGGGGGCTAACTAGCCACGTAGCCCCTCATCCCTTGAGTCTAGTTATGACGATAACCCTGGTCACCCGGAGGGATCAATGGCGATCGAGGTATGCGCGGGGTTGGGCCCTGCCGACGCAAAACGCAAACGGGATTGCTTGAACGTCAAGGGGGACCCCTGGGCATCGCGACCCAGGGGCATCACTACCCATGTAGGCCCTCATCCCTTGAGTCTAGTTATTATGATAACCCCGGTCACCCGGAGGGCTCAATGGCGATCGAGGTATGCGCGGGGTTGGTCCCTGCTGACGCAAAGCACCTAAGCAAACATGAAAGGAAGCAAGCATGGAAATCATCTATCTATTACAATAATACCAAGTTTTTCAAATTCAAGCAAAGTGCTTACGGCTCCCCGAGGCACTCGCACTTCTCTCTCTGGACAGGAGCAGATTAGGCATCACCAAGCACATCATCACCGGTATCCACCTCTTCCGCTGCGGTAGCAGTGACCTAGAGGAATGCCTCCACCAGCTCCGTGACCTTTGCCCCCAGGGCCTCGGCGCGACTACTATCACCTCCTCATGAAGACAGCCCGGGCACAGAACCTCGCCCCGAGGGAAGGGTAATAGAAAATCAAGTGCCACCGCCACCTGACCACAGGGGACCGCTAAAGATAAGTTTTCAACGTCGCACCTACTCGAGTACCTACACCTCCTTCCATTGTAATCACGAATCCACTGGGGCATGAAAACCCTTCCCGATGGCCCGATGGGTGGTTGCCTGCACGCCAAGAGGGATTTCCTGAGCATCGCGCCTCGGGGGCTCCTACCGGACCTTGGATCACTCACCTCCTGGCCTTGACCACGGCATTGCGACCTGGCATACCAGCGCAGGCTAAGGCTTGTCTAGGGACTAGGTCTCGCAGGCGTAGGGCCCTAAACTACCGCGGGATAGAAGGAAGGGAAAGTCATGCTCTAACTATGGGTCTCATGAAGAGCATAAGTTTATAACACCAGACAATAGCAAAAGTATTACACAGATTTACACGCCTTCATGGAGCCGTCCATGATGCCTCGCAGGGACCAAGCTAGAAGGTCACTCTCGAGGAATACGGCTTGAACTCCTTCAACAACGACGGCACTGGGAGGACACCGTTTCCCTCTGGCGATAGGAGCGGCAACTTGGCGGCTCGTAGCTCTCGTCGGAGCTCGAGGCCGTCTCAGTGGTAGCGTAACTGCTACCAGAGGAGTCGGAGGCGCAACCGACTGCGAGCACCTCGCTGCCCTGATGACATGGGGAATGGTCGCCGACGAGCCCGTCCACCGCGCCACACGACAGCCGGCGGCCGTCCGCCCCGAAGACCTTGAAGGTCATCGTGCCCATCCTGTCCAGCGCGAAATGAAGGATGTGCCTCCCGGTGGGGGCACAGGCGTGACGCACCACACCCCAACCCCAGGTCACGAAGACCTGGCCAGAGGAGATCACTTCCACGTTGGCATACGAAGGGGGAAGGTGGCACCCCTCGTGCCTCAGCTGCATCGTCACCCGGCCGCGAGCCGGGAGCACCTCCTTCAGGAATGGAGGAAGGAGGATCCAAGAATGCGGAGGGGCCCCCGCCCATACGATGAACTCGCGGGTGTCGTCCTCAGTGTGGGACGACAGCAGGGCGCGAGGAGTCGCCCGTCTCTTTGGGCGGCTGATGGCACCACCCCTGTCGCCATCCCCGCTTCATCCGCCTATCGCCGGAGCATACAAGGGAAGCGGAAATCCTGGCGGCGCCCGCGTGCACCATGTGCGGGCATCCACCGACCGCAGGGATGCTCTTGGAGAATCACGGCGCCTCTTCTTCGGGGGGAGCCACTCAGGATCCACCATCGGGCTCTTCCCCTTCTCCGCGGCAGAGAACCTACGTATCGGCGCCATCGAAGCCCTTGGAGAAGTGGGAGCGGCAGGGGTTGATATGCAACAGTCAAGTGAGAGGCGTGGCACCTCACCCCCTATTTATAGGCCAAGAAGCTCAATCGTCGGCCACCAGGCGCGGCCATAATGGCCCCGCCGCCCGCGCCAAGGAGTTATCAAGTCGCACGGTTGCCGAGACTGCGTGGGAAGCGGAGTTGCCCATGTCCCATCTAACCGTCGCGCACCTGCCTGGCCCGCAGCCTTTTTGGGGCCCGCGGCGCTTCGCCCTCGGCTAAGGCTTCGCCCCGAAGCCAACTCCGTGCGCACCTTGGGACCGGGGGCTACTGCCGGCGTCCTAGGTACCAGGGTACCCAGACTTGCCTGTCTGCGGGCCGCGACACGCTCCCACCACGGCCTGGTACGGCCCAGGTGATCGACCAGCTGCCCAAGACCCTCGCGAGGGAGCTAAGCCTCGCGAGGAGAACAACGTCAAGACCCCCTCAGGAGCAGTCTCGGCAAGGTGCTCCGGAGGGGCAGAGAATCCAAGGCCAAGCCCGCCTTAGGAGGAGGCAGCCACGTAAGCAGTGACGCACCGCACCAACGGGTGCCAGCATCCGCCAGCGGCGCAGTTGCCATTTCAGTGCAAAGGAGGCAGAGCAGACGCATGTTACCGAGGAGCGGGACAAAGGTTTCCCCTGTGGTGCAACAAGACCGAAGACCGCAAGGATGACAAGGATGATGTCACCGTCGAGCCCACCACCGCGTCACCGCGTGATCCTTTTGCAGGCGAAGACCGCTTTTGTCAGGATAGGAACGTCCTTGTGTTCCCGCTCAAAAATGGCCGTTGTGGGATCCCTTCCCGCCTAAACATTTCGGGGTAAGAGGACCCTGGCCGCCTATATAAGTAGCTAGGATCCCCACTGTGGAAGACAAGTTAGACCAAGCCCAGCCAAGAGAAGCAGATCCATAAACTCTACCACCACGCAAAGGAGCAAGAACACTTGCCTCCTGACCCTCCTGAGCTCCCCTCCTGAGCTCAGGAACCACAGTACTAGTTCGTATTTCAGCCCTCCTGAGGCCAATCCACTAAAGCAGGAAGTAGGGTTTTACACCACACGGTGGCCTGAACCTGGGTAAACTCTTGTGTGCTTCACTTTTTGTTTGCTTGAATCTCTTCACTAGGCGAGGGCGAGACGCTAGGTAGACGTGAGTGGGAGAGATCTTCGTTTCATGCCCCTGTGTTCGAACTTTTTTGGTTTTGCGGAGCCCTAAATCCGATAATCATCATGATTATTTGAAGTTCTATCAATTGCCCAACAGTAATTTGTCTACCCACCATTGCTATTTTTCTCGAGAGAAGCCACTAGTGAAACCTACGGCCCCCGGGTCTTTTTCTCATATATTTTTCTTTGCGATCTATTTGCCTTTACTTTTATTTTCAGATCTACTAAACGAAAAACCAAAAAATACCTTGCTGCAATTTATCTTATTTATCAACCATTATACCAATATTGATCTTCCTCTCACGTTCGTTACCCGAAAGGGATTAACAACCCCTTTAACACGATGGGTTGCGAGGTGTTGTTATTTGTGTGCAGGTGCTATTTGCGTTGGGTTGCTTGGTTCTCCTACTAGTTCAATAACCTTGGTTTCACCTCTGAGGGAAATACCTACTACCGCTGTGCTGCATCATCCCTTCCTCTTTGGGGAAAAACTGACGTAGCTTTAAGCGACATCAGCCACCTCTGGTATTCCAGAACTGTAACGATACAATTTTGATGACAAGACCTCAGAGCTAAACTCCCCAGTTTGAATCCAAACATATGGGAGGCACCAAGACAGAATTCTCGTCACAAAGATATCGGAACGATCCCAACAATACCTGCGGGATCCTAAATTTTTTTTAGTGAAAAAAGGATAGGGAAGTCAAAACTTCGACGTCAGGAGTCCTGACCAGAGCGACAGAGGGGATAAGGAGTAAAAGAATTCCTACTCTCCGATATATATATTTCTAAGACTCAAAACAGTTTTTGTTTCTAGACTCAACATCGGCAGCGGTTCGATCAAGCAGGGGCTCCTAGGTCGGGGAAGGCTCTGATTACCAACTTGTAACGCCTATGATGCAGCTATAGCTCCTACGTGTCGAGGCACGACTTAGAGTCATAACCGCATTCTGGAATGGTCTCAAGCATGGTATCTTTACACACCCAATGTAATGAACATGATGAAAGAGAGTTTAATAGGTGGCTTACAATCGCCATGTCACACAATTAATACAATAACCTACATTTATCCATAGAACACAAAGTCTGACTACGGACGAAATCAAACGAAGAAAAAAAAGGTACCACATAGGCTAATCCCGATCGGCCCAAGTAGGTTAATACAATAACCTACATACGTCCACAATCTTCATCAAATTCCAATTGGAGATCCTGGCCATCACCTGAATCAAACTCAGCTGTACCTGCACCTGTTTGTGAAGTAAACCCTCAGTCACGAGGACTCAACAACCTTGTTCCAGGGTATCAAAACTACCAAAGCTTTTAGGTGGGAAGAATTTATCAAGTGGGGTGGCAGCAAGCGCTAAGCATTTATCAAGAGAAGCTATGCCAACCATCGTAAACTAGTCATGATCACTAAATGATCATGTCTACCTACGAGTCATTCATAACCCAGTCGTGTTCTCTTCCCAAACTCCATCAAAAAGAGACCATCACGACTACTCACATGGTAGTGTATTTTATTTGAGTTTCTGTGTCAAGTTATCTACAACCGGATATTAACAAACTCCAATTCGCCACATAACCGCGGGCATGGCTTTCGTAAGATCAGAACCCTGCAGGGGTGTACCAACTTAGCCCATCACAAGGTCTCACGATCAGCAGAGGTAAAACCTATTATCTTAGGGACAACCCGATCAGACTCAGAATCCCGGTGCACAAGATATTTCGACAATGGTAAAACAAGTCTAGGAAGACGTCCCGACGTGCTGAGACCCCGATAGGAGCCACGCGTATCTCGTATCCGGCCACGATCGGATGGGACAAGATAAAGGTGAAAAGCAAATACCTCGGGTTTCCCCGAGGTGGCCCCGCAGGCTACCCAGTTTGGACCAACACACATGAGGAGCACTGGCCTAGGTTGTAAATTAAGTCCTCGGGTGCTAGCCGGTCCGTATGCAAGTTTTAGTTATTAGGCAAATGGTAAAACCAATGTTGGGCCTTGCCGGAGGAGTTTTATTCAGAGTGAACTATCAAGGGGGGGCATAAACCCCAACCGCATTAGGAACACAAAATCAAGGAACATAACACGGGTTTATTGGATCCTAAGGCGGCATGAGTGGAACAAAACACAAAGCATAAGGCCAAGCCTTCCACCCATTGCCAAGTATATAGGTGCATTAATTTAAATAAGAGATAGTGTGTTCTTCCCAACATATCCAATCCAACATGGAGCAAACTTCATCTTCACCTGCAACTATCCACGCTATAAGAGGGACTTGAGCAAGAGCATAACTTAGCCAAACAATGGTTTGCTGACTAGCAAATAGATAGGTAGCGCGACAAAGCAATAGAGAAAGACAACTAGCAAAGGAAAGATAGAGGTGATATCAAGGAACGACCATCTTGCCTGGGGCCCCGCAAGGAAGAAGAACGAGTCCATGAAGAAGACAAACAGACATAGTCGAACGAATCCTCACAACTCCGGAATGAAACCGGAACTAAGAAGCAACACCGGAAAGAAACAAACAACATGGTAAACACACAAGCATAAACATGGCATGATGCACAACCAAGGATGATGAATGTCCGGTTTAAATATGCATGGCATGGCAAAGTGCACAAACAAAACTACAAGTTAAGTGGAGCTTAATATGCAACGACATGCATATTGATAAAACACCACATTCACAGATTGAGTTTGATCCCGGTTATGTACACAACAAGTTTAAATTTTGGTTAACATGGCAGGAGGTGCAACACAAGTAAACTAACTCTCTAGGCAATTTAAGTGCGGCCGGAAAGAACAAACAACAATTCCGGAAATTCCCCATGTGAATATTTTGAATTTGGTACTGTTCTGCCTATTACATAATTTTAATCTTATTAAACAAAAAAATAAAGTGCACCAAGTTATTCTATGCAATTTTCTACCCCAAAAACATATACAGATTATGAAAATCCGAGCTCCGATTATTTAGTTATTAAATAAACCATTTTAGCATGTTATTTAAGCAAACTAATTCAAACAACAAGTTTAAACATTTTTAATAGGGATGAAAGTTGCAAATTATAATCTACACAAAATTCTAAGCAGTTTTCATGTATAAAGTTTTTACGTGTGTTGCACAGTTTGTGATTTATGATATGCATGAAGTTTAGGGTCCAATCTGTAAATATGCATTTTCTGGATAATTAGACAAATTCTCAGATGTGAAAAAATAAACAGATCGGGCTGAAATCTGCTGGGATTTGGGCTGCAGGTGCTGCTCACTATGGGCCTTGGTTGGGCAATACGGCCAACACAGAGGGACGAGCGAGCGGGCGGCTCGCTTGAAGCAGAGGAGCGCTCAACGTGGCTGCGCGACTGTAGCCTCCTCCTCTCGACAGAGGTAGGAACGAGACTTGGGACAAGCACTCCAGCGAGGGTGCGGATCTGGACGGTGACTGCACGTCTAGGACTTGGTGCGGAGAGCGGGAACGGGTTTGGAGGCGGTGGTCTTCTGAGATCCGCCATACCTGGGCATGGGCGACGGTCTTGGCGTCCAAGGTGGCTTGGCCGCGGGACTTGGTGGGGCAGAGGAGGTGCGAGGCGACGGAGTTCGAGGCCATGGCGGCTCGGGCATCGGGGCTCCGCTCGTTTCCTAGTAGGGATGCAAACAAACAGGGGAGAGGGATTAGAGCACGGGAGGGCGACGAGGAGAAAGGAAGAGAAGGGGTGCGGAGGAGAGGTGCGGTGACCTGGTGGTGGTTGTGGCGGCGCGTTGAAGAGCAGGAGGATGCAGGGGTTCGCGGCTCTAGCTGGTTGCTGCTCAGGGCTGGTCCTTGTGACGCGGGTGACAAGGTAGCTGGAGGACGACCTCAGCCATGGAGGTGCACGAACGGAGGTGGCTGCCTCGGGTGCAGCGGCCGCAGGCAGGGAGGCATGCAACAACTGGGTAGCTGGCTGGATCAAGGGGTATCCGTGATGGTTGGATTGATGGATGGATTGGGTGGTGGCTGAAACGAAGAGGGTTGTGGTTGGCTGCGGGTTTGGATCGGGGAAGATCCGGAGGAAGAGAGGTCAATGGGTGGAAGCGACAAAGGGACAAACCTCCTATATACTAGGGTTAGACTAGTTTAGCTAGGGGTTCATCTTCTATATATAGTAAGTCGGTCTGGGTAGTGACTATCTCGTCCCTCCGATCGTAATCGGACAGCCGAGAATAAAATACTTTGGGAGTCCAAACAAATAACCGAAGATATTTTAGGGATGTATGGGGATAATCCAGACCCATCGGGGACGACTGCCCGGGTCAGGTTCGGGAGAAGTTTTTGGACAAGGTTGCGATGGTGGTCGGTGGCTGTCCAGAGAGACTCAAACAGTCGGACAAGGTTGCGAATGGGACAACGAAGGCAATGGAAAAAATCGAGAACTACGAACGACTACGGGTTTTATGAAAACATGCGGATGCAATGCGGATGACGTGATGATGAAATGCAACAAACAAAAACAAATCACTGAATTATGACGAAAATAATTGGAATGCTTTTGGAGCATCGGTCATGGGGCGTCACAATAAACTACTCATATAAATGTATCTTGATGTTCAGTGCAATGCACGGGAATCTTACTAGTATGTAATTTTTTTGGAGAACTAGGAATTTGAATGGCAGGTGCTTATGCTACGCATCAAAAGAATAAATCAGGTGCCTGAAAATTCGTTTCGAAACAAATGATTCAACATTATATCCACGTCGACCCTCGACATGATCGTTGGAATAAAATGACAAGTTCATACCGAAAGATCCTTGACAACAATACCAACTTACAGACGTCCGGGTAGAACAAGTACCAATACAAAACTAACTTATAATGTTTTTAGTCTTGGCCCTCGTATTCGTCTAGTAGAAAATATTGCAGACGACAAGCTCCCGCTCCTTCTCTTGCTCCATGTCCCCGAGGTGGTACGGGTCCATCACCCAGTTGGTCCTCTGTTGGTCAAAGTTCTTGTTGTTGCGCAGCACCAGAACCTTTTTGCTACCCGTCTGCCGGTCGTTGACCATAACCGGCAGGGTATTGTCGGACTTATGCCACATCACGTGCATTCCGCACTCCGACTGTGTCTCGCGACGTGTCCGCGTGCCCTTTTTTAACGCCCTGGAATTGTGCTGGAAGAAATGCATGCTTAGGCCTAGGGATGGCAATGGGTACCCATTACCCATGTACCCTGCGGGTAAAACCCCTATTAGGGTAAAGGTACGGGACAAGAATTTACCCATGGATATGTAAATAGGGAAATCTCGAACCCATCGGGTAGAGCGGGTATGGGTATGAGATCATATAACCCATACCCGCATACCCATGTACCGTTATAAAATCTAACAAGTACGGAAAAATACATCTAGCCTTTGTTATGAGTTTGTGAACTTAAAAATGTATGACTATGTACTACTGTTTTTGACTATGTGTTGATGTTTTCATGTGTTGTTGTTTACAAGAAAGTGGTTATGTTTCTAAAACGTGGTGTGTTTATGATGTGTTGTCATTTATAAGTATGTATTAATGTTATTATGTGTTGTTGTTTATAAGTATATATCAATGTTATTATGTGTTAATGATTGTATCTTGTTGTTTATGATTATGTGTCACTTCAATTGATATTATGCAAACATGGGTATTTTTACCCGCGGGTACCCATTTACCCTGTCGGGTGACGTGTATGGGAAACTTTTATACCCACTCGCGGCTATGGGTACATGTGATGGGTACGCTTAAATGCGACGGGTAAGGGTATGAGATGGCTCCACCCGTACCCAAACCCTGTGGGTGCCATGCCTACTTAGGCCAATCAGTGTGATACACGCGGTATTAGCGAATACAGGTTTTAGGGTACGTAGTTGGCATTTTCATAACATCTTTGGCATGTTACAGTCATTTGTTTCACTTTTTATTAACTAACAAATTGTAATGGCTTCACTAGGTCCGCGTCTAAAAAGTAAAACAGAGCTATAAACAAATGAATATGTTTCTACAAGTAGACGGCCGATTGGTGTCTCACCTGGAAGTTTCTCAAGATGGGTGTAGCATATGCCATGCTCGTTGTCGATGGTTGGTATGAAAAAATCTATGAGAGGGTGAGATCTCGCGCTATCAGCATTCACTTTGCCCTCAAGGTGCTCGATCAGCTCCTGATCAGTGGGATCAAATTTGATGCTAGCCGGCAGCACTGGCCAATCCTGCTTGGACTTGCATTGGTTAATTCTAGTTAAATGGTACTCAATGTATGATCAATCAACTGTTTTAAGTAAATGATGAAAGATTTCGACAGATAAGAGGTACTCCAAATCTGAAGTCCACAATACCTGAACAAACTGGGGTCACGGCTTCATTACTACATGTAGACTCTAAAGACTTGAAAACCACCATAAAGATCGAAATCATTATAGAGGGCAACAGGATGAATACTCACAGGATCGGCCTTGATGGTTCCTTCCTACATCCGGCTAGCTTGAAGAGAATCCTTGTGGATATTGATTTTTTCAGCATCTCCCTTTTGACTACTTGTAATGAAGTATAGCAACTCCAGTAGTTCATCGCTCATAGTACCAAATGGATCGGAACAAGGCGGCGGCTGGGAGGCAGGGAGACCGAGAGAGAATGGGAAAGTGATTTTGTAGAGAATGTGAGAGTGCTGTTGTAGTAATATGGGAGGGGCGACCCTCACTTTCGTGAACCGAACACGCCACCGGGACTCTTGTGTCACCTCACATGTGGCGTATTGTCACATGAATTCAATGTGAGGACATGATGAATAATTTGACCGACATATAGTAGTACTACTGTACTACTTACTAGTCGTATTTAGTGTCACATTTTAACCATAGGTTTAACTAACAAAATGACAATGCATGTCACCGAAAATTATACCATTGGAAACTATGTTCAAATAAGAATCCAACTATACAATTTTTTGTGACATGCATTAACATTATTTAGATAAATTTATGGTCAAAATTTGACACAAATTGCGAAGGGGACCAATAAACCAGGAGGGAGGTAGTAGTACGAGTAGTATAATATACGGCACAAAGGACCAGTACAAATTTAGAAAAGGAGTAATACGAAGTTACAAGGTTGTAACATTATGAGAATAATATTCTCATAACACTTCCGAACTGCTTTGTTTTACTGCATTGGAAAAGCTATGCGCACTGCACATATACTGCAACAGAACCTCATGTTTGAAAAAACTGTACGTGTTGTTTTTTCGGTACCTTTTTTACTTTAGTTTTTAACCGTTTATCGGAATTATGCGTGTAATATACCCTTGAAAAGCTATGGAGTAGACGCAACTTCGTCATGCTGAACACTTTTAAAAATTCATCATAGTTTAAGAGCAGTTTCGAAAATCGTCCGACTCACAACGAATGGCAGCGAGCGTTTTTTTTTCTAAACCGCTCGTCGGAATGAAACGTATGATACACCATTGGAAAGGTATCGTCGGCGCGCATCTTTTTCATATCTATTATTTTTTTCTAATTCGCTACGGTTTAAGAGCAGTTTTGAATTTACTAAATCGCGGAATTGTGTTTTTCGAATTTTTTCAAATTTTCGGTACTGTTTTCACTCCAGTTTTCTAACCGTTTGTCGAAACAAGGCGTGTAATAGACCGTTGGAAAGCTACGAACAAGGCGCAACTTTCATATGTTGAAATGTTTTTGAGATTCCTTACGGTTTTTAGTTAAATTTCAAAATCGTGCGGCTGAATACGAAGGGCAGTGGCCGTTTTTCGTGAAATTTTTACAAAACGTTGGTCGAAATGATCCAAATGATACACCGTTGGAAAGATATCGTCGAGACGCTACTTTTTCATGTAGAACACTCCCTTTAATTCATTACGGTTTAAGAGCAGTTTTGAAATTACAAAAACGCGGAAACTCTGTTTTTCGCGACACCCAAATTGACGCGTTTTTTGCGCTTCGGAACTGCATGTGACTGCAACACAGAGACTAGTGAACTGGATGTTTGAAAAAACTGTGCGTGTTGTTTTTTCGATACCTTTTTTGCTTTAGTTTTTTAACCGTTTATCGGAATTATGCGTGTAATATACCGTTGAAAAGCTATGGAGTGGACGCAACTTCGCCATGTTGAAGAGTTTTCAAAATTCATCATAGTTTAAGAGCAGTTTCGAAAATCGTGCGGCTCACAACGAATGGCACCGAGCGTTTTTTTTGCGTTTTTTTTAAACCGCTCGTCGGAATGAAACGTATGATACACCGTTGGAAAGGTATCGTCGGCACGCATCTTTTTTCATATCTATTATTTTTTCTAATTCGCTACGGTTTAAGAGCAGTTTTGAACTAAATCGCGGAATTGTGTTTTTTGAATTTTTTCAAATTTTTGGTACTGTTTTCACTCCAGTTTTTTAACCGTTTGTCGAAACAATGCGTGTAATATACCGCTGGAAAGCTACGAACTAGGCGCAATTTTCATATGTTGAAATGTTTTTTAGATTCCTTACGGTTTTTAGTTAAATTTGAAAATAGTCCGGCTGACTACGAAGGGCAGTGGCCGTTTTTCGTGAAATTTTTACAAAACGTTGGTTGAAATGATCCAAATGATACACCGTTGGAAAGATATCGCCGATACGCTATTTTTCATGTAGAACACGCCCCTCTAATTCATTACGGTTTAAGAGCAGTTTTGAAATTACAAAAACGCGGAACTCTGTTTTTCGCGACACCCAAATCAACGCGTTTTTTTGCGCTTCCGAACTGCATGTTACTGCAACACAGAGACCAGTGAACTGCATGTTTGAAAAAACCGTACGTGTTGTTTTTTCGATGCCTTTTTTGATCTAGTTTTTTAACCGTTTCTCAGAATTATGCGTATAATATACCGTTGAAAAGCTATGGAGTAGACGCAACTTCGACATGTTGAACATTTTTCGAGATTCCGCACGATTTAAGAGCAGTTTTGAAAACGGTGAACTACATGTATGAACGTGTTGTTTTTTCGATACTTTTTTTTGCTCTAGTTTTTTAACCGTTTATCGAAATTATGCGTGTAATATACCGTTAAAAAGCTATGGAGTAGAAGCAACTTCGGCATGTTGAACACTTATCGAGATTCTGCACGGTTTAAGAGCAGTTTTGAAAACGATGAACTGCATGTTTGAAAAAATTGTACGTGTTGTTTTTTCGGTACTTTTTTTGCTCTAGTTTTTTAACGTTTATCGGAATTATGCGTGTAATATACCGTTGAAAAGCTATGGAGTAGACGCAACTTCGCCATGTTGAACAATTTTCGACATTCCGCACGGTTTAAGAGCAGTTTTGAAAACAGTGAACTGCATGTTTGAAAAAACTGTACGTGTTGTTTTTGGTACCTTTTTAGCTCTAGTTTTTTAACCGTTTATCGGTGCACCAGAGCGATCAATGAGGACGACTGGAGGAGGGTGATGGTGGTGAAGCTGTGGACCACCGTGGCAACGCTCCAGACTTGTAGTTCGGGTGATGTAGCAGACTGACACACAAAGACCCGGGTGCACGAACCCTCCGTGGCGCTAAATGCTCCGAAGCAGGTATGCCCGCTGCTGTGTGATAAGTCGTCCCCCTCCCTGATAGCCGAAGCTAACCTCACAGCCTCGTAGTTTTTTTAGCTTTATTTTTAAATATTGTATGCATGGCTGCCGATGTCACCTGCACATGCAGGTAGCTAGCGGGAGGATTGCTACATGCACGTACTCCACTACTCCCTCTCTCCTTGTTTGTCTCCCGGTTGCCGCTTGCTCTGCGTGATGAATTCGTGAGTTGTCTCCAGGGGCGGAGCCAGGACAAAAAACTAGTGGGGGCAAAGAGGCTTACAATTTTTTGTTGAAACATGTATACGAACTAATGGGCATATCATCTAAAGGACCAACCACACAAGCATCCGTATAGTGTCGAAGAAGCAAAAATCATATAATTTATTATAAGATAATGTCATCACACACATAACTATGACATGTTCAGTGCTAAAATAAAAGTAAACTAACCACTTAAGACAGAATAACTTGAGAAATATGGGTATGCCATCCCTTTTTGTTGCTATGTCCCTGATTTCTAGCCTTCAAGCTGCATGAAAAAAAATCATTTTTAAACATAGAGAGAATGTAAACATTGATAGATGAAAATAAAAGCTTGAGCACATTACCTCCTTCCGTTTCATCCCACGACGATTTTTCGCATGAAAGCGTTTAACTATCACCTCATTAGGAATAGTATCCAACATTTCTTTTTCCACAAAGCAAATAAGGCTATTGCTCATATAATCATCACCCATCTTGTTACGCAAAGCATTCTTCACAAGCTTCATTGCCGAGAAGCATCTCTCAACAGTTGCAGTGGCAACAGGAAGAGTCAGTACTAGCTTTAAAAGTCGATAAACAAAAGGATAAGAATGGTGCTTCCTTGTAGACACCATCAGTTTAGCCAGATCATTGATAGTTTCCAAGCTAGCAAATCTTGTATCATTGCGTACATTATCTATGTAGAGGCAAAGCTCTTTCTCAAGATGGTCTAGCTCGTTATCACTGAAGTCATTAGGATAGAACTTAGCCAACTTCATCAGCTTCTCATCATCATAGTGACTAAACTGACAACTTGGGTTGAAGGCATACATACAACAAAGCAACTCATTGTTTACCTCATTGAATCTGCGGTTTAGTTCTTCTACCAATAAATCCAAAACAGCAAAAAAACAGTCGACCCGGTAATGATGCTCATTATTAATGCCAGTCCTTTGCCTTGGCTTCTTTGGATTTACATACTCCTTTTCCATGTCCATAACAGAAATATCATTCTTGTTGCAAAAAGAACATACCTTGCTCAGGAGAGAATTCCATCCATGCTCAGATCTAAGCTTATCTAGCTCTCGCTTAGCTGATTCCACATCTGATATAGCATTAACAATGTCCATATCCTTTCTTTGAAAGGTTTTTGATAGCCCATTTGTTAAAGCTAATATAATCATCATCATATGTAGGAAGAATGCAGAATCAAATGACTGGAAATATTTTAAAAGACCACTGGCTTGACGTTGCTTAGTAGCATCTGAACCCTCTTCCTCCACATATTCTAGTACTTTCATCACAGAGGGAAACATCTTAGAAAAACTCAACAAAGTGGTATAATGAGAATTCCATCTAGTATCACCTGGTCTCTGAAGAGAAAGCTCCTGGTTTAATCCTGATCCTGTAGCAATCTCTCCCTTACCAATCGCTTTCCTTACTTCTTCTCGATGGTTCTCTCTAAGTTTATTTTTTCTCTTGCAAGATGATCCAACAACAGTCACCAACAATGATATCATATCAAAAAAATCTCCAACATCAAATATCTTTTTTGCAATGGCCACAACAACCAAGTTAAGTTTATGAGCAAAACAATGTACAAAATAAGCTGAACTGTTCTCCCTCATAATCTTGGCTTGCAAACCATTAAACTCACCTGACATATTGCTCGCTCCATCATAACCTTGTCCTCTCACTTGTTGTAGACTCAACCCAAGTTTTGCAATTAAAAAATCAATTTTAGACTTGAGATAAGCAGATGTTGTTTCCTCCACATGAAGAACACCAACAAACCTCTCATTTGAGAGTCCATGTGTATCAACATAACGTATAACCACTGCCATTTGCTCTTTGTCGGAAACATCGCGACATTCATCAACTAATAAGCTGAACACGCCATTGTCAAGCTCCTTCAAAATACAATTCAATACTTCTTCTGCAAAGCACTCGATGATATCCTTTTGAATTGTTGAAGACAATAACTGATTATGTAGTGGGGCATTTTTGAATGCCTTGGCTATAACATCATTGTGCATAATTGTATAGTCCATCAACTCCCTATAGTTTCCTTTATTTGTAGACTCTTTTGACTCATCATGACCACGAAACGGTTGTCCTTGATGCAACAAGTATCTGCATACATCAATTGCAGCATTTAACCGGATAAGATGCTCATTTTTCTCAAGTTCACTCTGTTTATGGAAGGCTACAGGGATTGATTGTTCTGTTTTCATTAGATCCTCAGCATTCTTAAGTGCCTTATTATGAAAACTATCACGATCACCAACATGAGTCGCAAATCTCTCTACTGCCTTCTTCCAATTGACAAAGCCATCTACCACAAATGCATCATGCCCAGGTTTGTTACCTTTAATGTTGTCTCTAAACAAATAGCAATACAAGCAATATGCCTTGTCCTCTACCTCGCTGTACTCTAGCCAATTACGATGCAGATCATACCATTCAGGATTGAAATACCGCTTACTCTTACCAATCCACCTGGGTTTAAACTTGGCTGGACAAGGTTGATAAGCCCCCCATGTCAGGTACTTTCTCCTAATCTCCTCATGCTGATTGATATTATAATCTGTAAGTCTCTTCCTTTTAGATGGATCCCGAGTAAGCTTGTTCAGATCAACTATTTCAGGCATACTACCAGTTGTGGATTTTGCAAAATATCTCTCCATTAGCTTTCCTGGCAATGTTAAATAATTAAATGATACATAAATTAACGTACATCAAGTCAATATAATACTATAGTTTATATTTTTATTCTACTTCAGCAGAACTGAACCTAGGGTTTTAGGAGTGGTTAAACTTATTCATACGAATTGGTTATATGAAGCTAGATTGAGCCAACCTAATTACTAACTTGTACCCTTTAAACATGGAAGCAGAATAGACTAATACTTTGAAAATTAGAACGGAAAGATCAGAACTGAACCTAGGGCAGATGAGTGGCGTACGTATTTTTTAGTTTTTCTCCTTGGGAACGGCAACTCGGGCCGGCCGGCCGGTCGGCGACTCGGCGTGTACGTGCAGAATTGCAGATCGAGGCTGATGGTCGGGCGGCGGCGGCGGCGGCAGCTTCGTTTCGCTTGGGCGGTTGTGCGAGAAGCCAGGCGACGGAAACGATACGGTTTTCCTTTTGTTTGACGAACGCGTACGATTTCTAGCCTGCTCGTATGCATTGCCTATGGGCTCCTTAGCTGCTGTCTTTTTTCCACACAAGAGAAGGTGGGCTGGGCTTTATATAACAGATCGGTAGAAAAGTAGCCAGCCAGTGGGGGCAAATATTTTGGGCCGAGCGGGGGCAAAGCCTCATATCTAGAGCTAGGTATAAGTGGCCCAAAAAATCGAGTGGGGGCATACGCCCCCACGATCATGTACGTGCGTTCGCCCCTGGTTGTCTCCATTCTCTTATTCATTCATGTATTTAGGCAACATTAAGCGTGAACTTAACTTGGAAAAATTTGTCATGGGAGTAGTGATATTTTTCCAACCAACTGTTGATCCCCATTTGATATAGGCAATAAACAAACTGGAACTCAATTAGGCAGGCTTTGCTCCTCATGGAGAGGAATCCTTCTAACTGAACAGTTGTACTATAATTTCATGGAAAACTGCAAAATATATTAGCTGGCCCATGAGCTTTACAGTTAATCACTTTGTCTGAATAATGACGTAGTCTCCAGGTGAGGCAGACGCACGGTGTCCATCACTTTGTAATAGGAAACAAACAAACGACTTGGTCAGAACCTCTGTATCTTTTCTACCCATGTAGCCTGACTGGACTGTATTCATTGTGAAACACTGACTTTTGGTGACCAAGGATTTCTTCGCCATGTAACAAATTTTAGTTTTAAGAAATCCTTAAAGATTTAGCGTACATAATTGATGTTGTCCTGGTCGGAAGATCTGTGGGCTGACATGTGGTCGACATGGCATCATTAGCACACCGTATATGTAAATACTCCAGTAAATAATATAATACAGACGGGGAGCTGAAGGTTCGCGAGTGGAGAGGCAGCGACCTGGTGGCGATCGGCTGCAGCAGTGAGCTGGGTTGCGAGCAGCCGAGGAAGGATGCCGGCAGGTGTGAGCGGGAGCGTCCTGCGGGGCTGAGTTGAAGAGACAACTGGCCGAGGTATCACACGCGGTGGACCAGTCCGGGTGGAGCTCAATTGATCTGGAATTGGGCAGTGATAGGCAAGTGGAGTCTATCGGCCGTCGACCTGTTCAACCAGGATGATGCATGATCCTGTCCGGCCTACATGGCCCCACATCCGCACCGTCACGCCCTCCCGCCAGTAGATGAATAGTTGTACCAGCAACGACGTCCCCTAGACATGCCACCCCAGTCTGTGGCTAGGTGGTGGCGCTCGGAGTACGTCGAACTTGTCGCCGACTTCTCCAGCGAGGCACCGACGCTGACGGCTCCTTGAGGTCGCGGGAAGAGGAGAGCCTTGGAGCTTAGCGGTCCTATCTTTTGCGGGGAGAGCACCACGGAGAGGACGGAGGTCAGATAGAAGTTCTGATCATCTTCTACTGATTTTATACGAAGATTTATGTAGCGATGGTTTTTTTTTTTGTCGTGCGGATGCCGACGGATGGGTTGACCTATAAACTTTTTTGACGGATAGGAGTTCTGCAAGGACAAAGTACAAAGGTGAGACTGCATAGGAGTTTTGGTCGACTTTGATTCGATTGGTTTTCTACAATGATTTATGTAGCGATGGTTCCTTTCTCAAAAAAAAGAGAGAAATCTGAGCCGTCAATCTTTATGTTAAGACAAAATCAACTGATATAAAGCGATGACTTATGGAGAATTATGAAATCTTCCGTCCTTTATTATTAGATAAAGATATAGGGTGGGTCTATTATGATAACACCACTTAAGAGTCTTATTCTACTAACACACATCTTATTCTGCTAACACTTTAACACTTCATTGAATAACCGAACAATACAAACCAACTAATATTAACTGGACCGCACCCACCCCCACCCCAACCTCTCCCTCGACCTCACCCACACCCCCATGTCTCCCACCTCATGCCGCAATCCCCTCCACCTTCTACTCCAGTGTGCCGCCGCCAACCTCCCATAGCGCCGCCACCTCCCTCCCCGTGGTGCACCCATCCTCCCACCGCGCGGGCGCTGGCTCGAGTAGGCCGCCTCCCCGGCATCAGATCTGAGAGGCCATGGCCGCCCCGCACCGCCCCCACCATGGATCCAATGAGATCCACCATCAACTCTTCTCCAGCGCCCTCTACATCCACTTCTGCCGACGGGGCCGCGCCACCGGCCGCGTGCCCAATGCCTCCCTCCAGCATACTCTCCCCGGCGTCACCGTCTCCTGCCTATATATACCTCCCATCCCTCCCCCATTTCCTTCTTCCTCAAACACGCGGAGGTCACTCCCACCTGCTCTAACCACTCCTCCCCTGACCTTGCCACCAGGCTTTGAAATCACCACTTCCATGGCCTCGCGCTGCTGCCGCCCGTAACGCTGCCTCCACCTTCTCCAACCAAGACCCGTAACGCCGCCTCCACTTTCTCCAACAACGAAGCAACGACCACCAACACTGCCTCCTACCACTTCACTCTGTCACCAGCAGCAGGGATTCCGGATCCCCATGCTAGCAGGGCTACCTCGAGCCATCACCGTTCTCCCACACACCAACTCCCCTCCTTGTTAGCAGCATGGCTGCCGAGATCCGGTGCCGCCCAGGAGCAACATCCCTTGTTGGCCCCTGGATCCTGCCCGCCCAAGACACCCCCACCTCGCCAGGCTTCCTTGTCGCCGGTTTCTTCCTCCAACATCATGGTCAACTACAGGTTCCCTCCCATCCCGTGCGTCCCGCGCATCTCCTTTGAAGCTCGCGTGCAGTGCAAGACGGGGGACGCATGGTAGCGTTTGCGTTGGAGGACTTTTACAGTTTGCTGGCGCATTCTCTGGATGCGTGCGAGGGAGTCAACGGCGGCACCAACGCCCCATGGAAGTACAGTAGCAGCGCTTTGAAGTTCAGAAGAAAGGTTGCTTTGATTTTTGCTGTCACTTTTGGTGTATTCGGCGCAGTATATTTCCTAACACATCTAGTGATTCAACCAGCTCTTAACCGGCATCATGCTGTTCGCTAATGTGTCTTTGATTTTCTTTCCAGCTCGTTGAATTCTGTATTGCAGTTCATTGTCAGATTCATGGCGCTAGCTGAGCCTTTTCCTGCTGCTACGTCTGGGGCGAGAACGAGCTCTGCCGCACCGGGAACCATTTTTTTGAAATGGAGGTGTACCCCCGGCCTCTGCATCATGAAGATGCATGCAGCCATATTATTAATAAATTTAAAAGAAGGTCAATCCAAGACAGGTCTTACAGCTCGCAAACGGAGCAAAAAAATGAGAAAAACCAAATTACATCATGTCTCAAGCAACCGGAGATATAAAGAATATATGATGGATTTCCTAGACTCCTATCCTATTATGTGATCGCCATCCAAACCGGTTGAATATAGCCCGAGCGACCATCTCCCATCGGTTGCACCCAGTAACCAAAGGCTTCCTGGAGTCCATAGGAGTGAGTAAGGACCACGTACGGATCCAAGCTGTAGCCCTGAAGATAACCTGTAAGAAATTTAAATTATGTTGTCTGTTAAAGATCATATCGTTTCTGTAGTTCCATATAGCCCACAAAAGCGCACATATTCCAATCCGAATACGAGCTGCAGTAATCTGATCAGCCCCAGCTAACCACGTCCCAAACAATGATGCAATATCAGCCGGTGGTTGAATGTTAAAAGCTATATGAATTGTCCTCCACAATAATTTCGCCAAAGGACAATCAAGAAAGAGGTGTTGTATTGTTTCATCATGATCACAAAAACAGCACCGCGAGCTTCCCACCCATCTTCTTTTGATTAAGTTATCCTTAGTGAGTATCACTCTTTTGTGCACAAACCACATAAAAATTTTAATCCGCAAAGGAACCTTAACCTTCCAGATGTGTAATGATCTTGGTATTGGGCCAGAGTTAATCAAGTCTAAATAAAAAGATTTCACCGTAAAAATCCCATTTTTAGTAAGCGTCCAATGTATCGTGTCCGGTTGGTCAGAGAGTTGAACGTCCATCAATCTCCGAACCAAGTGTAACCATGCATTCCATCTATGACCAACTAACGCACGTCGAAACTGGATGTTAAGGGGAGTGGTTTGCATAATTGTGCCTACGTAAGCCTCCTTTCGTTGCACAATGTTATAAAGTGACGGATATTGGACTGCCAAAGGCGTGTCTCCTAACCACGTATCTTCCCAGAATCTCGTGGACAAACCATTGCCTACCAAGAATTTAACCCTATGAAAGAACAAATCCCTCGTTCTCATAAGGCCCTTCCAGAATGGTGAATCCGTTGGTCTCATGGTTACTTGGGCTAAAGTTTTAGATTGTAGGTATTTATTGCGCAAAATTTGTGACCACATACTCTCCGGTTCGGTCTCTAGCCTGTACAACCATTTGCACATAAGGCATTTATTCTTGATTTCTAAGTTCTCGATACCAAGGCCCCCTTGCTCTTTGGGTCGACAAAGAATATCCCATCGCGCTAGACGATATTTTCTTTTGACCTCATCACACTGCCAAAAGAAGCGAGACCTAAAAAAATCAAGGCGCTTTCTGACTCCTATCGGAATTTCGAAGAACGAAAGTAGGAACATCGGCATACTAGTCAAGACCGAATTAATCAAGACTAGCCGACCTCCATATGACATAAGCTTTCCTTTCCAACAGCTCAGTTTTTTTTCGAATCGTTCTTCAATGCATTTCCACTCTTTATTGGATAATTTACGGTGATGAATCGGTATGCCCAAGTAATTAAAAGGTAACGTACCTAACTCACATCCGAACAGTTGTCTATATTTGTGTTCCTCGTCTTTAGCCTTCCCAAAACAGAACAACTCGCTCTTATGGAAATTTATTTTTAAGCCAGACAACTGTTCGAAGAGACACAATATGAGTTTCATGTTACGTGCCTTAGCCAAGTCATGTTCCATAAAAAGGACAGTATCATCAGCATACTGTAGGATGGATACCCCTCCATCGACTAGGTGAGGAACTAATCCATCTACATGTCCGCGTTGCTTGGCCCTGCTTATAATTATGGCTAACATGTCAGCCACAATATTAAACAGTAGAGGAGACATGGAATCTCCTTGTCTCAACCCCTTATGAGTCTGAAAATAATGACCAATGTCATCATTCACCTTGACTCCGACACTGCCCTTCTGTACTTGGGTGTCTACTTGGTTTCTCCAACGTTCACTAAAACCCTTCATGCGCATTGCCTGTTGAAGGAATGGCCATTTGACTTTATCATAAGCCTTTTCGAAATCCACTTTGAAGATAACCCCATCTAGTTTCTTCGAATGAATCTCGTGAAGTGTTTCATGTAGTACGACGACTCCTTCCATAATGTGTCGTCCGGGCATGAAAGCAGTTTGACTTGGTTGGACTACGTTATGGGCTACTTGTGTTAAGCGATTAGTTCCAACCTTAGTAAAAATTTTGAAGCTCACATTCAAAAGACATATGGGCCTAAATTGTTCAATCCGAATTGCCTCCTCTTTCTTTGGAAGCAATGTTATCGTACCGAAATTTAGGTGGAACAACTCTAAATGGCCGTTAAAAAAATCTTGAAACATAGGCATAAGGTCATCCTTTATAATATGCCAGCATTTCTTATAAAATTCAGCAGGGAACCCATCTGGCCCCGGTGCTTTATTCGGTTTCATTTGTGAAATGGCCTGAAGAACCTCTTTCTCAGTAAATGGTGCAGAGAGAACATCATTCTCCGCTGCGTGTAATTGGAGAATATCCTCAATCACCGATTCATTTAAGGTTACAGTATTTGCAGTAGGTGGTCCAAAGAGTTGTTTATAATAGTTTGAGATATATGCTTTCAAATTTTCATGCCCCACTATTGTCCCCTCGTCCTGTTCAAGTTGGATAATTTTCTTCTTCCTGTGTTTGCCATTCGCAATCATATGAAAGAATTGTGTATTATCATCTCCTTGAACCACTTTGAGTGTCTTAGCGCGTAACGCCCACTTAAGCTCCTCCTCCCTCAGGAGCACGCGTAGGCCTTGCTCAGCCTCGGACTTAGTCCTTTGCTCATCAGCCGAGAGAAGAGTGTGTTCGGCCTTTAAGTCTAATGTCTTGATTAACTGAGTAAGACGCTCTTTTTCATGCTTATAAATACCACTCTCATTCTTTGCCCAACCTCTCAAAAACTGCCGAAGATGTCTAATCTTGTTCTGCCATCTATCAACGTGTGACTTACCACTCACCGGTTTCGTCCATTCACGTCTGATGATGTCGAGAAAACCTTCTCTCTCGAACCAACTTTGTTCAAAAGAGAAATAGTTTTTATTTGCCACATGAGTAGCAACACCCGAGTCTAAAAGAAGTGGTGTATGGTCCGATATCGCTCTCTGCATCGCGTGAACCGACACTAGAGGATATTTTTGTTCCCATTCCACACTAGCCAGAACTCTATCTAGCTTTTCGTAAGTGGGAACAGGTAACGAATTGGCCCAAGTAAATTGTCTACCAGTGAGTTCAATTTCTCTCAAATTGAGACTCTCAATAATCATGTTAAACATCATCGACCAGCGACTATCAAAATTATCATTATTCTTTTCCTCTCTTCTCCTAATAATGTTGAAATCCCCTCCCACAAGTATGGGTAAGTTTTCATCACCACAGATTCTAACTAAGTCGGCCAGGAAGTCCGGTTTGAATTCGGGTTGTGCTGCTCCGTATACAGCAACAAGTGACCATCGAAACCCATCTAGTTTTGATTTCACCCTAAATTTCACCGAAAAGTCCCCCTGGACCACATTAAGCACCTGAAGCGTATCGCACCGTACACCTAGCAAAATCCCTCCGGATCTTCCTCTAGGTGGTAAGATATGCCAATCAAATTCAATCCCGTTGGAAAGGGTGTGCAAAAACTGTGGTGTAAAGTTATCACGTCCCGTTTCCATAAGTGCAATGAAATCTAAATGTTGATCTAACGTTGTTTCTGAAAGGAACCTTTGTTTAGCCAAGTCAGCTAGACCTCTGCTATTCCAGAAAAGTCCTTTCATAATTCATCATGGAATTTTTTCTTTAGCTTAATACGATTACTCCTCCTAATTGCCGAAGTGGGATAAATTTTCCTCTTCCAGGTTCTTTTAAGCCTCTCCTCATGACCCTGTGGGGGAATAGGACCATCAGTTATGGAACTTGTCCCCCCCGTCAAGAGAGGTTCTAACCTCTCCTCATTCTCCGGTATCTCCTCATCATCGGCCTCTAGAGGTAAAAGATTATCGCAAATGTTTTCGAGGGCAGCCATCCCTAACTTAGTTAAATCATTATCATCCATAGGTTTGACTGATGCAAGGTTATGGAGGATTTCGGAGGCCCTCTCCGCTTCCATGTCTAAAAGGTCATTAACTGATTTAGCTACCTCACTTTCGTTTGAACCCAAAGATATCCTAAGGTCATGTGCTTTATCAACTATTTCATATTCATTGAAATGCAGGATTGAACAACTTTTATCAAAAGACGTACCTGTCGAGACCTCGGCATGGCGTAGCATGGCTGCCCTCTTGGCACGCGCTAGCTGCATGTCATCCGCATCAGGCTGTCTCTGAATCCGATCACTGACACGCCTGCCAGCTGTCACCGGATCCGCAATCCCACCGAAAGTGATGAGCTCCTCCATCGTCCTCTCCTGTGTAGTAGTATCCGGACGCCCATATCCTTCCCCTAAAGTCGGTGATGTGGGGTGAGATATGATCGTACGAGCACTAACCGCATCCGTAAGAGGAGTCTGAGACTGTGCAGCCGCCTGCTGTGCGGTCCCACTCCCCCTCTCGGCAGCCTGGAGATACAAGTCCTCCCCATCCAAATAGGTAGGATCCTGCGTAAGAGTAGCCTCGCGAGCCTCCTGCCCGCCCTGTCCTCCCAAGGCGCTCGAGATAGCTGAAATCGGCGATGCACCATGGATAACCTGTCCAATATCCTCACCCTGAGGTGTCTGGTGCGAGCCAGAAAAGTCAAGTGCTGACTTCATCTCATGTACATGATCCAGAACCGGTGGTAACTGCAATTCCACCGGGTCATCCAACTCCACTCGTGAGCTCCATAAACGACTGGGAGCCGACTGAGCTACAAACGAGCCAAAACGAAGTGAGTTCACCGGAGTAGAAGAAGTGGGTGCACCTTTGGCCGAATCATCCCTCTTATCAGATTGAGCACTGCTTCCCTTGCCCTGGTCAGGAGGTGTGATATCAGATCCCTTTTCCTGGTTACCGGGGGCTCCGCCCCCCTCAGTTGTGTCCATGTCCTCAATCTCATCCCCATCCACGGAAGTCGGAGTATCCTCAATCTCAAGCTCAAGAACATAAGTGACCCCAGCATGTGTCCAGCGAACCACATCTGGTACGAACTCGACGCTCACAACACTGACCAATAACCTCGCAGCCCCATGCGCCCGTGTGAACGGCATGTCCACCTGTTCTGTCTTGCCAATCATAGAACCCAGACTCCATGCAATCAGAAAGTGGTTAATCAACTTGGAGGGTGCACCAAAAAAACGTACCCACACCTTCTCCAAAGGTGTTCCAACCGGTTCATCCTGCTTCCATTCATCAAAAGCAATAACAGTACTAGTACTATGAACCCGGCAAAGACCCCACTTAATAAAATGTTTCTGATCCTCTTTAGTTGGGAAATCCACTTTGTAAGACTGACCCTCCAGTTTTTCCAGATGCCACGGGTGATTCCCCGGAACCAGATCGCGCAACTGCCTCACTATCTGAGCCTCAGTCAGCT
This sequence comes from Secale cereale, assembly GCA_902687465.1. Lineage (NCBI taxonomy): Eukaryota > Viridiplantae > Streptophyta > Magnoliopsida > Poales > Poaceae > Secale > Secale cereale. Next base: position 383,136,317 of record LR738715.1, on the reverse strand, counting down.
GCCCATTAGTCACCCGGACCACTGCAGGAAAAGAACTCTCAGCTATCTGCGGAAGAGGATCCACCTCCGGTGTCTCAAAGAACATCAATTCCTTGCAGCAAACACCATAAATGTTAACTCCAGGTTTAGTACCAGATAATAGAGGACAATCACCGGACGCATGTTGGGACTTGAGACAAATATCACATAGTTCATTAGTACACTCAGCCACAAAGTGCCCCGGTTCGCCACAACGATAGCATGGTAATTTTTTCTTCTTAATAGCCCACTTAGAGAGTTTATCGGCATCAGGTTTGTGTGAGGGCTTACCCAGTCCAGCATCATGATTCTTAGCAGCCTCAGAGACCTCTGGTATAGAAACCTCAGCAAGAGCCTTAACTGTTTCAATAGCCACAACAGGGAGAGGTGTAGCGGCCGTTGTAGCAACAGCGCCATCGATCACCGCCCCCGGTGTAGGAACCGTCGGTGTCAGGGCAGGTGGCGTGTGCCGTGGAGGGGGTGGGCGCCTCGCCCCACCTCTCCCACGACGAAAACCTCCCCGGTGACGATCAAACGGTCCAGCCACTCCTTCGACAAAGTGCCCGGGCGGTCCCTTGAAGTACCCGCCTCCATTGTGCCAGCCGTTGCCTCGTCCACCCCCCGATGAAGAGCCACGGTGCTGGCCCTCTCCGTAGACATCGTACCCATCATCACCCCAAGATCCATAACGGTTATATCTGCCAAAACCTCCATTGCCCTGACCATCCCATCGCTGGTTCTGCCCGCCACCGCGACCAAGTGCACGGGCCTTGGAGTTGGGTGCCTGCAGCTGATCATCTGGGACCCGATCATTCCTCCGACCCACAGCTGAATCAGACTGAACTGCGTTGGTTGCTGGAGTTTGTGTGTTTGTCACAGAAGGAGAAGGAGCGGCGCCCCGGTTAACCCCCGCAGCAGCCGCTGCAGCCGGCTTGGGCGCCTGCTGTCTCGCCCGGCGCCCGCACCGGGAACCATGATGGCGAAGACAACGTGGTGGTTCCCTTCTTTCCCCACATCAGAAGTTGGGGTGCAGCTATGTAATGGTTGAAGTTCAGGAATATTTTTGTTGCCTTCTTAGATTTTGTATGGGCGCAACACTGCAGCTCACCTGGTTCGCCGTTGCGGTGCGGTTTGGTGTGCAGTCCATCGGTGAGGGTGCTTGCAGTGCTATGGCGCGATGCTCACGGTCTTGAATAAATTTGTTTGAAGAGAGACAAAAAAGTAGTCCACTCCAATTTTTGCAGCAGCTCATTACCACTACGAATGAAGTGCAATGTGTTATGTGTGTCTCAAAAATTAATCGACTACATAAAACATTTGCAGTGTGTTTGGCCCTCGTATGTGGTTCCCTTTTGCACAACATCTTCATCATCATTAGCAGTACATCCTACGCAGGTGAGGTAGGATGCACTTGATCCCAGAAAGGTATCTATCCATCAAACTAACTACAATACATAATATCCAACAAAAGAGGGACATGCTACAGCAGCAGGATACATGGCTCAGTCTCGATATCACTACAAATCAAGTTGTGCATATTTGCTGTTGGCATGAACCACATCACTGCATGTCGGGTTTGCAAAAACCATTCATCACTTGGAAGCTTGATGCATTTCACACACTGAAGATTATCTGGCAACAAGTTGTGTCGACGAATGTCTGGATATGGTGATTCATGAAACCCATGGTACGATGTGTAAACACAGTTCCCCCTGGCGAATGGAAGTTGCATAGCACGGTAATCATCGCCATTGATATGACCGATGATTGGTTGAATGATCGGATAATTGAGCCCGAGGAACATGGAGTGGTTGCCGAGGCTGTATACCCGCCTCCAGTTGAATACGCCTAGCCCAACGGAGCTGAGATCTTTCTCGACCACGAAGCAACCATAGTCATCACAGTCACGAACGCCCCAGGCATTGTACTGCCTGTGGTTTGATGAAATGGGTTGGTCAATTTGGTACGTGCGGATGAGCATCAAATGACCGTCGTCAATTAAATGAGTGATAAACCACCACCCATTGACTTGTATATTTCCAGGTCATGGAATTATGAAGGCTAACACATTTGTGTCTGCTGCAACAAATCAAATTGGCGACCAAAAGGACAAAAATGTACAATCATGTTCAGCGTATGTGCGGAATTAAGATTATTATAACAGTGACACGGATCATAGACAGAGAATTGCAATGTCGTTGTCATAATCATACCCCAAGTTAATATCTATTCACACAATCATTAGATGTGAATTATTCTCATATCAACTCCAACAATAAGATGTGTGGTCATAAAAAACTAGGAAATGAGAGGAACATATAGCAATGATGTGGTTATAGACATACTATCTATTCTAAATTTCTAACAATCAGCACGCAGTACTATTCATAAGGTAAAGCTGAGATGAGATAGAACAATTACACGATGATAGATTCCACCAGTATATGCAGCCAATATGTGCGTCGACCGTGTAAACGATGCCATCATGCACTATAGCATTAGACAGAAATGAAGGGTCAACATTGATGATGAGCCACAACCATGTATGGCGACTAGATTCCAGATAGACTAATCCCATGTCGAACAAGGCAATGGTCTTGTAATCCATGTAGTCTTCTGATGGTGTGGGCACTTCGCAGATTACAACCTTCAGCAAACAATGGTCGCACGAAAAGCTCGACGCGTCTCGTGCGTAGTAGGCAGGAGTGTCCGGCTGACTGCGAGCCTCGATGACAATGGTATCCAATGATTGAAGGGTGATCTGTCACAGCGTGTTGATATCCACGTGACGCCACGAACTATCGGACTGGTGGATGAGGACGATCCAGTTGGCCTTCATGCCTGGACGGGTAGTGGTAGCATGTCGAGGGGCACCCCGGCAACCTCCGTAGGATTGTCAAGTCTGTATCTAGACCACCTGCGAGGATCGGGCATCAGCAAACACGGTGTCTTGAAGAGGGCTGGCCGGTTGTAGACGAGTAGACGGTATAAAGACAACGAGCATGCAGCCAGACGCAGGGTGCTGAGCAGGTCCATACGATTACAGATCTGCTCCAAGAGAATATCGGGGAGGGAATTCCAATCGTGGATCTCCGTGTCAGTCGGTTTTTCCATAGATTTTTTTAAGGCGCCGAGTGATTCGGTTTTTCGGTGCCAGCGAGCGAGCGGGGAAGTGGATGCGGGCGGGCGAGCGAAGAAGATGGCGTTTGTGGCCGAGCAGTGAGGGGGGGGG
>LR738715.1:383102959-383125666 GCA_902687465.1 Secale cereale | reverse complement strand
ATGACGATGGTAATGATCACGAGCATGAGGACGAGGAGGACCCATATACTCAGTGGCACTTGGCAACTTATTCCGATGGATCACCTCTTCCTGTATGTATACAGGGCACTGCTGATACTAATGAAGCAGGTGTTGTCTCCCATGGTCGTACTATCCGGACCTATTCCTACATCGGTTGCAGGGTATTCTGGATGGATACTAGTGTACTAGCGCCAACACCTCCTTCTCCTGGTTCAGTATTGATAGTCTTGGAGAAAACTCGCTCTTGCTTGGACAAAACTATCCAATGATGGTGAAAGGCGATCCAGCTGATGTTGACACAACGTTACTACCATTTATGAGAAGCAATTGTATCTATACCTTGGACATTGCTATGGTTCCCTACCCTGGCTATCACAATATGCATCCTAATATAGGTCGCTTCAGCCTAGATGATCAGTCATGCGTTGGTCTCGAGATTGACAATAGCTGGCCCTTCCCAGAGAGTCAGTTATGGTTCAATACAAGCGTTTCCAACACCGAGGATTGGTTGAGCTGAAGTTCATTTCGTCGCTTTATTCTTTGTTGTGTGAGAAAAACTTTACTTTACTAGAATGTTTTGTTGGAAATAATCTATAATCCAACATGTATCCTCGTTGTTGCTATGTGTTGATGACTTGTTGTATGTAATGAATGGTACATTTGCATATGCGTCCCATCAACTCATGCATGCTCGCACGTCAGACGGGTCCCGTGGCGGCACGTATATTATTTTTCTATCTGGATGGCAAAAAAAGTACAATGCCACTTTGTATTGGTGTCCATATGAACAGTGATAGTGATTTTAGTTGCAAAAATTAGATAGTGCTAGTGATTTTTAGCTGCATATTTTGACAAATCGCAGTGTTACAAGGTTGACAAATGGCAATGTTACTAGATAAACAAATGTCAATCTTTTTAGTTTGACAAATGGCAACAAACCCAAAATGGCAGATATGCAAATCTTACCCAATTGTTTGTGCGTGGTTGCACACGGGTCATGCAAAACAACCGTTTGCATTGTAGGGGTGCAGAAATCCTGCTCGACACATTTTCCCTTGGCTTCCTGGGGAAGCTGTTGGTTTGCATCCGATTATTCTAACTAAAACGTTTGCGATGGGTGTTTTATATTTGAAAACCATTGATGTTTTTTTCAAAAGAAAATCGTTTGATAAGTAAAGTTTTTTTCAAAAAAAACTATTTCCGCCGAAAATCATTTAAAAACCAGGCATCTCAATGTTTTGCCGGCAATCAACGGTGCCCTCATGTTTGAAATTCATTCCCATTTCTTGCATGGGGCCTAAGCATGCACCCAAGGACACATATTTGATTTTTCAACCAATTTATATGCACTAGAGCATGTGCATGTATTTCAAATTTGAGTTATGCACATAAATGCATTGAAAACTTAGTTAATGCATAAAAATGTCCAAACGAACCCCGAAAAATCTCAAAAATTGACACAACAGTCCTGTTGTTCTATCTTGACACGAGAAATTTTTTGACAACAATAAGAGGCAATGGATATCGTTTCGTCCCCAAATGTGGGACATTCCCTACCGAAAACCATCATGCTTGTTGTGAGAAGTTCTGGTTTGTGAGAAGCACATACCCGAACCTGCCACGAATGGGACAATATATTTACCACGGCATGTTGATGCCGCTCCATGATAGCATGCCAAGTTTCATGAATTTCAGACGAGTTTTGGATTTATCAGAATTTAAAAACCAGGCATCTCAACGTTTTGCAGGTAATCAACAGTGCCCTTGTGTTTGAATTTCATTCCCGTCTCTTGCATGGGACCTAAGCATGCACCCAAGGACACAGTTTAGATTTTTCAACCAACTTTAGTGCACTAGAGCGTGTGCTTGTAGTTCATATTTGAATTATGCACATAAATGCCTAGAAAACCCAGTTAATGCATAAAAATTTCCAAACGAACCCCGAGAAATCACAAAAATTGACACAACACTCCTGTGGTTCTATGTTGACACTAGACTTTTTTTGAAAGCAATAAGAGGAAATGGATATCATTTTGTCTTCAAAGGTGGGACGTTCCCTATTGAAAACATCATGCTTGTCGTGAGAAGCTCTGGTTTGTGAGAAGCTTATACCCGAACATGCCCCAAACGGGACAATTTTTTTACCACGGCATGTTGATGTCGTTCCATGATAGCATGCCAAGTTTCATGAATTTCAAATGAGTTTTGGATTTACTAGAATTTAAAAACCAGGCATCTCAACGTTTTGACGGCAATCAAGAGTGCCCTAGTGTTTGAATTTCATTCCCATCTCTTGCATGGGACCTAGAAATACACCCAAGGACACACATGTGATTTTTCAACCAACTTTGGTGCATTGTAGCATGTGCTTGTAGTTCAAATTTGAATTATGCACATAAAATGCCTAGAAAACCCTGTTAATGTATAAAAAAGGCCGAACGAACCCCGAAAAATTCAAAGATTAAACACAACACTCATGTTGTTCTATGTTGACACTAGAAAATTTATGAAAGCAATAAGATGCAATGGATATTGTTTCGTCCCCAAAGGTGGGACGTTCCCTATCGAAACCATCATGCTTGTTGCGAGAAGCTCTAGTTTGTAAGAAGCTTATACCCGAACCTGCCCCAAATGGGACAATTTTTTTACCACGGCATGTTGATGCCGCTCCATGATAGCATGCCAAGTTTCATGAATATCAGACGAGTTTCAATTTACTAGAATTTAAAACCAGGCATCTCAACGTTTTGCCGGCAATGAACGGTGCCTTGGTGTTTGAATTTCATTCCCATCTCTTGCATGGGACCTAGAAATTCACCCAATGACACAAATGTGATTTTTCAACCAACTTTGGTGCATTGCAGCATGTGCTTGTAGTTCAAATTTGAATTATGCACATAAAATGCCTAGAAAACCTAGTTAGTGTATAAAAAAAGGCCGAACGAACCCCGAAAAATTCCAAGATGAAACACAACACTCCTGTTGTTCTTTGTTGACACTAGATTTTTTTTGAAGGAAATAAGAGGCAACAGATATCGTCCCGTCCCCAAAGGTGGTACGTTCCCTATCGAAACCATCATGCTTGTTGTGAGAAGCTCTGGTTTGTGAGAAGCTTGTACCCAAACCTGCCCCAAACGGGACAAATTTCTTACCACGGCATGTTGATGCCGCTACATGCTAGCATGCCAAGTTCCATGAATTTCAGACGAGTTTTGGATTTACTAGAATTTAAAAACCATGTATCTCAATGTTTTGCCAACAATCAACATTGCCCCGGTTTTGAAATTCATTCTTGTCTCTTGCATGGGACCTAAGCATGCACCCAAGGACAGACAAGTGATTTTTCAACCAACTTTAGTGCATTGGAGCATGTGCTTGTAGTTCAAATTTGAATTATGCACATAAAATGCCTAGAAAACCCAGTTAATGTATAAAAAGGCCAAACGAACCCCAAAAAATTCCAAGATTGAACACAACACTCCTGTTGTTATATGTTGACACTATAAATTTTTTGAAAGCAATAAGAGGCAACAGATATCGTCATGTACCCAAAGGTTGTACGTTCCCTATCGAAACCATCATGCTTGTTGTGAGAAGCTCTGGTTTGTGAGAAGCTTATACCCAAACCTGCCCCAAATGGGACAAAATTTTCACCATGGCATGTTGATGCCGCTCCATGATAGCATGCAAAGTTTCATAAATTTTAGACAAGTTTTAGATTTACTAGAATTTAAAACCATGTATCTCAATGTTTTTTCGGCAATCAACAATGCCCTCGTGTTTGAAATTCATTCCCGTCTCTTGCATGGGACCTAGAAATTCACCCAAGGAAACACATGTGATTTTCCAACCAACTTTGGTGCATTGGAGCATGTGTTTGTAGTTCAAATTTGAATTATGCACATAAAATGCCTAGAAAACCCAGTTAATTTATAAAAAAGGCCAAACGAACTCCGCAAAATTCATTCCCATTTATTGCATGGGACCTAAGCATGCACTGAAGGACAGAGATTTGATTTTTCAACCAATTTGTATGCACCGTAGCATGTGCATGTAGTTTAATTTAGAGTTGTGCACGTGAAATGACTAGAAAACCAGTTTAATGTATGAAATGTCCAAACGAACCCTGAATAATTCCAATTATTTTATGACACACATATAGTTGCATGTTCACTGCAGATAAATGGTCTAGTAATTCAAATAGCGTCCATTGCCGTTGTGACCCCATTTTGTAATTTAAATGAAGTAGATCCCACATAGTTTATTATCAATAGCCGTGTGAGATGTAGTACAAAATATCTTGGAGCACCGTCGGTGTATAGTATGTGAGAAGGTGCGTCGGCTACAGGCCACAGCCGGTGTGTCAAGCACACTACCTCACTCCCCAAAAACTCCCGCCTCTGCATCCCTCGCAATCTCGAAAATATCTACCGCCTCGAAGGTTTTAATGTTTGATAGCACACGATTAGTATGCGCGGACCGTGTGCGATGTCTCTTACTCCCGCTTTCCTTCAGTCCCTTGATTAAAAATTTCATTAGCCCTGGCATTTTACTACCGTGTCTGCATCCCACGCAATCTCAAAAATATCTGCTCGCCCTTGATCCAAAGTTCAGTAGCCCCGCCTTGTTACAGCTGCCTAGTAAAATTTTCCATTGCCGCAGTATTTCCTCAAACACAACCTTGCCCCCCTCCACACACACCCCAAAACCTCCACTCATGGAGACACACACAACCCTCGAAACCATTGGTTGGTTGTCGCCATCGCCGACGCCTCCATCCTGAACCTCTGCATGTGTGTCGGGGAGCTCGAGGAGCCAATGGCGCAAAAGAGGTTTATCGCGGCCTTTCCGACCAATGCTGGTGAGGTGGCCGTCGAGGTGTCCCCGTCGTCCTCCACGGGCCTGATCCACCGTCGCCAGTCCCCCGATCCACCCGCCGCCGCGCCCCGACACCGGTTCGAGGACTTCCTCGTCCTCCCTCGGACCCAGCAGCCGAAGAAGTCCTGCCTCTGGGTCCGGCAGCAGCGGTGGGGGATGTGGGTCACCGAGATTACAGATCGAGAGACCCACACCCGCCGGTGGCTCGGTAGCTTCCACATGGCCGAGCTAGCGGCGATGGATTACGTCCGCTACCACGGCGCGACGGCTAGGCTCAATTTTCCCTTCGGCACACGTCCGGTCCACCTTGTTCCGCCGTAGCCAGAGGTGGTGAGCTCGGCTATGGCGTGGGAGGACCGCGAGGCGTGGGAGCGCCTCGAGGCCGAGGCCGCTGACGAGGCCTACATGCAAGAGCTCTGCCGCCAGCACCCGGATCTCGTAGAAGCGGAGCGGGCGATATTTGCCGGCGCGAAGGGCAGTGAGGTTATCGCGCTCTCCTCCGATGACGAGGTCAAAGGCCGCATGGAGGGCGGCGAGGTTATCGCGCACTCCTATGATGACGAGGTCGAAGGCAGCATGGAGTGCGTTGAGGTGGGCCTCGAGGACAAGGAGATCGACGTCGACGAGTTGAGGAGTGCCTTCCCCAACGACCCCGACGACGGTACTGGCCCGGACCCGTACTTGACGAGGAAGGATTGGCTCGACCTCTACTTCGATCGAAATTAGGTTAGCTTAGTTTAAATTTATGTTTTATGTTCGGTTATGCAAAACTATCTATGTTTATGTTTGAATGGATGCTACTTTCGGTTGAACCTGCTTTGAACTTGATCAAATTGAAGTTTACAACCTTAAGTTTCGGGGATCGACTAGAAAAGGCCAAAAATTGCTGGAGTATATATATATCTACTAAGGGTTTTAGTCCTTTACCTTTTTAAGGATCGCCTTGAGATGTCCTTATGACTTGTTTATTTAAGTTCTTCATAATGTGATGCTCTATATGTGCAACTATTTATGGCGCAATTAAATTTCATCAATAACAGTTTCAATAATACCACTATGAATTACGATATTTGGTTGTTGTTAAGGATATTGTAGTTAACATGCCTTTTTGTTTTTCACTTGTTGTTTAGCAACATGCATTGTACTGAATGACTAAATATGCAATCCCAGGCTACATAGCAACAAGGAAGAGTGTTACCTTAATTTTATGATGATGTCTAGGGAGTCTAGATATACATGTAATAAAATCTTATATAATGGGATGGATGGAGTGTTGTACTACATCATTTTTCAATTTTTGTTTAGCTTCTAATATTAATTTGGTGCTTTTAGGTACATATATCATTGCCAAAGATCCACACTTCGACCCTTTCTGCGTATGGGGCAATGAGTTATTCATGAACCAGCATCAAGTGAGGAAACTGATAAAGATTGTTATTAAAATGGGTCAAAATATGTCAATCGAACTATTTGTTTACACTTTATGCAAGACAACAGTGAACTGCAGGATGGTATGTAAGAACCCTGTAGCCTTCTTTTTACTGCCCGTAATGAGTTGTGTTAGATGACAATATCTGAATCCTTAAGTAAGAACCCTATAGCCTTCTTTTTACTGCCAATAATGAGTTGTGTTAGATGAAAATATCTGAATCTTTTTTCTTTTGAAGTGGATCCTAAAGCAGTTTAATCAAGATTACCTCTCAAAATACGTGAATGGCGTCTGGCCATCACAAGGGGTTGTACTAGAGTTCTGCTTGCCTTCTACATCCAGAGAGCACAATAGGGCCATTCCTCTTCACCTTGTTCAGCAACTAGAATGTCTGTCGCCTCTTTCTTTACCATCTGTACTAGTACAAGTATAGAACCCTAGTACATCATTCCTTATTTGGTGCTTATGTAATTCTTACACATATGTACCTATGAATCGAATACTGCATTGGTTGTTTGAACCTGATGGCTGATGGATATGAATAAAGCTATAGCCTACTTTCAAGTTTAAATTAGGTACAATTTTAAATAGCAGCAATTAAATTAGGGAGAAATTACGTTGTGCGGGTCATTAGGGCACACACGGTTGGCAAAACACAAACGTTTGCAATATACACCATAATCCGAGACAGTTCATAGAGAGGAAACGTGTGCAAGCATGCACACAGTTTCCGTTTGCAAAGCGTGTGTGATGTCTGACACTATCACATACAGTGCGGGAAAATTTGTGATGTGCCAAGCCTCGTAAAACTCCCGTACCTGGAATCTGCCTGGAAAATTGCCCTGCCTGGAATCTGCCTATATTTAGGTAAAACCACAAAACTCCAACTCCGATGACATGCGAGCACAAATGAGTAGCAAGGATGAAGCGTTTGGGATATTCGAGATATCGGGAACAATTCTATAGGGACAACTGTATGCATCGAAGCTCCCTATCCCCGACGGTTTATGGGTCATGTCGGAAGGACCCCCCTATCACCCACACTCACTTGGCGATGGTTCCAAATGCCATCGCGGAAAGGGGTTAAAAATCGTTTGTATAGCACCGACGCGTACCAGTGGTTTGTGCATTCCGTTTGTAATCTCTCGTACCAAAGGATGGTAACCAGATGAAACAAGTCCCCTGGCTTGTCACCGCGAAGATGCTTCTTACATGGCACACGGAATCTTCGAACGTGGAGGGGTACAATTCTTTCATGGCCTACATGTGCCAACCTCTGACGTTACTGTCTCTTGTATTGATGGTAGTCCTTATGTCAAACACAGCGATGAGATAGTAATCATCGTAGCCACGTCACTTTGTCGACGGGTCTGCAATTGCTATCTTCTTTAATCCCATGTAGGCATCATCATATGTATTCAAGCCCAGCCAGTCCGGAAGGCCGATCCCAATGATGGAGAAGGGGTCTACGGGAACGGTCGCGTTGCTATGGATGTTGTGCAAAATGATGGTTGTATCCAGCCGGAGGTATGCAAGCCAATCTTCGTTGGCACCAACCCAGACCTATATATAAGATGGTGGGCACTGGAGAAATTACGGGATGGAATAACTAAGTACAGTACTATATTTTGAGTATACACTACATGATCAAGCTCCATGACTGGCATACTCATCGGACAAAATCCGACTACCTCTCAACGTCGGCAACTCTAGCGGAGTCAACGTGCAACCATAGCCAAGGAGCGGTGGACTGTTCGATGGATTGTCCCATAGAATAACCTTCTCCTCGAGGACGCATGGAATACCGACAAGCATGGCCTTTTGCCAAGCATGTTTAAGCACCGTCTTAAAATAGTTGGTGGAGGAAGCACCGAGTCTTGCAGCGGTGAGGACGTCGGAGCGGCATGCGATTTCTCCTAGAGGATTGTTTTCCAAGGTCTCCCAGCCCCGACGAGGAGGATATCCTCTAGGCGAATCCATGGGAGCAGCGACGAACTACCTTGGTATCTTTGGGGGAAGGGGAACTGGCGAGGAGGATATAAGAGCGTAAGCATAGGGCCTCGTCCCTTCGTTAAGGAAGTTATGCAGGCACGCATAGTGGTAGTGCCTAGTGCCCCGCGATGGTGAGGTTATTATTTACTGCGTTGTACTGTATTAGTAGTAGTGCTACTTTCTCAACTAGTAGTGTGATGTACTGTACTTCTATAGTGCACCAGTTTTGAACTCTTGAATCTCAAGGCCAAGGAGCTATAGATGCAAGCGGAGGGTACTACTGTTCTCTAGAACCATCGATGTACTATCAATGCAGGGAAAGTACACCTGCGTAGTGCGTACTCTCCATGCTCTATTCAAGTGTGTAGCTGGCCTACTCAGCCGCTCCTCTCACGCACACACTAGCAGCCTGCTTATCAGCGACATTTACTGCAGGGGTAGAACATTTGAGTTCTTTGATACGCGAGACTAGGCTTTTCGCTTCCATTTGTGGAGGTGTAATGGATCTCGTATAACTTTGTTAGTTCCATCTTTACGAATGAGATGAGGCAAAGGTTTTGCCTCTGTTTCAAAAAATATCATGTCAAGAGGATTTTTTTTATAGAGTTTAGAGTCGACAATGGAGCAAAGTCCATGCGTGCAATGCCACAAGCTATAGAGTAGTACTAGCACTTTACGTACAGAGCCATATTGCATAGCTCCCAATGCCACGCTAGGCTTTTCCGGCTGCTCCGACTTAATTGGGAAGTGCTAGTTTAAATATGGTAGCTGATGGGAAGCTGCAAGCGAGGTGCGGCTAGGGCGAGCACGCAGGAGAGAAATTTTGCATGGTGTGAAATGATATATAGGAGTGCTACACTAGTAGACGAGCCACGGAATGATGGGAGGGAAAACCCGTTCACGTCGCAGGGCTATCCAGTGCACCCAAATTGTGGTGTGACACGTCCATTCGACTTCAAAACAGTCTGCCATGCGTACATCCGGTATCAAACCCATAGAACGAGCTATCCACTCCCACGACCACTAGTAGTACTCATTGGAGTACAACGCAACCTAGAATCACCTTTTATCACGAGTATATTGTTCCTTACAAGAAACCACTACCAAGAAACTACCACTTACCAGCCATCCCTACCAAGAAACCACTACTCTACAAAAATTAGCAAAAACATACCGAAATTTTCTTAATCCATCACAATAAAGTACCAAGTGTCATTATAGGCATGTTTCAACCCATGTCGCCCCTTAAGTCAACACCTTGTATTGACCGGCAAGTTACGCGTTATGACTTGTGGGACGTACATGTTAGTCTGGACGAAAATCCACGAGTGACCTCCTACCTCCGGCCCGTCCACCTAGTCATTCTCGGCCATGGGATGCAGCTACCGCCGTCGGCAGATGGCGAGGTCAAAAGAGCTAGTGGCGCAAAGCTCATCTTGCGGCAGCCCAGATGACAGCTCCATCCGGCACTCGCGGTCGCTAGCTAACCAAGCTAGCACACACCCTGCTGGATGCATCTAGCTGCTTGTGTGCAAGGTTTCTTAGCTAGGTTGGTGTGGCGGGGCGGCGGCTTGCTCGCGCGCTCTGCGCTAAGCCCACCCATATGGCTCAAGTGAAGTCTAGCGCGGCGGCTTGCTCGCGCGTGATCCATGCTCGGGCCAGCCAGCCAACCCGTGCGAAGGCCAGCGCGGCGTTTGGTGGAGCGGCGGCCAGCTCGCTCATCACCGGCGCCACCGACGAACACGCATAAGAACTGTTTGAAGTAATGTTCAGGAAAAATAATGATTGGAGGAGGAAGAACAGGATAGAAGGTCAGATGTGGGTCCCTTGTGTCAACGGTCAAACAAAATGTGTGGGTTTAAGCTGCCTCGATGGCACGGTCGTGTGGGCCAACCCTATCATAAATGGGTTTACGCGAGCCTAATGGGCACTAGGTAGTACTTTTTTGGCGCCGGATTAAATTTTTTTGGGTATTTTTCTGCCAGGTTGAAATTGGTAGTGTTTTGTTAAATACTCTACATACTGGAAGTAGGAGTGAAATTTAAGCTTTGGAACGAAGCCGTGTATCCGACCACCATGCTAGATTGCTCTAGAGGCTTTCTTTCTTAATTTCTCAACAATGAGGTTGTGGGAAATAAGGATGACTGAGGGAAGGCCTTGTCTGCAAATGTGGAGAGAGGTGCAGGTATCTTTTATTTTAATTTCTATCCACCAAATACAGATCGGACAGTCTATATTGCGAGATGGTAGGCATCCCATAATCTACAACTCGTTTTTTTATAAGACTAGCAAGATGCATGTGCGTTGCATGAAACATCAAGATGCTGCTATATGAGTAGTTTATCTTGTGGGAGATAAGGATGAACGAGAGAAGGCCTTATCTGCAAATGTGGGTAGGAGTGCGGGTATCTTCTTGCAAAATTGTCATAGTTTCCGTCCTATCCGTCAGATATCGAGCGGACGTCCTATATTGCAGGATGGTAGGCACACCATCATCACCAACTCTGTTTTCTGTAAGAGTAGAGAAGAAGATATATAAGCATGGAGATACAAATGTATTATTGATACTTGTTTCCATAAACTAGGATCCACATTCTATTCAACGACTGAGCATGTGGGGCCTTAGCACAATGACTTCTCGACTGTGTAAAACAAAGGTTTTCCCATCGCCGATGAGGAGGGGGTGACAGCGGCGTGCTTTCGGCTTGCTCTAGTCATAGTAGTCACACTAGGTGGTCTACGGACGTGTTGATTTATTCTTTTTCACATCTCGTGTTCGTCGTACCGCCATGACTATTGATGAATATACGGTAAGTCTAGGGATGGCAATGGGTAGGGTATGGGTGGGTACGACACTTTTCTACCCAAACCCATACCCAAATCGTTTTTCTATACCCACCCACTTCACTATCCATGGGCGCAAATTGGTACCCATGCCCATACCCATCGGGTATCCTATACCCAATGGGTATCCGATGGGTACAATATATAGCATTGACACGACAAAAGTAAGATGAGAAAAAGGTCTAAATTCAGGTACCCATCTGGTGGGTACAATATATAGCCTTGGTTGGGGATGAATCGACGAGGATTCGGTAACGCGGCTCTTGATTGCTTCATCTTCCGAGGTCAAGGAAAAGCAGAGAAGATAACTACTATAGGTATACGATGGGTCTAGGGCGATGGCCGGCTATGGGCCTGTGGTCCGTGGCCTAGTTAAGAACTCAATATAATTATGTATTCACATATTACATGGTTTAATTTATTTATTAATTTTCTGGGTATCCATTGGGTTACCCATGGGTATAATTTCATACCCATACCCTACCCATGCATTTAACGGGTATGGATACCCATACCCATGGGTATGAAGTGGTAGAAAGTCTCACCCATGCCCACTATTTTCGGGTAGGGTACCCATGGGTACCCATACCCATGGGCAAAATTGCCATCCCTAGGTAAGTCATTCACGAGAAAACCTTTTGGTTGAGCATGTGTGCGAGAGAGAGATAGCGCGTGCGTGTGTGATATGTGTAGAGACTGAGGAAACGATAAGAGATTCTTTGTGTCTCTGTGTGGAGGATAGATAGAGACATGTGCATGGGGCTTTGTGTTGTGTAACATGGAGACATGTATACATAATAAGACATAGTGAGTGTCGTGGAATTAGCACGGCAGATGTTCGGTTTAACGGACTTGATGATGGAACCATCGCACGGGTTAGCTTGAAGGGATTCATAGCACACAAAGGACACAGAGGGTTTATACTAGTTCGGCCCCTTCGATGAAGGTAAAAGCCTACGTCTAGTTGGTTTGGTATTGCTTGGGCGTCGGATTACAGGGAGCGGATTCGCTTGCCTGTGTCTCGACGGGTTGATTGTTGCTTGTCCCTGAACCGTCGCCGGGTCGTCCCTTTATAAAGAGGTGACGCCTGGTCCGGTTTACAGAGTCCCGAGGCCGGCTCATACTTGTGTCCGCCTCGGTCTCTGTCTTTTCTTCCTTATCTCTCAAGTTACATCGCTTGGCGGTTTACAAACCTTAATTCTACACACGGGCCCTAAGATCTCATGGGCCGTAGCCTTTACTAAATATTACAACCAAGTAAAATATAACTAAGCCGGTTTACACTAGCCGGTTTATACCTGCTAGTCATATCCCTGACATTAGGCCCCAGAATGATTTGAACTTGTTCATATCAGTCTTCTTTGTCTTGTATAATTTTCTTCTGTATTCACACTCTTGTAAACCGGCTCTGACGTCATCTTCGAGATTCACCAGATCTGAACGTGACATCATCTCCGCATTTAACGCTGTGAGCTGTACCGTAGCTTTGTTTAATGGTTATCCGAAAATCGAGGCGTCACAAGGATCTTTATCCAATCTTTGCCCCCTCGAATCCCGCACCTGTCACTTCGCATCTGTCCTTTCGCTTATAAATACCGCCGTCCCCCTTCATTCTTCCTTCTTCTCGCCTCTTCTTGCTTCGTTCGCTGCCCGAGCTTCAAGACTCCATTGACGCCCGAGCTTGGAGCGCCGCTGTCTCCTCGCCGAGTCAAGACTTCCCTGGCCGCTGCATCAACCTGTTTCGACCAGAGAACTCCGCCGCTGTCCTCCATTGTTCAGGTATGTCCTTTGTTCCTCATTACCGATCTGTATCTTCTAGGGTTCTTCCCTTGTTCTTCCGCCATTAGAGTTTTCAATGAAAGCTTCGTCTTGTCCCTCGTAGATACGTACTTCGTCGAAATTTTGTGACCTTTAGGCCCTAGTCAACAGATCTTCCGCTAGTATTAACTTTAGATCTCGCCACCTATACTTAATCCTATAGATTCATCTGCCCCGTATAAGATCCCTGGCGTTTCTTCTTGTATTTTCTTGCACTTTATTTTTCTTTTCCTTGCTCGTCCTGATCTGTTCCACTTAGCTGTTTACAAGAAAACTGTTTCTTCTCCTTTGTAGATCCATTAGATATATTCTGGTTTAAACCGTTATGCCCTGTTCTTGCAAAACTTTTAAAATTGAACGCGACGGTTTAGCTGTTCCTCTTGTACTGTCATGAACCGGAAATGATGCAGCTCGCTGTAATTGCCGGTTTAACCATGCCATTAGTCCTTAGTCAAACCGTTGCGTAACTTTCATAAATTTCCGGTTTATACTGCTGTACCCGCATAATCCGTTTTCTGCATTTTATCTTTTCCAGTACTTGTCTTTCCATTGCAATGGCCAAACAGTATGTCTCCTGCGATTGGGTCCCTTCTATCATTACTGAGGAAGACTTGGTCAGAATTTCTGAAATTGGTACATTAGGCCCTCAATCTGTTTTGAAGTGGCGGGCCCCGGGGAATGAATGTCCTCCTACTCCCAGGTCCGGGGAGGTCATTGTGTTCTTTGATCACATATCTCGAGGCTTCTCTCCCCCCGGTTCAAAGTTTTTCCGGGATGTTCTTGCTGCCTTCCAACTCCACCCTCAGGACATTGGATCCAACTCTGTTTCAAATATCTGTGACTTCCAAGTGTTTTCGGAGGTATATCTACAAGAAGAACCGTCTGTCGATCTGTTTCGGGACTTCTTTCACTTGAACCGGCGCACAGAGTTCACCAGTGGACCGCATCAGGAGCTCGGAGGTGTTAGCATCCAGAAGAGGAGAGACGTTGGTTTTCCTCATGCCGCTTTACACACGCATCCAAAGGATTGGAACAAGTCATGGTTTTATTGCGTTGACACTTCTCCTAAAGGGGAGAACCCTTTGCCGGGTTATCGTGAAACCTGTATTCCGTAGGATCATCCTCTACCACAACGGCTCAGCTCTGTCGAGCGAACCCGGTTTTCATCACAGCTCTCCAAGTTAAGAGCTTTCATAGCCAATGGCTTAACTGGAACTGATTTTATGCGCTGCTGGTTGTCTTGGAGCATCCTTCCCTTGAGCCAGCGATCACAGCTGATGTGCCAATACTCTGGTAAACCGGACGATCCTCAACGGTTTACTAAGAACAAATTATCTGAATCGGAGGTTATTGAATCGGCTAAAAAGATGCTCAACGTCACTTTAGCAGATTGCAGCCAAGTCGGGCTGGCTCCGTATTATAAAAAGAACAAACTGCCTGCTGTAAGTTTTACTTCACCCTGTATTTGTAACCCGTTTCTTTGAACCGTCTTTTGAATTGTCTTTCTTTCCTTCGAATAGTCTGATGATCCTTTCTGGAAGAGAAAGCCTCAGGAGAAAACCGGCAAACAAGCACGCCGAAAAACCTTTGCCAACAAGAAAAGAAAAGCGGCTGCTGACGCCAGTTCTCCCGCTGAAGATGATGATCCGGATTCCGAGGTATGAATTAATCCGGTTTGAATTTTGCTTTCTTGAACTTGTATCTGTTTCTAATGATAACCTTTCCACAGGAGTTGGCTGAAGGTGATAATCCGGCCGAAGTTGAGGTAACCATTCTTTCTTCTGATTCAGAACCTCTTCCACAAAATTCGTCGGACCGTCCGGAAATATCAATTTTCTCACCCTTATGCTCAGTTGGATCCTAATTTTATTTTGAAGAAGCAACAACATGAAGCTCTTCGCCGGACCACTCGCCATAGTGGCCTGGCCGTGGAATCATCTGGGATTTCTTTAACTCCGGTTCGAAAACGCCGTGCTGAGGTGATACTTTCTCCAACTCTTCTTCATCCCAAGGCCGGGCTTATCCGAAAACCTCTTAAACCGTCTGATCCTGATTATCAGGAAACTCCGCTTTCTTCTTCTGGTGAATCAACTGCCACGCAACTTCCTCCCTTGAAAACTGTCCCAGGGTAACTTTTTAACTTTTCCGGTTTATTATTCCTTTTTGCTTCACAATGTTTAACTTATTTTGCAAACTTTTCCAGCAAGCCAAAGCCTAGCAAGAAACCCAAGGCAAGCAAACCTCCGGCTGAGACTTTCGCAGATAATCCGGTGATCGATCCGGCGACGACCGTACCTCCAGAAGGCGAGCCCATAGATCCTCTTGAAGATCCCGCGCCTACGGATTATATCTCTGTTCCCGAGAATCCTTCTGCTGAAGATGCCCACAATCCGCCAAGTCCGGCCCGGGTCAACTCTCCTCAGATTAATCCGGCATCTCCCAATCCGGCTCACACTGCGACTCCCCCAATTGCACCTGCTTCTCTAGATGTTGTGGTGACTGGTGCTGCCTTCGTTGCTCCGGCGGAGCCCACTGTTTTAGCCAAACATACGGCTAAAACAGAGAAGTTATATAAAGAGAAAGGCAAATGGAGTACTGAGATATCCAATCTTTCCGATATGAGCGCCCAAGAAATTTATTCTGGGTATCTAAACCGGCTCCACAGTAGCCGAGACTATGAAGCAAGTTTGGTTAACTTAACGAGGGAGAAATATGAGGTAACCCTTTCCTTCTGACTTTGTACCTTTGATTTGCTTCTATCCCATAACAGCCCCCAAGTTCCGGTTTAGCTGTGTGCTGAAGGTGAACCGGAACTTTATAGTTTCAACAATTGATCCATCCATTAGCCCCCAAGTATCAAGTAGATAACTTGTTTATGTACTTGTAAAAATTTCTGATGATACTTCAACCATCCATTAGCCCCCAAGTGTCAAGTGGACAACTTGTTTGTGTGCTTGAGACTTGTAATCTTTGAATTGCTATTACTTATTGCTTCAACTGCCATTAGCCCCCAAGTGTCAAGTATACAACTTGTTTGTGTGCTTGAGACTTGTCTGATTTTTACCTCTTGTCTTTTAACTGTGCTTGCAGGCTGAGTTGAACCGGAACGCTGCTGAAATTAATGAACTTCGGAGCCGTCTTGCTGAAACAGAATCTGCCGCTTCAAAGGCTAAAAAGGATCTTCAGGTGAGTTTAAAGACTGCTGAAGATCTGAAGAAATACTTTGAAGAGGAGCGGACCACTTTTGAGGTTCAAAAGAAAGATCTGGAGAAAAGGGTTCAGGACGCTGAAGGGGTGCTTAATCCGGTTACAAAAGAATTAACCGGTTTAAAACGGCAGATTGAACTGATGACCTCTGCAGTCTTTGGTAAGTATAATCTGAACTCCTGCTTTTGTCCCTGTAATCTCCATTTGTGCCGGTTTAACCATAATATCTATATGCAGGGCGCCGTGTCTCCCATCTTGGGGATGACTTGCAGAAGAAACTTAAAGCATGCTACACCTTGGTCGAGCAGCTGTATTCCGGCGCTCAGAGGATCATTAGTGCCACTTCTTTTGGTAAACCGGCCCCTACGACGATCCAAGATACATTGAACAAGTTATCTGTCTTGCCGGCTCGTCTTGAAGAAGTCAAAAAATCCGCCGCCCGAGGTGGCGCTCTTTTGGCCCTTACCAGGGCTAAGGCTTGGGTCCCGGATCTTGATCCGGAGGAAGCTTTAACCGGTTTTCCTGATACAAAAGACGACGGCTCGACTTTTACTGCAAAGGATCTTTACGCCTTGACAAAAGAGATGCGTCCCCTCGCCAGCAAGCTTGCAGCTGAGTCCGATTTATCCAGGTATCATCCTGGATATGACTTGCAAAACGAACGGGTGGAGCGACCGGTTTATGATACCGTCAATTTAATCCCGCCGGTTCGTCCTCATACCTTCGCTCCAGATATCGAACCTTTTGAACTGATCAACGAAGAAATGTATTTTCGGGCCTTGACGAAGATTGACTGGCGTGTGCCGGATTTCCAACCGCTTCAAGAAGATGAAGAGGTTCCGGATCAAGGTGATGGCCAGCCGTCTCAACAAGGAGGAGCATAACTTTAAAATTTATTGCTATAATCGCAGTCTGTGTTTCGCCAAACATTATTTCCAATCCGTCGGGCTTGCTATGCCTTGTAATAGGATATCTAAAACTTGATCTGCTTTAATCCGGATATTCTGTCTTTCTTTATGTGAAATATTTGTCGATTGAAATGTTGTCTGATATTGTTTATCTTGCATATCTTCTGTTACTGCAGAAATAATACTAAAAATATGTCCTAGTGGTTTACCACTGGACGGATTAAATTGTTCTCTTAAAACGTCAAATAAGTATATCTTTATACCAGAAATAACTTTATACCTGAGATTATATACGCTCAATATTCTTAATCCAGTAGGACAGTAAAGTCACTTTATGAAGACCTTCATGGATCCAATTAGGAACCCGGAAAACTCCGGTTCATCTTGATGATAAATTCCAGTTCATCTTGTTCTCCAAGACTTTGTTCAGAAAATTGTAGCTTGTTGCCTGATATATGATCCGGGTTTTAATGAACACCGGGTTACTCATGCTGGTATTCATGACCCAGACTTTCCACTTTACAGATATGTGGTCAGCTTCTGTAGCTGCTCCACTCCGGTTTAAAGGGTTATAAAACACAAACACAAAAAAGGTGCAAATTTTGCAAATAAGACCATGTAGTCGAGGCTTTTTAAGAGCTTCCAGGCTCAAAGCAAGGTTCAGCCAATCAATGGGACGTGGTTTATCCATCTCTTCCCAGGGGGCCTAGCCAATCACTGAACGTGGGCGAAACCATTCTTTTCAGAGGGCCGATAGAACCGCAAATAAAAACTGAGCCAATCAATGGGACGTGGTTTATCCATCTCTTCCCAGGGGGCCTAGCCAATCACTGAACATGGGCGAACCATTCTTTTCAGAGGGCCGATAGAATCGTACATAAAAATTTGAGCCAATGACTGGGACGTGGGCATTACCATTCCCAGAGGGCCTAGCCAATCACTGAACGTGGGCGAACCATTATTTTCAGAGGGCCGATGTATAAAAATTAAGCCAATCAATGGGATGTGGATTATCCATCTTTCCCAGAGGGCTTCCATGGTTCCTCCTGAACCGGTGGGCAAATCGTGAAGCGTCCTCTCTTCGAACCGGACATGATCTCATGTTCTCTAGAAAGTTTTATTGCTCCCTTGTGTACTCTGCAAAAAATCAATTTCTAAACCGACCAATATATTGAAATATAATCCCTGATAAAAAACTTGTATGGTTTGTCCTCACAAGATATCTGTATATGGAAAAGGGCTAAGCCCCCGGTTTACCGAGGGTGCCGGTTTATTCATTATTCATAATATATACATAGGATACATTGGAGCACGTAGCTCAAGTATAGTATGGCCGTAGATGGGCGATGTTCCACGGCCTCTTCGTCTCCTCTTCTGATGTCCGTGAGTCCTTGTGTTCTCGAACGTCCACCAGGTAATATGAACCGTTGTGTAGATTCTTGCTGACCACAAAGGGCCCTTCCCAAGGCGGGGATAGCTTGTGCATATCTGTTTGATCTTGGATGAGCCGGAGTACCAAGTCACCCTCCTGGAACGTCCTTGTTCTGATCCGGCGGCTATGATATCTGCGTAAGTCTTGTTGGTAAATCGCAGATCGTGCTGCAGCCATATCACGCTCTTCATCCAGCCGGTCTAAACTGTCTTGTCTTGCTCTCTCGTTGACTGCTTCAACATAATCCATCACCCTTGGTGAATCATGACGTATATCGCTCGGAAGGACTGCTTCAGCACCATAAACCATGAAGAAAGGTGTGTAACCTGTAGACCGGTTTGGTGTAGTGTTGATACTCCAAAGAACAGATGGCAATTCCTCAACCCAACATCCTGGGGTTCTCTGCAAAGGTGTCATAAGCCGGGGTTTGATACCTCGCGAAATCTCCTGATTTGCCCTTTCAGCTTGACCATTGGATTGGGGGTGAGCCACAGAAGACACATCCAAACGAATATGCTCTCGTTGACAGAATTCTTCCATCTCACCCTGAGATAAATTGGTGCCATTGTCTGTGATGATGCTGTGTGGAAAGCCAAACCAGAAAATTACTTTTTTGATGAATTTGACTGCCGTTGCCGCATCACACTTGCTTATAGGCTCCGCTTCAACCCACTTTGTAAACTTGTCTACTGCTACCAGTAGATGAGTTTTCTGATCTTGGGATCGCTTAAAAGGTCCAACCATATCAAGCCCCCAAGTCGCAAACGGCCAAGTTATTGGTATCATCCGGAGTTCCTGCGCTGGAACCAGAGCACGTCTTGAAAATTTCTGACAAGCGTCACACTTCCGGACCAGATCTGCCGCATCTGCATGAGCAGTTAACCAATAGAAACCATGCCGAAATGCTTTAGCCACCAATGATTTTGAACCAGCATGATGACCACAATCCCCTTCATGAATCTCGCGAAGAATCTCACAACCTTCCTCAGTTGACACACACCGCTGAAATACTCCAGAAGTACTATGATGGTGAAGCTCTCTGTTTGCAATCGTCATGGACTCAGAGCGCCGGATTATCTGTCGTGCTTCTTCTTCATCATCTGGTAACTCTCCTCGGCTCAGGTATGCCAAATAGGGCAGCGTCCAATCTGGAATAACATGGAGCGCTGCAACTAACTGTGCCTCTGAGTCAGGAACAGCTAGGTCTTCCTCCGACGGTATCTGAACCGAAGGACTGTGCAATTCATCCAAAAAAGTGTTTGGTGGCACCGGTTTTCGTTGAGACCCCAGCCGACTTAAAGCGTCGGCCGCTTCGTTCCTCCGCCGGTCTATATGATCCACCTGATATCCTTTAAAGTATCCTGCTGTAACGCCCGGGTAATCACGCTACAGTAATTCCCTGCTAATGATGCCACGTCATCGTGTTACTGTTGATAGCATCACGCTAATCGAAAACCCCGTTCGACATAAGAACCCGAAAAAGAAATAAACAGATTAAGTTTTCAAAATGATAATTAAAAATGTTCGGGCGGTGCTAAATATTGCAAGATCAATTATGGACTAGTTATTACAATTTCTAAAATTGCCTAAGTATTTTAAATAAAGTAAAACAGAAAAGGAATAATTAAATAAAAGAAAAGGAAAAGCAAACAACAAAATAAAATAAAAACTAACCTAACCTAACCTACTGGGCCTCGGCCCACTACCATCTAAACTACCTATAACCCCACCCCTCGGTGGGATATTTTCTCCACCGACACCTTCCCCCCCCCCTCTCTCCCTCGACTGGATCGGAGGGAAGAACCCCATCGGCCCCCGACGCCGCTCGACGCTCGACGCCGGATCGCCGCCGCCGGACTGCTCCCGCTCCGTCGCCGTCGTCCACGACCGCCGCCTCGTCCCCCCACTGCCCTTTCCCTACAACGGACGTGAGCTCCCCTCCCCTCTCTGTCCCACACGTCGCCGCGGCCGTCGCGAGCACCGCGCGACCCGGCCACGCCCGTTGCGCGCTCGCCGCGGCCATCACTTGCCGGCCCGCGCGTGGCCTCGCCCCTCACAGCACTCCACGCCTGCCTGCGACGAGGTCTCGCCGCCGCCGTCGCTCGCCGCGGCCCCGTAGCGCCCGCCCTGCTCTGGCCCCTCGCTGCGGTCCCGTCTCCCCTCGCCCTGGCCAGCTCGGGCCACCGCCGCACCGGCCGCCCTTCCCCCCCTGCTCCTTCCTCCGATGCGCCGCCCCGCCGCGCCCCGGTGGCCGCGCCCGCGCGCTTTCCCCGACTTCGCCGGCCGGCCCTCACCCCACCGCGCCCTCTCAACGGTCGCCGCCCCGCCTCGCCCCCTCAACGGCCGCCGCCCCGCCTCGCCCTTCCAGCCCGCGGCCACCCCCGCCTCCGGCCGGTGGCCGTCGCGCCCCTGGCCGCCGGCGACCGCACGCCCCTGGCCGCCGACACCCGCACGGGCTCCAGCCTTCGTCGCTGTGCGGGCAGCGCCCGTGCCCACGGGTTCCTCCCCGATACACCCGTACCCAAGACCCGCTATGGTCCCTGGGCCACTGCCAGGAGGGCCCCGCCCCCGAGATAAAAAAAAAGGGTTTAAAAAAATAAAATTAAATAATAAAAATAAATAAATAAATAAATAAATAAATAAATATATTAATTAATTAATTAATTAACAAATTAATTAAGTTAATTAATCACCTTTAGATTAATCTAATCATTAATTAACCTAATCTGTAATTAACTAAAACCTAATTAATCTAACTAAACTGTTAGTTAGTTTACTGCCAATGACAAGTGGGACCCACTGGTCAGTTTGACCAGTCAACCATGATGACGTCAGCATGATGGCATGCTGATGTCATATATTCTTTTTCGAATTAATTTAATTAATAATAAATACCAGAAATTAATAAAACCTTTAGAAAATCATATCTTTTAAACCGTAACTCGGATGAAAATAATTTATATATGAAAGTTGCTCAGAATTTCGAGACGCATCCGTATACGCAGACCGTTCGTCCACCACACATCCCTAGCATACCGAACCCGCAACTTTCCCCCTTCGTTTCATCCGCCTGAAAACGCGAAACACCGGGAATACTTTCCCGGATGTTTCCCCCTTTCGTCAGTATCACCCGATACTGCGTTAGGGCACACTTAGCACCGTTACATGTCATGTCATGCATCGTCATGCATATGTTTGCATTGTATTCACTGTTTCTTCCCCCTCTTCTCTCCGGTAGACTACGAGACCGACGCTGCTGCTGCCCCGATCGACTACGGTGTTGACGACCCCACTTTGGCTGCCGAGCTTCCAGGCAAGCCCCCCCTTTGATCACCAGATATCGCCTACTCTTCTCTCTACTGCTTGCATCAGAGTAGTGTAGCATGTTACTCCTTTCGATAATCCTATTCTGCTGCATAGCCTGTCATTGTTGCTATCACTGTTGATACTTTACCTGCAAACCTAAATGCTTAGTATAGGATGCTAGTATACCATCAGTGGCCCTACACCCTTGTCCGTCTGCCCTGCTATTCTATCGGGCCGTGATCACTTGGGGGTGATCACGGGTATATATTACATACACTTATACATGATACTTGATGTGACTAAAGTCGGGTCGGCTCGTTGAGTACCCGCGGTTGATTCACGGATTGGGGGCTGAAAGGACATACTTTCCCGACGGCCCTCTGTGTGGATCTTTGTGGCGGAGCGACAGGGCAGGTTGAGACACCTAGGAGACAGGTGGCCTGGTCCTGGACGTTGTCCGCGGTTGTTTCATAATAACACGCTTAACGAGTTTGGATATTTGATCTGAGTCTGGCCATTTGGTCTATACGCACTAACCAGCTGCGTGGGAACAGTTATGGGCACTCGACGTCGTGGTATCAGCCGAAGCCTTCTTGACATCAGCAACTTAGCGGCGCACGCCGGATTGGACTGGAAAGCCTACTCTGGTATTAGGAGAGGCTAGGTCTGCTTACCGGCCGCCCTCACAACGTGCAGGTGTGCATTGGGCGATGGGCCCAGACCCCCGTGCGCTTAGGGTTTAGACCGGCGTGCTGACCTCTCTGTTGTGCTTAGGTAGGGCTGCGACGTGTTGATCTTCCGAGGCCGGGCATGACCCTGGAAAGTGTGTCCGGCCAAATGGGATCAAGCGTGCTGGGTTATGTGGTGCACCC
>LR738715.1:383052823-383102949 GCA_902687465.1 Secale cereale | reverse complement strand
GATATTTGATCTGAGTCTGGCCATTTGGTCTATACGCACTAACCAGCTGCGTGGGAACAGTTATGGGCACTCGACGTCGTGGTATCAGCCGAAGCCTTCTTGACATCAGCAACTTAGCGGCGCACGCCGGATTGGACTGGAAAGCCTACTCTGGTATTAGGAGAGGCTAGGTCTGCTTACCGGCCGCCCTCGCAACGTGCAGGTGTGCATTGGGCGATGGGCCCAGACCCCCGTGCGCTTAGGGTTTAGACCGGCGTGCTGACCTCTCTGTTGTGCTTAGGTAGGGCTGCGACGTGTTGATCTTCCGAGGCCGGGCATGACCCTGGAAAGTGTGTCCGGCCAAATGGGATCAAGCGTGCTGGGTTATGTGGTGCACCCCTGCAGGGAAGTTAATCTATTCGAATAGCCATGTCCCTCGGTAAAAGGACGACCCGGAGTTGTATTCCGACCTCATGATAACTAGAACCGGACACTTGATAAAACACACCCAGTTGAGTTCCAGATATAACTCGGTGGTTGCTCTCTCACAGGGTGATGTGCGGGAGGATCGCTGAGTAGGATTATGCTATTCGATGTTACTTGGTGAACTTACCATCTATTCTCTTCTACTGCTGCAAGATGGAGGCTGCCAGAAGCGTAGTCTTCGTTCGGAGTAGCTATCCCCCTCTTATTCCCGCTTGCTACAGTTCAGTCCACCGATATTACCCATATCCTTGTTACCCTTGCATATGTAGTATAGATCCTTGCTTGCGAGTACTTTGGATGAGTACTCACGGTTGCTTTGCTCCCCCTTTTCCCCCCTTCTGTTCCTTCTTCTCGGATGTTGCAACCAGATGTTGGAGCCCAGGAGCCAGACGCCACCTACGACGACTCCTACGACACCGGAGGCGCCTACCACTACGTGCAGTCTGCCGACGACGACCATGAGTAGTTTAGGAGGATCCCAGGCAGGAGGTCTTCTCCTCTTTCGATCTGTATCCCAGTTTGTGCTAGCCATCTTATGGTACCTTGTTTAACTTTATGTCTGTACTCAGATATTTGCTGCTTCCGCTGACTTGTCTATGATCGAGCACTTGTATTCGAGCCCTCGAGGCCCCTGGCTTGTAATATGAAGCTTGTATGACTTATTTTACTTTTAGAGTTGTGTTGTGATATCTACCAGTGAGTCCCTGATCTTGGCCGTACACATTTGCGTGCATGATTAGTGTACGGACAAATCGAGGGCGTCACAAGTTGGTATCAGCGCCGACTGCCTGTAGGAATCCCCCTTCCACACTCCTTGGCCGAAGTCGAGTCTAGACATTGCAAAACTTTTACTAACATGGCTGTGTGGCTTACGGGCCCACGTCGCCATTTGGTTGGTACTAACTTCTTTTACTCCTCGATCTATACTCCGGGATTCTGAACACTCTCCTATTTCGGGTAAAACGATTTTACTAACTCTAACATTAGGATCCCCGAGACCCCTCACCCCAAAGTTGGATTAGCCATAGTTATTGCTTAGACTAGAATTTTGCATAATCCCCACATTGTCATTTGACTCCTTTGAAACATCTTTGTTTTCAGATGGAACCCACGAGGCAGGTCGTGCGCCACACGCAGGCCTTTGGTGCCTCGGGATCACCTGCCGTGCTAGTTGAGATGATGACCTATCTGGGTTATCGCTGGCACCCTGAGTATACCGTGTACGAGCAGTACCAGGACTTTAACCAGGAGCAGTATGGTGCCATCGTCCGCCTCTACTCGCGAGCAGATTACTCCTCTACTGTACTGCACACCGCTCATGGTGTTGGAGTGACCGTCGATATGGCAGTCCACGATGCTGCTTACGCTGCTCTGACACGCCTTCGTGGAGAGTATCGGGCGTTGGACACTTCCCCTTTCAGGCACGTTGCTATCGCCTCCGACGATGGAGCGGAGGGATACTACACTGCTGCCTACTCCACCCTCACCCGTGAGCCCTTCCATCATCGGAACCTTGTTCTGCATGCTGATGGGCTGGATCGAGCTAACCGAGCTCTTCGCCACGAGTTGTACACCACCTGTCAGCACCTGTGCCGCGCCTTGACGCTGTTGCACCCCTTTGTCCTATCTGGACATCTGCCTCCTACTGTGCTCTACCCAGCTAGGACCGTGATGCCTCCTAGTGTCGGTTGGCCAGATGTGGGAGGCGACACTCCTGCACCTGGTCCTCTGTTGCCACGTGGACGTCGGGTCCTGCACCGGAGTATCCACGGCCCTCAGGTTGATGGCTTGGAGGACTTCTCGTTGCAGCACTACCAGCTGTCAGGCTACCTTTACCTCCACAGTACCGCCTGGGACTGATGTAGTCTTGCTTACTAGTACTAGATGCATTCGCCGCGAGCCTGCGTGCCGCCTATGATGTCCTTAGTTATGTACTGAACTCTGTGTACTGAACTCTATGCATGCACCCCTTTTGTAATATATGCCGACTACTATGTGGTATTTTTATATGCTCCTTTCTTTATGCATGTTTCATTCATGAATGATTCCTGTGTTTGCAAATTTCTCAATGCTGAACTACCCCTGTTATATATTAGCAGGATGGTTAGACCAGCTGGCCGTGGTGGCAATGCCCCACCACCGCCCGAATACATGGCCGGTATGATCCAACAGTTGGAGATGAATCGCCAGTTCATGGAGACAGTCATGGCTCAGTTCCCTCATCCCAACATGGGTCAGCAGCAAGGCGTAGTGACACTGAATGACTTTGCTCGCCTCAACCCATCCATTTACCGCAGCTCAACTCAGCCTCTTGATGCTGATGACTGGCTCCGTGACATTGCCTTTGAACTGGAGTCTGCTGGAGTTGCCGCTGCCAACTATGTCACCTTTGCGGCATACTATCTGAAGGGTCCCGCTGCTCAATGGTGGGACAGCCACAGGCGTACACTGCCTGCTGGAACAATCATCACTTGGCCGGAATTCCAAGCTGCCTTCCGTGCCCGCTTCATTCCTCAGGGAATCATGGATAGGAAGAAGCGTGAGTTCCGCAACCTCACCCAGGGCAACAAGACCGTGGATGCTTATCAGCGGGAGTTTCTGGACTTATCCCGCTATGCTGAAGAAAACATTGCCACTGATGCTCGTAGACAGGAAAAGTTCCGTGACGGACTTCAGGCTGACATCAAGCTCGCACTGCTTGTGCATGACTTTGGAGATTTCGCCACCTTGGTGAACAAAGCCATCCAGGTTGAAACTGGTCTGCAGGAACACCACAACACTATCAGGCGCAACCGTGAACCAAGCTCATCCTCGGGCCCTCCCTCACAGTAGCGTAGGGTCTGGATTCCCAACAATGTGTACCGTCCAGCTGCACCTGCTCCAAGGCAGTCCTATGCTGCACCTCGTCTGCCTCCACCACCTAGGCAGCCAAGACTTCCAGCTGCACCACTCCCAGTTCCTGCTTCTGCTCCCAATGATGGTCTGTGCTTTAGGTGTGGCCACCCAGGTCACCGCGCTAAGGATTGCACTCAGAACAAGAATCAACTGGCCCTTCCGGCAACTAGCCGTGGAGACAATCAGTCCCGCAACAGCAACGCCAGGTCTTATGGCCGTGTTCATGCCAACCACGTTGATCTCAATGAAGCTCAAGACCAACCTGCTACCGTGATGGGTACACTCCTCGTAAATTCAGTACCTGCATCCGTTTTATTTGATTCAGGAGCATCGCATTCATTCATATCAGAAGATTTTTCATACAAGCATGGCATTAGAAGTGAGGACATGAAAACTTCGGTATTAGTACACACCCCTGCCGGCCAATGCCGAACCTCCATGATTTGCCACGACGTCCTCGTTGAAATCGATGGACTGGACTTCTATGCCTCTCCCATTGTATTGGGGTCTTGTAACATCGACCTCATCCTGGGAATGGATTGGCTGAAAGCGCATACCGCTTCTATCGCTTGCGGCACAAAAACCGTCCACCTATTACACCCTTCTAATGAGATAGTAAGCTATCAAGCTTGTCTGGTTCAAAATGCTGAAGCACGTCTTTATGCATTGAATGCATTGAACGCTTCACCACTCGAGGGCATCGAAAACATTCCCATCGTACGCGAGTTCCAGGACGTCTTTCCTGAGGAACTTCCAGGGATTCCCCCTGCTAGAGCTGTCGAGTTTATCATCGACTTGAAACCGGGCACCACTCCTATAGCCAAACGACCCTACAAGATGCCGCCTCATGAACTCATTGAGCTTAAGGAGGAAATCGACAAATATCTTGCTAGTGGTTTCATTCGCCCGAGTTGTTCTCCTTGGGGAGCACCTTCCCTCTTTGTCAGGAAGAAGGATGGGACAAACCGATTGGTCCAAGATTACCGTCCTATCAACCAAGCAACTATTCAGAACAAATATCCGCTTCCTCGGATCAATGATCTGTATGATCAACTGGCTGGTTCATCAGTGTTCTCTAAACTCGACTTGAGGTTGGGTTACCACCAGATCCGTGTTCGTGAAGAGGATATTCCAAAGACCGCCTTTGTAACTCGATACGGTTCGTTCGAGTACACCGTCATGTCATTCGGCTTGACCAATGCTCCAGCTACATTCTCTCGCCTGATGAATTACATATTCATGGAATACCTCGACAAATTCGTCGTGGTTTATCTGGATGATATCCTTGTATTTTCCAAGAATAAGGAAGAACATGCTGAACATCTTCGCCTTGTACTGGAAAAGCTTCGAGAGCATCAACTTTATGCTAAGTTTTCCAAGTGCGAGTTCTGGCTTCCTGAAGTAACCTACCTTGGTCATGTCATCTCCAAGGATGGTATTGCCGTCAACCCTGAACGAGTTCAGGCCATTCTCGATTGGACCCCTCTGAAGAATGTCAAGCAAGTCAGAAGTTTTCTCGGTCTCGCCAGCTATTGCCGTCGATTCGTCGAGAACTTCTCCAAGATTGCCAAGCCTCTGGCTGGTCTACTTCACAAGGGCGTCAAGTTCGAGTGGACAGACAAATGCCAGGAAAATTTCCAGGCACTTAAGGACAAGCTGACTTCTGCTCCAGTGCTTGCTCCACCTGATACTAAGAAGGACTTCGTCATTTACTGCGACGCTTCTCGTCAAGGATTAGGCTGTGTCCTAATGCAAGAGCGCATGGTAATTGCTTATGCCTCTCGTCAATTGCGTCCTCATGAAGAGAACTACCCAGTTCACGACCTTGAGCTTGCTGCTGTCATTTATGCGCTAAAACATTGGCGACATTACCTTCTCGGTAATCGTTGCGAGATATTCACCGACCACCAAAGTCTGAAGTACTTGTTTACTCAACCAGACCTGAACCTCCGTCAGCAGAGATGGATGGAGACCGTAGCAGATTTTGACTTGGGTATTTCCTATACCCCGGGCAAGGCTAATGTGATGGCTGATGCCTTGAGCCACAAGTCATATTGCAACCACCTCCAGGTTCACAAGGTTCAGTCCTCGCTCGTTGAAGAATTCAGAAAGCTGAACCTCCATATTGTTCCTCCTGGGGCACTCGCTCCCCCTCCCCTAGAGTCCCGCCAGATGAATCTTCGTGTTGTTCCTCAGGGTTCTCTAAATACCCTGGTTGTCGAACCAGATCTTGTGGACGGTATCAAGACTATTCAAGGTTATGACTCCGAAGTCGAGAAGATTAAACTCTATCTCAAAAGGGGAAAGCCCTCATTTTTCACTGTTGCCGATGATGGCGCCTTATACTTCAAAGGCCGCTTAGTGGTACCATGTTCGAAGAAAAACCTGGATATGACTCCAAGGGTTATGAAAGAAGCTCATGATACACCTTTGACTATTCATCCCGGTAGTACCAAGATGTACCGGGACATTCGTCAGAGATTCTGGTGGTCTAATATGAAGCAAGACATTGCTCGTTATGTTGCTGAGTGTGACGTATGTCGTCGTATCAAAGCAGAACATCAAAGGCCTGCTGGAACTTTGCAACCTATCCCTATTCCCGAGTGGAAATGGGACCATGTTGAAATGGACTTCGTCACTGGATTTCCCAAATCGCAGAGAGGTAATGATGCAATTCTTGTCATCATTGACCGGCTTTCTAAAGTTGCACATTTTCTGGCAGTCAAAGAAACAATTACTGCTAGTCAGCTGGCAACTCTCTACATGTCCAGAATTGTTTCACTTCACGGTATTCCACTGGTTATCAGTTCAGACCGTGGCAGTTTATTCACTTCAAGATTCTGGGCAAGTTTCCAAGAAGCTATGGGAACACATCTGTCATTCAGTACTGCCTTTCATCCTCAGTCGCAAGGGCAAGTTGAACGTGTCAACCAAGTTCTCGAAGACATGCTTCGAGCTTGTGTTATTTCCTTCGACAAGAAATGGGAGGAATCTCTCCCGTATGCTGAGTTCTCCTATAATAATAGCTATCAAGCTAGTCTGAAGATGGCTCCCTTCGAGGTGTTATATGGACGTAAGTGCCGAACCCCTCTAAACTGGTCAGAAACAGGGGAACGTTCACTCTTCGGTCCGGATATTATTCAACACGCTGAAGAGCAAGTCCGCGTCATTCGCGAGAATCTGAAGACTGGTCAGTCACGTCAGAAAAGTCAGTATGATCGTCATCATCAAGACATGGTCTATCAACCTGGCGAAAAGGCTTATCTTCGAGTTACACCAATGAAGGGTGCTCACCGCTTCGGGATCAAGGGCAAATTAGCTCCTCACTATATTGGTCCTTTCACTATTCTGGAAAGGCGTGGAAAGGTGGCATATCAACTGGAGCTGCCACCGAACCTTTCTCAGGTTCACGATGTGTTCCACGTGTCTCAACTCCGCCGCTGCTTCAAGGACCCAGTCCGTGCAGTGGATCACGAAGTGCTCGAGTTGCAACAGGACCTCTCCTATAAAGAGCATCCGGTCCGCATTCTCGACCAAGCTGAACGTCGCACACGTCAGAAGGTGATCAAGTTCCTCAAAGTCCAGTGGTCGCATCACTCCGAAGACGAAGCCACTTGGGAACGCGAGGATCGTCTTCGTGAAGAATACCCCGCACTGTTTCCTTCTACCTCCTAAATCTCGGGACGAGATTTCTTGTAGTGGAGGAGATTTGTAACCGCCAGGTAATCACGCTACAGTAATTCCCTGCTAATGATGCCACGTCATCGTGTTACTGTTGATAGCATCAGGCTAATCGAAAACCCCGTTCGAAATAAGAACCCGAAAAAGAAATAAACAGATTAAGTTTTCAAAATGATAATTAAAAATGTTCGGGCGGTGCTAAATATTGCAAGATCAATTATGGACTAGTTATTACAATTTCTAAAATTGCCTAAGTATTTTAAATAAAGTAAAACAGAAAAGGAATAATTAAATAAAAGAAAAGGAAAAGCAAACAACAAAATAAAATAAAAACTAACCTAACCTAACCTACTGGGCCTCGGCCCACTACCATCTAAACTACCTATAACCCCACCCCTCGGTGGGATATTTTCTCCACCGACACCTTCCCCCCCTCTCTCCCTCGACTGGATCGGAGGGGAGAACCCCATCGGCCCCCGACGCCGCTCGACGCTCGACGCCGGATCGCCGCCGCCGGACTGCTCCCGCTCCGTCGCCGTCGTCCACGACCGCCGCCTCGTCCCCCCACTGCCCTTTCCCTACAGCGGACGTGAGCTCCCCTCCCCTCTCTGTCCCACACGTCGCCGCGGCCGTCGCGAGCACCGCGCGACCCGGCCACGCCCGTTGCGTGCTCGCCGCGGCCATCACTTGCCGGCCCGCGCGTGGCCTCGCCCCTCACAGCACTCCACGCCTGCCTGCGACGAGGTGTCGCCGCCGGCGTCGCTCGCCGCGGCCCCGTAGCGCCCGCCCTGCTCTGGCCCCTCGCTGCGGTCCCGTCTCCCCTCGCCCTGGCCAGCTCGGGCCACCGCCGCACCGGCCGCCCTCCCCCCTGCTCCTTCCTCCGATGCGCCGCCCCGCCGCGCCCCGGTGGCCGCGCCCGCGCGCCTTCCCCGACTTCCCCGGCCGGCCCTCACCCCACCGCGCCCTCTCAACAGTTGCCGCCCCGCCTCGCCCCCTCAACGGCCGCCGCCCCTCCTCGCCCTTCCAGCCCGCGGCCACCCCCGCCTCCGGTCGGTGGCCGTCGCGCCCCTCGCCGCCGGCGACCGCACGCCCCTGGCCGCCGACACCCGCACGGGCTCCGGCCTTCGTCGCTGTGCGGGCAGCGCCCGTGCCCATGGGTTCCTCCCCGATACACCCGTACCCAAGACCCGCTATGGTCCCTGGGCCACTGCCAGTAGGGCCCCGCCCCCCAGATAAAAAAAAGGGTTTTAAAATAAATAAATAATAATAAAAATAATAAAAATAAATAAATAAATAAATAAATATATTAATTAATTAATTAATTAACAAATTAATTAAGTTATTTAATCACCTTTAGATTAATCTAATCATTAATTAACCTAATCTGTAATTAACTAAAACCTAATTAATCTAACTAAAATGTTAGTTAGTTTACTGCCAATGACAAGTGGGACCCACTGGTCAGTTTGACCAGTCAACCATGATGACGTCAGCATGATGGCATGCTGATGTCATATATTCTTTTTCGAATTAATTTAATTAATAATAAATACCAGAAATTAATAAAACCTTTAGAAAATCATATCTTTTAAACCGTAACTCGAATGAAAATAATTTATATATGAAAGTTGCTCAGAATTTCGAGACGCATCCGTATACGCAGACCGTTCGTCCACCACACATCCCTAGCATACCGAACCCGCAACTTTCCCCCTCCGTTTCATCCGCTCAAAAACGCGAAACACCGGGAATACTTTCCCGGATGTTTCCCCCTTTCGTCAGTATCACCCAATACTGCGTTAGGGCACACTTAGCACCGTTACATGTCATGTCATGCATCGTCATGCATCTGTTTGCATTGTATTCACTGTTTCTTCCCCCTCTTCTCTCTGGTAGACTACGAGACCGACGCTGCTGCTGCCCCGATCGACTACGGTGTTGACGACCCGACTTTGGCTGCCGAGCTTCCAGGCAAGCCCCCCCTTTGATCACCAGATATCGCCTACTCTTCTCTCTACTGCTTGCATTAGAGTAGTGTAGCATGTTACTTCTTTCGATAATCCTATTCTGCTGCATAGCCTGTCATTGTTGCTATCACTGTTGATACTTTACCTGCAAACCTAAATGCTTAGTATAGGATGCTAGTATACCATCAGTGGCCCTACACCCTTGTCCGTCTGCCCTGCTATTCTATCGGGCCGTGATCACTTGGGGGTGATCACGGGTATATATTACATACACTTATACATGATACTTGATGTGACTAAAGTCGGGTCGGCTCGTTGAGTACCCGCGGTTGATTCACGGATTGGGGGCTGAAAGGACATACTTTCCCGACGGCCCTCTGTGTGGATCTTTGTGGCAGAGCGACAGGGCAGGTTGAGACACCTAGGAGACAGGTGGCCTGGCCCTGGACGTTGTCCGCGGTTGTTTCATAATAACACGCTTAACGAGTTTGGATATTTGATCTGAGTCTGGCCATTTGGTCTATACGCACTAACCAGCTGCGTGGGAACAGTTATGGGCACTCGACGTCGTGGTATCAGCCGAAGCCTTCTTGACGTCAGCGACTTAGCGGCGCGCGCCGGATTGGACTGGAAAGCCTACTCTGGTATTAGGAGAGGCTAGGTCTGCTTACCGGCCGCCCTCGCAACGTGCAGGTGTGCATTGGGCGATGGGCCCAGACCCCCGTGCGCTTAGGGTTTAGACCGGCGTGCTGACCTCTCTGTTGTGCTTAGGTAGGGCTGCGACGTGTTGATCTTCCGAGGCCGGGCATGACCCTGGAAAGTGTGTCCGGCCAAATGGGATCAAGCGTGCTGGGTTATGTGGTGCACCCCTGCAGGGAAGTTAATCTATTCGAATAGCCGTGTCCCTCGGTAAAAGGACGACCCGGAGTTGTATTCCGACCTCATGATAACTAGAACCGGACACTTGATAAAACACACCCAGATGAGTTCCAGATATAACTCGGTGGTTGCTCTCTCACAGGGTGATGTGCGGGAGGATCGCCGAGTAGGATTATGCTATTCGATGTTACTTGGTGAACTTACCATCTATTCTCTTCTACTGCTGCAAGATGGAGGCTGCCAGAAGCGTAGTCTTCGTTCGGAGTAGCTATCCCCCTCTTATTCCCGCTTGCTGCAGTTCAGTCCACCGATATTACCCATATCCTTGTTACCCTTGCATATGTAGTATAGATCCTTGCTTGCGAGTACTTTGGATGAGTACTCACGGTTGCTTTGCTCCCCCTTTTCCCCAGATGTTGGAGCCCAGGAGCCAGACGCCACCTACGACGACTCCTACGACACCGGAGGCGCCTACCACTACGTGCAGTCTGCCGACGACGACCATGAGTAGTTTAGGAGGATCCCAGGCAGGAGGTCTTCTCCTCTTTCGATCTGTATCCCAGTTTGTGCTAGCCATCTTATGGTACCTTGTTTAACTTTATGTCTGTACTCAGATATTTGCTGCTTCCGCTGACTTGTCTATGATCGAGCACTTGTATTCGAGCCCTCGAGGCCCCTGGCTTGTAATATGAAGCTTGTATGACTTATTTTACTTTTAGAGTTGTGTTGTGATATCTACCAGTGAGTCCCTGATCTTGGCCGTACACATTTGCGTGCATGATTAGTGTACGGACAAATCGGGGGCGTCACACCTGCGACTGCTTCAACTTCTCGTCTATAAGCCGCCATGAGGGGATCCTTTGAATCCCACTTGCCAGAAACTTGCTGTGCTACCAGATCTGAATCGCCAAAGCACTTAACCCGGCTCAAGTTCATTTCCTTTGCTAGCCGTAAACCATGAAGTAGTGCTTCATATTCCGCTGCATTATTAGTACAAGGAAACAATAAACGGAGGACATAACAAAATTTATCACCTCTGGGGGAAGTTAAGACAACTCCAGCCCCCGAGCCCTCCAACTGTTTTGAACCGTCAAAATGAATTGTCCAGTAAGTAAGATCCGGCTTCTCCTCAGGAGTCTGCAACTCTGTCCAATCATTGATGAAATCTACCAATGCCTGAGATTTTATAGCGGTGCGTGGTACATATTTCAACTCATGTGGGCTGAGCTCAATGGCCCACTTTGCTACTCTGCCCGTAGCTTCCCTATTCTGGATTATATCCCCCAACGGTGCTGAACTAACCACAGTTATTGGATGACCTTGGAAATAGTGCTTCAACTTCCGGTTTGCCATGAACACACCATATACCAACTTCTGCCAATGAGGATACCTCTGCTTAGATTCAATGAGTACTTCACTCACGTAGTAAACCGGGCGCTGAACTAGGTACTCCTTCCCTGCTTCCTTGCGCTCAACCACGATTGCAACGCTAACTGCTCGTGCATTAGCAGCGACGTATAACAGCAACGGCTCCTTGTCAATAGGAGCAGCTAAAACCGGTGGTTTTACTAGTTGTCGTTTCAGATCCTCAAACGCTGCGTTTGCCTCATCACTCCATATAAACCGGTCTGTTTTCCTCAACATCTGGTAAAGTGGGATCGCCTTCTCTCCCAATCGGCTGATGAACCGGCTTAATGCTGTGATCCGGCCAGCTATGCGCTGAACATCGTTGATGCAAACCGGTTTAGTCAAAGATGTGATGGCCTTGATTTTCTCTGGGTTAGCTTCTATTCCTCTGTTTGAGACCAAGAATCCCAGTAGCTTACCTGCCGGAACACCAAAAGCACACTTTTCCGGATTATGCATCATCTTATAAGCTCGAAGATTATCAAAAGTTTCCCTGAGATCTTCTATCATTGTTTCTTCCTTTCTTGACTTGACCACAATGTCATCCACATAGGCATGAACATTCCTCCCTATCTGCCCTTTTAGACAATTCTGAACACAACGCTGATAAGTTGCTTGAGCACTTTTAAGCCCAAAAGGCATAGATACATAGCAAAAAGCACCAAAAGGAGTTATGAAAGCTGTCTTCTCTTGGTCTTTAACTGCCATCTTGATCTGGTGATATCCTGAATATGCATCCAAAAAACTTAGCCGCTCACACCCCGCCGTGACATCAATGATCTGATCGATGCGAGGGAGAGCAAAAGGATCAGTTGGGCAAGCTTTATTGAGGTCTGTGTAGTCCACACACATCCTCCACTTCCCATTCTTCTTCAACACCAGCACTGGATTAGCCAACCACTCCGGATGAAAAACTTCTACTATGAACCCTGCGGCCAAAAGCCCGTCCACTTCTTCCCCTATAGCCTTGCGCCTCTCCTCATTGAAGCGGCGCAGATACTGCTTGACCGGTTTAAACTTTGGATCAATATTAAGACTGTGCTCAGCGATTTCCCTCGGTACACCTGGCATGTCAGAAGGTTTCCATGCAAAGATATCCCGGTTCTCACGGATGAACTCGATGAGCGCGCTTTCCTATTTGGGATCGAGGTTAGCGCTGATAGTGAACTGCTTAGACGAATCTCCAGGCACAAAATCAACTTGCTTGGTCTCCTCAGCTGATTTAAACTTCAACGCCGGATCATGCTCGGTAGTTGGCTTCTTTAGCGGAGTCATATCTGCCGGATCAACATTATCTTTATAAAATTTCAACTCTTCCGTGGCACATACTGCTTCTGCATACGCTGCATCTCCTTCTTCACATTCCACTGCTATCTTGCGACTTCCATGAACCGTAATCGTGCCCTTATGACCCGGCATTTTAAGATGCAAATAAACGTAACATGGCCTAGCCATAAACTTAGCATAAACCGTCCTTCCAAACAGAGCATGATATGGACTTTTGATTTTGATGACTTCAAAAGTGATCATCTCTGATCTGGAATCATACTCATTCCCAAAGGTAACTTCCAAGTCAATCTTTCCAACCGGATAAGCTGACTTACCTGGGACCACTCCATGATACACTGTATTTGATTGCCTTAGCTTCTTATCCGTCAGACCCATACGACGGAAAGTCTCATAATATAAGATATTGATACTGCTACCTCCGTCCATGAGAACCTTAGTGAATTTGTAGCCTCCCACTTGAGGTGCTACCACCAAGGCTAAATGGCCCGGATTATCCACCCGCATCGGGTGGTCTTCTCTGCTCCACACAATGGGTTGCTCTGACCAGCGCAGAAATTGCGGTGTCGCCGGTTCAACTGCATTAACAGCCTGCTTCAAAACATTCTGGTCTCTTTTACACAGACTTGTGGTGAAGTCATGATATTGCCCACTGCTCAATTCCTTCGGATTACTCTGATATCCAGATTGCGGCTGCTGTTGCTGACGCTGTTGCTGCTGATTTCCCTGACTATTATAATTCCCTTGGCCCTGCTGTTGATTACTCTGATTATTGTAACCACCTTGATGATGCGACTGATTGCCCTGGCCATTATAATTCCCTTGATTATTCTGATTACCTGCCCGGTTTTGATAACCATTGCTATTGCCCCTATATCCTGATCCGGAGTTGTTCCCCTGATGACCCGGACCATAAAATCCAGGACCTGAACCTCCATTTGGAGGCCGATTATGAGGATTGAAACGGCCCGCCACTGCCTTCATAAGGGGTATGCACTCCCTCATGGTATGCTTTGCCGGTCGCCCTTTTACGCCATGCTTCTGACAAGGCTGATCTAACTCTTGATCCCAGCTAAGTTTTCCTCCACCGGTTTGTGAAGGTGGATCTCCCAGGCTATGCTGAAAATCCCCTTGAACTTGAGTGCTGGCCACGAAGTCAGAACCACCCTCTGCCTTCCGTTTTCCCAAAAAACTTGTGGTAGCCGGATTAACTTGCGCCGGTTTACCAGACTTGCTAACCTTCCCGGTCTTGTCTCCTTCCGCTTCTGGATACTTGGTATTATCAGAGTCTCCATATTTCACCAGGGCACTCATGAGAGTACCCATATCATTGCAATCTCTCTTAAGCCGTCCGAGCCACATACACAAACACCCATCTCACGACAGTGAGTGTGTGAGATACACATGCGGACATGGGGAGAGATGTGTGAGTTAGAGAGATGGAGATTTTTGGTGTGCATGTGAGCTAGAGAGAGAGGGGGATATATACATATAGACCTAGAGTTGGAGAGAATATGCAAGGGTGTGTGTCTTAAAAGAAGGATCCAGAGAGATGGGTGTTTGTGTGTGTCTGTGTGAGAGGGAGTTTGTGTATGTGGAGAACAGAGACCACTAATGATGTAAACCTAGTAGGGAAGGGGGAATGGGGTGACATGTGTGTAAAGAGAGAGAAAGGCATGTGTAGTAGCGGGATAGCATGGGTGCGGGCGGGGAGCTGACTATTTGGAAGAGACATCGAGTGTGTGTGGGGAGGGGTGTGAGAGCGAGAGAGAGAGAGAGCCGGCGAGGGAGAGAGAGAGGAAGAGAGGGGGGGATAGGAGTTGTTTGTGTGCGGAAGCGGCATATAGATAGGGAGACAAGGTTGATGTTGTTCGAAAGTGGCATATGTACAGAGACACAAGGGAAGCGAGTCATCATGTGTGTGATAGCGACTTCATAAGAGATCTAGAATAGATGGTGTAGAGAACAATGTGCGAGATTGAGAGCGATGATATGTTAGGGAGGCATGGAAAGAGTCACGACATAAAGAGTGGGGTGTCTATATTTGAGAGACTTTAGCGCAATTGATATATACATACATATATATATATATATATATATATATATATATATATATATATATATATATATATATATATATATATATATATATATATATATATATATATATATATATATGGTCAATAGTGTGTGCACTCATGGTTGATCAATTTATTTCACAATTTGGATTATGAGATAACGTTACTTTTGAACATGCGTGATATACTTTGAAGTACAAGAATTACAAACCTAAGATTAGAATTTTGGAATTGGACTCCATCATCAGCTTTTGTAATTCATTTAAACAGAGGTACATTTTTAGGCCAGGATATCGTGATTTCAAATTCATATATCAAACCTAGAAATATACATATACGAGCATGTTCAAACCTTATAATCATCCACTTTATTCATACACATACACAATTTTGTTTTTTTCATCATATTTAGGATACTCACATTTGGAATTTCATTTGAATAACATATGATGGTATTTGCTTCCACTAGGTCAATGATCCATATTTGAATTGAATGGACAATCTAAGTTTCGAGTTGGGGACATTGATTTTTTGAAACTTGCATTTTTTGCGTGCAAAACAAATAAATTCTCGGCCATGATATTATAGTTTGCAGTACAAGTGTAGAACACTTAATTTCAGCCGCCAAAATCTTCCAAACTTCCCACTCACATTGAAATATATCCCGACCGAAAGTTTAGCACTTCAATATTCCTATTTTACCCCTGCCACATGAACGGAAAAGAGTTGTTTTGGTAACTCCATTGTTTTCCCCTCTTTGCCCCGAACATTCTTCCCCAGAGCCCCTCCCCTTCACCTTCGCCCCTCCTCCCCCCCAACCATGCCAGGCCGCCAAATCTAGTCCGCCGCCACAACGGTGGACCTCACACCCTGCCGGATCTACCTTCCGCAGCTTGGAACCCCCAACAGCCAACTCACCGCTTCACCCGAGCCACTTTAGCGTCTGGCTTGCCCACCACTCCAGATCTCCGTGACCTCCATCACGGTCCACCGCACCGGATCTCCTTCACCGGCTCCCTCTTCCACCACAGTGTAGGCCCTCCCCAACTCCCTCGTCCGCCGCAACAGATCCGCCTCATCGAAAGTGTTGTACACTGCGCCAGATGTGCTTCGCCGACGCCTTCGTCCACTACACCGGACCCGCTCTATGGACGCCATATTCATCTCCACAGGCCCTGCTTTATTAACGCCGTAACCTCATTAGGTTATTTCAATTTTTATTCCTTTAGTTTTTCTCTTCTTTATCATGGAAATGTTCACTTACCACATATGAGATTTCTTGTATGTCGACACGCGCCGCAACCGAAGCGCCGGAGCCGCTTCGGCAATGGCGACATCCGGCCCAAACTCGACTGCAACATGAGCACCATCGACGATCCTTAGCTATCAAGTATGACAACAATACACATATGCCGCCGAGAATCAGGTACTATTATCCAACGGCCGGCGGCTACGTTCACTTTCTTAGCATAAGCACCGCACCTTCGTATATCTTCAGGGTGTCATTCAATTTTTCATGAGACGTGTTATTCTGCTTCCACCTATAGGGCCATAGTTCTTGCAGTGAGCATGTTACATGTGCTAAATTAAAAACTAGTGCACATATAGTTACGATTCTTTTGTTTTGTCCTAAGTATTATTATACTTCCGCCTACTATTTTACTTCTTCCAAGCCATATTTACAATGAGATTTGGCAAGAAAATATCTACTCTCTATATCTATAGCTATATGTGCACTCGTTTGTAATTTAGCAAGATCTATATTATACTAGCAAGAGGCCCATGCGTTGCACGAAACGTCAAGATGCATTTATACGAGTTGTTTATCTTGTAGGAGACAAAGATGAACGAAGGAAGGCCTTATCTGTAAATGTGGACAGGGGTGCGGGTATAATTCTGCTTAAGTTCAACCATGGAGTCTTCTAGATTGTACATGTGGCAAAATTTGGTGGAATGTAGATGATATAAAATGGCTAGTAGTGCTCGGATTTGCCATCTCTGCACCATCAGATTCATTTCATCCAATGACCATCTTTCAAAGTTATTCGCAAACTATATAGGGGTATAGATATAGATATAGATGATAATGGTGTTGTTTTGATGCCACATGTTGGTTACATCAGACTGCTCCATGTTCTCTATGCTTAATTACACATCAGCAAACTAGCTCGTGGTTCCGCTGCTTTTTGTTCGTTTTACCCTACGTTTTCCGATGCTAGCTATTACATCACAGCTCCGAGCCTTTTTTCATTACTTTTTTGTGTGTTCTTGATCTTCCTAGGTTGCATGACTAATTCGATGCTTCTATGAATTATGGAGCTGCCAACCCCATCAAGCAAAATATTTCTTCTTTTGGGGCTGGTCCTTCGAACACGCATAAAAATAGAGTGAAGCACATATATTGTCTTGTAAGCACACACCCTTCTTTCATTAGTTTAGATTAACCATTGATGATAAATTTGAACCAGTGCATGCGATTAAAATTAATTTTACCTAAATAGAGGGTGCAGAATAAACTACAACAACTAAATTTGCAACCACGGGATGCTGACGATATCTTCAAAGAGCATTGCAACAGTAGCGAGGCTTCACAGCAACATATGGTAGGCCAGTGTTGTTTAGTACATGTGAAATGTAATACGTGTAGGCTGTTTCTTTGCTTGTGCCGTCAATATGTAATCCTACAGAATTACAAATAGTTCAGTTGTCTGCTTTGCAGTATTTCTTGATTTGAATGCTTGTTTTTTACTTGTTATGCTATACCTGAGTTGGCCAATATGTCAGCAGTGCCTGCTGTACTAACGTAAAGAAATGCATGCCTGGTTCATTTGAGTCCTTATCTTTTC
This sequence comes from Secale cereale, assembly GCA_902687465.1. Classification (NCBI taxonomy): domain Eukaryota; kingdom Viridiplantae; phylum Streptophyta; class Magnoliopsida; order Poales; family Poaceae; genus Secale; species Secale cereale. The sequence continues at coordinate 383,085,444 of LR738715.1, read as the reverse complement.
ATGTGAACTTCATCATAAGACTTTCTTCGTAGTTCATATGAGGCCACATTGTTAAGTGCTTTCTCATATTATTTCAACTACTTAGATGTCTGGGCAACTTAAATATAGCGGTGGTACACTACCTTTCATCTAGGGATGTCAAACTGGGTCCCGTTTAATCCCGATTAAAGTTCAATCATGGTATGATAGTTCAAAAGAGTTTTTCTTTTTTAGGAAAATGAACTAGCTAGCTAGCAAAAACTAACTACATGGGACTAGCGGATGCCATTTATTTGCCACTTACATCCCTATTCATCTTACCATTTTAATTTGTTTTCGGCTGATGCTGCTTCGAACCATTTAAATATAGCTTGCCATACTCGGCAATAATTCGTATGTCATTTACCATGTAAGCTTACTGCCTGGATCACTTGACAACTATCTCTTGCTTGTGTCCAGCGGAAACCTTTCAGGACGCCGTTCACACTCGGACACAATGTATGATCCCAGAATCTATTTGTGGAAGCAGTGCGCCATCCATGCTACTAGATGGTAGCAGTTTAGAGGCAACACTGCTGGGGAGCAATCTGAGCACATATATTATAGTTCTTGAGGCTCTACTAGAGGCGGAAAGAGATGGTGTGGCTCCCATGAATGAGGTAATATTGATCTTGAGGCGCAATTAGTTGCAAGAAATATGCAAGTAACCCAATAATTGGAGGATGTAAGAATGTTGCATTCGAAGACGAAGGAGGTCCTGCTGCTTCTCCTATCTGAAGCCCAGGGTAATCCCAGTTCTTATTTAGATACTAGTTGAAATTGTCATTAGATTAGCATACTTGCATCTTGTGTCATGTCTCTGAATGGATTATGTTGTAAGACCCCCTGTGTTGTCCATGGGTTGTAATGATCTTAATTTTTTAGGTGAGATAATCCTCACTACTTGTATGATTGACATAAGGTGAACTATTTTTCGTGTGAGCATATTGTATTGGATGAAATAACTATTTGACTCAAAGTGTATGCAACCTACTGAATTCAAAGATCACCGCATTTCCAAATCATATTCATATATAAAGGTGGAATAAATCTTTGTCGTGCTTTTGAAGAAACAAATAACAAAATGTAGATGATGTATGGATATTCGTTATCGTATAGAAATTGGATTTGAATTTAGTTGCCAGGGCTCAGGGTAAACGTGAATGCTAATTCTTCCAAATTTTGAACAAAGTGGAAAAACACCCACTATCGTTTGTCGGCTGCCCGAAGGAAGTGTTTGCGAGATGGAAATTACTGTCTACCCCCGACACTTCACATCCTAATCGACCCGATTTCCACTATTGTTGATAGGGGTAGACTAGTAACTTCAATCAGACATGACATGACCGCCTATGAGCCCATTCAGACACGGTGGGCGTCAAACATGGGCGGCCAAACACATTTGATTCAAGCTCGTCCGAAAGGCCGGTCTCTCTCCCTCCATTTCCCCATTCATACATAGTGGGCGGCAAAACAAAGTCTCCTCATTCGAACTCGATGTCGGCAAATATTTTAAATAGGGGAAGTTGTGTAACTTCCTTCAGACGTGACACAACCGCCCTACCTGTGAGCCCCGTTCATACACCGTGGAAGCCAACCGTGGGCGGTAAAACACACTATCCTCCCAAAATCGTTGTCGACAATTATTGGGGAGATGGGAGATAAACGTTCTATCCCCAACCGATGAGATGTTCGAAATTTTAAAGGGGGCTAAGTTCCTAACTTTCCCACATTTCAGACAAACGCGTCCCAAAGATTGAGATCCCCCTACCCCTCCATTTCCCCATTCATACACTGTAGGTGCCACAACAACCTCCCCACTCCGGCCAGCCTCCTCCGTCCGCCACCCCATCCTCCACCTTGCCGGAGCCGCTACCCCTACCCCGTCGTCCACTCCAAGAGATGGACGTCTCTCATCTACGGCGCCGGACATGGATCCTTTCATCGCGTCATCTCGCTTCATTAGCGCCATTGTCCACCTTCCCTTTGCCGCTCCTACGACCACCTCGTCCATGGCAACCAGACTTATCCCCCAATCCCCGGCCGTCTGCCGTCTAAAGTCTTCTTCCGCGCCGCCGGCAGCCATCGCGCCCGTAGAACCCTCAAGGTATCTGCAGGGGCCTAGACGACATCACAAGAGACATGGTACTCTTTCATATATGCTTAAGTTATTGATATCACCCAGAAAATAGATCATAACTTGTTTACTGTACTTTTCTTGTACGTATGAAATCGAAGTGGCTAGTTGAAAGCTAACATTGGTTGCGAAGTAGCCTTTGTCCGGTTTGCACCTTCAGATCCTTCATGGCACATTCACTATAATCATAAAGCTTATGGTTTTCCCACTTTATGTTCAGTACCATCATCGTTGGTGATTTGAGTCGTGCTAGCACTGCTCCTTAAGACCTCAACCCATCAAGCGAAACAACATGCCACTCATAATTCCAAAGCTTAGTTGTTGAAATATTAATCCTATATGATGCTCATATTACTAAAATAACGAACGTTTAATTGGTTAGCTAATGTTCCTATATTCGTTTCGAAAAGAACGTGCGCCACACAGAGAGAGACAACAGGGATTTGCATTTCTCTGCGCGCTCTGGTTAATCATGGGTGGGTAACAAACATTGTATTATCAAACTTGCAAGATGCCCGTGCTTTGCACAGGACATCAAGATGCATTTATATGAGTAGGTTATCTTGTGGGAGAAAAGGCTGCTTTCAACGATTCTAGATGGTCTGCCATAATATCTGGGAAATGTTGGTTGCTATGTCATCTTTGATAGTCTAGACTGATCGTAACAGTATTGTGCCTTCAGTTGAATAGAGCTGTCCCTTTTGGCGCCGAAGCCTTTCCGAACCCATTCTTGTTGTACCGACAATACAAGCCCATATGGTCCAGCTAGTTCCACTTTCCTGATTTTACTCTTAATGCTTAGGGTTTTCCCCTTTTATCTACCCTACTATGATCTGCGTATGTGCTTTCTGTCGTACTAGCAGTATTCCACCCTTCAAGCTAAATAACAAAACACTCATAGTTCCAAAGCTTAGTTGTTCAAATATGATTGTGATATGATACTGATATTAGTTAACAGCACATTTAATTGGTTAGCTAAGGGTCCCACTTGAGTTTCCAAATGCATGTCGCGACATATAGAGAGACAACTGAATTGCATTTGTTTGTCATTTGTTGGCTGTACTTTCTTGTCCATACCGAATCTTAGTTGTTATTTCAAAGCAAACATTGGTTGCTAACTACCCTTTCCGCAGTTTGCAGCTTCAGATCTACCATCCCGCTGCCGCGATCAACACTATACTCATCATGCTTACGGTTTCCGCATTTTAAGATGACCATGATCAGCCTAAGTGGTTCGTGTCGTAATAGCACTGCTCCACCCATCGAGATAAACAAGCTTAGTTTTACAAATTCGAATATGATATTATGCTGATATTAGTAAAGCTAAGACATGTTTAATTGGTCAGCTAAATGTTCCTACTTCAGTTTCGAAATGCATGTGAGCCACATATGGAGAGACCGAAAGGAATAGTATTTCTCTGTGCGCTCTGGTTCATCAGCAGTGGGAAACAGACATTGTATAGGAAGACTTGTAGTATGTTCAATATGCTTGCTCTTCTTCTCTTCTTTAACATGGTCCTATTCTCTTCTTTAATAAGTATGTTCCTTGTTGGGAAGAGTAGCAGAGACATTTGCGGTCGACTGGTCAGGTCGAGTTGTTCCCCCTTAGTATATTTTGAATCTGTCAGGTCAGGTCGACTTGTTCTTCTTTACTATATGTTGAAGCTGTCATATATGAAGTATCATCACTTCTGGAGCTGTCATATTTTGAGTAGTAGGCCACATTATATTAATTCACACACCAAATTACAACATGCATGGCATCTCTCAGAAGAATTACAGAGATAGCACAAAGGGGTTTATAGGGAGGCAGTGTTGGATTAGAATCACTTCTGCATTACAAAGATAATCTCACTTGTTTTTATGTTTTCAGGCATGTCAGGTATTGAACATGATCAAAATGAATATGAGAATGGGCGCACGAGAGGAATATTTCGGAGCAATCGACCAACTAATAAACTTCGCATGGTGGAGGAAGGCCTATATTAATCACCCATCAAGGTGCTTGCTCTAACTTGGCAAGGTTGTATTGGTCGCACATATTTTTCATATGACCTCTTGTATTACTTCTACTTTGTTACACACCACCATCCACTTAGTTTAAGGAGCATATATGAGTATATGCCATACATATCCATTACTGTACCTATTCCATGTATCATCATACTATGTTTTTCTAGTAAAATGGTGTTCGCTTGTAATAGATGTTCAAAAGGAAGAGGGTGAGTGCAGATCCTCAAGGAGTACAAACTAGGTATTTGAAAAAGGTAGTGATACATGTTAAATCAGATAGATCAGCAGCCAAACCCCTATCAGAACTGCTGAGAGCCCAGCGTCAGGTACTATCTATGATATCAATTCATAATTTCAACTCCTAAATGTATGCATGTGCCTTACCTTCTTTCTTGTATGAAAACTAATTTAAGATGAATCTCCTTTGTCAAAGGATCATACGATCTCAAGACAATACTGGGCACTGCATTGCTCTTGTCAGTACCTCTTGCCCTTAGTCAGCATACTTACACTCATTGCTATTTGATTATGTGGCATCACTATAAATGTTCATTTCTTTATCCTCCCTTTGCTCGAAATTATAAGATCTATATTTACTCTTAGATAAATGTAGAATTAACACAATGGTTACGAAGTTTTGGATTGCTCATGTAAGTACCTGTTGTCATGTACTCCCTCTGTATCGAATTAATTGTTACTCAATTGGATGTATTTAGAACTTAATAGTGCTAGATACATCCATTTGAGCGACAATTAATAACAGACAATGATAGTATTACGCTACTTGCATCGCGAGATAGTTGATTGTCTAACATTACTCTGCATCTTATCTGCCCTGCCCTCCACTTTCTCCAAATTATCAGATCTACATTTACTCTTACCAACATTTTGAATAAAGCCAATGCGACTGCACACGTTAATGTATGCGTTCCTCTTGCCAGTACCTTTTGCCTTGTAACACTGTACTTAATTAATTGCTATTTGATTATGTATCATCACTCTGCACCTGAGCTTCATTATTCTCTGTTTCTTCCAATATTGTTTGATCTATATTACTCTTTACAAAATGTAGAATAAAGGCAATGCTTATAAAGAAGTTTCTTTGGCGAATTTATTGAATTATCCTTCCATCGACATGGAAGGCTTTGTCCAGCCCGTGTTAATATGTAATGTACGTTCATCCTTCTCAAGCATTCAAACTTTGTTCTAGTATAGATTTGGATAGGAATCATTTCCTCCACTACTCTTTACTTTGGTGTTTACATCTGATTGGATGTTTGCAACAACTACCAGATTCAAATTGTAGTTGTAAAACATGTTCCTTATGCAGAACAGATCCATTTATTTGCTTATATAATTGTGAAACATGTTACGTGTCTCCTTGTTTCTCTTTCAGAGTGGTATCTCTCATGCCAGGCAGAACTTTAGGGAAGATAGTGAGCCAAACCATCTTGAAGAGAGCTAGATAACCCCAAGGTCATGTCTTGATGAAGATAGTGATTTGAAGCTACTCACCAGCAGCTATGAGACAACCTATGTACAGTTGCTGCCTCAATTAGTTCGACTTCTTCAGTCTCAACTTAAAGTGGAAAGACTTGCTTCAGCTCAGCTCCAACTCAATGTCAATGATGTGAAGAAGGCCGCAGAGGACACCAATGCATGCTTTCTTGCTACGCAGCTACGGTTAGAGCATCTATCATTGACACAACTGAGGTCTCATAACCTTGTTCAGCTGCTTTGGGTGCAACGCTCGGGCAGGCCTAATGCCTTCTGAAGTGCACTCAGTTTTGTATATTCTTTTGTCGTCGCGTTTAATGCACTAGCGACAATCTTCAATGCCCAGTGTATGTAATCCGCGGCCACATTGCGCTTTATTATCACTGGTGGCGAACTTTGATGCAGAGTGGATGTAATATGCCGTAATTTCTTTACTGTATAGTCTAGGTTTATTCTTGATCGGTATGCTGTAATTTAGGCTGGAAGCTTCAATGGATCTCAATGTTGTCGGTCTTCAAGCCAGCCCGTAACTCGCTATATATGGGCCAGGACGTGGGCCTATAATCATCTTGGGCCATTAGCAGGTCTAAACATATAGTAGTTTTTTGCCTTTAATAGGCCGAGTAAGTTCTTGGCTAGTTGGGCTAGAGAATACCATGGGCTTTTAATAGTCTAAAAACTAGATTGGGCTAACGTTGAGGAAAAAAATTCACGGGCCAATATAGGCTGAAACTGCCTTAGGCTCATGTTTGGCCCAAATAGAATGAGCCGTTAACAGGACAAAATATATCTCGGACCCTGTTTGGCCAAATATATTTATGGGCTTTAAGAACGCTGGTATCAACGCAGGCCAAATGCCCAACAATGTCACGAGTCATTAATAGATGGGCTTTAAGCAGGATATAATTAGGCCCAACTATTACACGGGCCATTAACAGGCCGATAGGCCTGTATGGCTGAAATTTATCCACGAAGACTACGGGCCGTTAAGAGGCCTAAAGTTCCGTCAGACAAGAAATAGCCCAGTTTCTACATGGGACGTTAAATAGCCTAAAGTGAAAACAGGCCGACAACGGCCCTGATGCACCAGAGGCTGCTAACAGGACAAAACTATTATCGGGCCGAGCTGGTAAGTAGGCATTTAACCGACTAAAATACAAACCCGACTTAGATTGGGACCAAAAGAATAGTGGCCTGTTAACGGGCCTGGTCTGATATGGGCCGTAATTTTGCCCAAAACACGACAGGCTCTGAACGGGCCTGATCTGATATGGGCCACAATTTGATCCAAAACATGGCAAGCTATTAATGTGCCAACCCACTAGTGTCTGAAAATATATGGTGGGCCTTTAGCTGGCCCGGCCTTTTTACCTTTAATGGGCCACTTTTGGGCTTTGCCACGTGTCGACATATCATAGGCGTCTTCTGTCCATTTTAGGGATGACATTTGTCCCAACGATGAGCTCTCACTTGGATCTTGCGGCGCATGAGATTCTTACACATGGAAAATCCCCATTGGTTAGGGCTGTTAAGGGAACTCGATAGCTTAACAGCAACCCGTTATGGTGGATGCCACGTGTTGGTTACCATTGACAAAAACACTTCCATGACGCGCCATTTGTTGTCATGGAAGTGGATACTTCTGTGATGATAATTTTGGTATTGTCATGGAACACTTCTACGATAGCACAGGTATGACTATCTTGATTCTGTCATAAATTCATCATGGATGTAAATGCATGACAGAAAATGTGACCTACTGTGACAAACACGTATTATCACGAAAGTGGTTTTTTTGTAGTGTAAACTTACAATTCATCGGATACCAACATACACACCGCAAAAAGTCATTACACCAAATAGATCTCCGAGAGACCATTGTATTGAGATACAAAGAGAGAAGAAGCCATCTAGCTATTGCCTACGGACCCATAGGTCTGTGTTAAAAAACTCACGCATCATCCGAGAGGCAGCAATGAGGATGATGAACCCCTCCGTGATCATTTTCCCCTCCGGCAAAGTGCCGGAAAAGGGCTTTCGATTGGATCTCGTGGTTCTGGAACTTGCGGTGGCTTGAATAAAATTTTGTCGACTTGCCTAGGGTTTTTGGAATATTGGGGTATTTATAGAGTGAAGAGGCGGTGCGGGGTGCCACCGAGGTGGGCACAACCCACCTAGGAGCGCCCTAAGCCCTGGTGGGTTGTGCTCCCCTCGGAGCATGCCTCTGGTACTTCTTCAACCCATGTTGTGTCTTCTAGCCCAGAAAAATCTTCAACAAGTTTTGCTGCATTTGGACAACATTTGGTATTGATTTTCTGTGATGTAAAAAACAAGCAAAAAACATCAACTGGGACTGGGCACTATGTCAATAGGTTAGTCCCAAAAAATGATTGTAAAACATCCAAGAATGATCATATAACATCATGGAACAATCAAAAATTGTAGATACGTTGGAGACGTATCAGCATTCCCAAGCTTAATTCCTACTCGTCCTCGAGTAGGTAAATGATAAAAACAGAATTTTGATATGCTACCTATTATGTTAATCACATATTCTTTTCTTTATAGCATGGTCATTTGGACTTTTATATGGTTCAAAGCAATAGTATAATTTTGACATGAATACTTTAATATTCAAGCATATCAACAAACAACCATATCTTTCAAAATATCAATAAAAAAGCAAGTTATCCTAGCCTATCATGCTCAACCATTAATCCATTCATGCAACACATCCAAATATTAGCTACATCTAATGCTCATGTGTGATAATAGTGTTCCGTAGTTGGTGATTTATAAGAGAAGATGGAGACTCAAGTAAAAATAAAAATTGCATAAAATAAAAGATAGGCCCTTCATAGAGGGAAGTAGGGATTTGTAGAGGAGCGAGAGCTCAAAGCTTAAATTGAGAGCTAAAATTATTTTGGGAGGTATACTTTTCCCGTCAACGAGAACGACATAGAGTTCCAACACTTTCCATGCTAGATAAAAAAAGTTTATTCCTTTTTCTACCATTCTTTCACAATCCATAGCTTATCCGTATCCACGGGTGCCCTCCATACCAACACTTTCCGAGGAATTTATTATTTGGCAGCATAAAGTAAATTTTCTTTTCACTTCGGGACTGGGAATCCCTATCACCGCCATACTCTTGTGCAATGACAAGTGAATAAACACTCATCTTGAGAATAAGACATCTAGCATGAAAAATATTAGCCACCCCTCGTCACTTCATGAGCAGTACAGGCACACAAAAGATAAATTTATTTTGAATTTAGAGTTGGCACATACAATTTGCTTAGAACGACAAGGAAATACCGGATATAGGTAGGTATGGTGGACCAATTTGGCACAACGTTGGGTTTTATGATTTGGATGCACAAGTAGTATTTCTACTTAGTACCAGGTGGAGGCCAGCAAGAGGTTGAGAAGCGACCAACCAAGGAACGAAAACCATCATAAGAGAACATTAAACATAACTAACACCAAATAATGCAACACAAGTACGATTTAATTTATTGCATGACTATTGACTTTCGTGCTTGCATAGGGAATCACAAACCTTAACATGGCTCACATATCAATATTCTCACTAAAACATAATTACTCATTAACATGGCTCACATATCACTATCGTCATATCTCAAAACTATTACATAGAATCAAGTTTATTTGGTCCAATGATCTTCATGCAAGTTTTTATCATATCTCCTTGGATATCTATCACTTTGGGACTAGTTTCATATGTTGCTTTTGATAAGCTCAAACAAATATAAGTGAAGAAAATGAGCATAATATTTTCTTCTCTCAAATTAGTCTAAGTGAAGAACATGAGCATAATATTTTCTTCCCTCAAATTAGTCTAAGTGAAGCATGAGATAATTTCATCAAAAATAACAAAGCACACCATGCTAAAAAAGATACTCCCTCTATCCAAAAATAAGTGACTCAACATTGTACTAAAGCAGGTACAAAGTTGAGTCACTTATTTTGGGACGGAGGGAGTATAAGTGAAGCACTAGAGAAATTCCATAGCTCTCAAAAAGTTTAAGTGAGGTATAAGATCAAGCATAGCATAATTTGGCTCTCTCAAATAGGTGTGTACAACAAGGATACTTATCATACAATAAAAATAAAAACAAGCAAAGACTCATATCATACACGACGCTCCAAGCAAAACTCATAATATTTGACGAGTAAAAATATAGTCTTAAGTAAAATACCGATGGTCATTTGAAGAAAGAGGGGATGCCACTCGGGGCATCCCCAAGCTTAGTTGCTTGATACTTCTTGAATAGTATCTTGGGTGCCTTGGGCATCCCCAAGCTTAGCATTTTGCTACTCCTTATTCTCTCGTCCATCGTGATCTCACCCAAAACTTAAAAACTTCAATCACACAAAACTCAAAAAAACCTGGTGAGATCCGTAAGTATAACAAAACCAATATTTACTCTAAGTACTGTAGCAAACCAATTCATATTCTGTAATTGTATAATATCTACTGTATTCTAACTTCTCTATGGCAAAAACTCTTCAAAAGAAACCATAGATCAATCAAAACAGGCACATAACACAATGAAAACAGAATCTGTCAAAAATAGAAAAAATTGTAAATATGCGATTTTTAACCATACTTCTGTAACTCAGAAAATTTTGAAAAATTAGGATAACGTGGAAATTTTGTATCCAGATCACGTGAAAAAAATTCAAGAGTTTATCATGTCCCAGTAATTGTCAGAAATTCCAACTCCGGACACAAAAGTTTCTGAATTTCAACGCAATCAAATCAACTAGTAACCAAATCATCCCAAAGGCTTTGCTTGGCACACACACATTTATTTAAACCGCAAAAACATATCAAACCAGAGGTATTATTGGGTATTTTATTGAAAAGAGCAAGAAATCCTAAAAGGAAAAAGATACAAGTTGGGTTGCCTCCCAACAAGCGCTAACGTTTTACGCCCCTAGCTAGGCATAACACCAAGATCTTAAGTGTTGTCATTCTTATTGGATGTTCCATAGGTTGCCCTGATTACAGACTCATAAGGAAATTTGATCTTAGTTCTAGGGAAGAGTTCCATGCCCTTTCTCAATGGAAATAGTAATTTGATATTCCCTTCTTTCATATCAACCACTTCACCAATAGTGCATAAAATGGTCTACCAAGTATAATAGGACAAGCCTGATTGCAATGAATGTCAAGAACAATAAAGTCTATGGGTACATAGTTCCTATTTTCAAAAATAAGAACATCATTGATCCTTCCCAAAGGCCTTTTAATAGTAGAATCCTCCAAATGCAAATTAAGAGAACAATCTTCAATATTAGTAAGACCAAGAACATCACAAAGAGATTTCGGAATTATGGAAACACTAGCACCCAAATCACATAAAGCATTGCACTCATAATTTTTAATATTGATTTTGATAGTGGGTTCCCATTCATCATGTAATTTTCTAGGAATTGACACTTCCAATTCCAACTTATCTTCTAAAGCTTTCATCATAGCATCAACAATATGTTTAGTAAAAGCTTTATTTTGTTCAATGGTATGAGGTGAATTTATCATGGTTTGCAACAAGGAAATACAATCAATCAAAGAGCAACTATCATAATTAAAGTCCTTGAAATCCTAAAGAGTGGGCACATCACTAGTTAAAGTTTTGACCTCTCCAAACCCACTTTTATCAATTTTCTCAACAAGATTTTCACCCTCCGAATTATTGGGACGCCTTCTAGCTAAAGTTGACTCTTCTTTAGTCCCTTTATCATCAAGTTTAACTTTACTAAACGAGGAATCAATAGAAGAAACACCAATCATTTTAAGATCTTCATCATTTTTAAGAAACCAATCACTAGAAAATGCTTTTTCTAAAAGATCGCTTATAGCTCTAAGCATAGCAGTTCTGTTCTTACTTTCATCCATAGAAACATAAACAACCTTAATTAATTCCTCAACCTTAGGCACAAAATATTTCAACCTAAGATTTTCCACATGATGAGAAATTCTATCAATACTTTGAGACATATCAGCAATCTTATTATTTTTCATCTATAAAAGCTTGCCCATGACGCCCTCCTCATGGTCCTGAGGAACCTAGCCTGCCGCTACCCATATCTTGATCTTAACGACGGCTTCAGGAAGCCGCCGCCGAGCGCAGACGTCTCTGCCGCCAAGAAGAAGGCACATCTTCTTACGGACAAGGTCCTTGGCGTTCCCGCCACTTCACTAAGCCGCCAGGCTCGGCGCTGAACTATTCTCGCCATCATGTTTGCCTGTAATCAAAACAATGATGCATGACATGTGTTTAGGCGTCGTCCTGTTCGTGCCTCATGTGGGCCTTGAAACTCTTGTTTAATCCAGATTACGTGTTAATTCCTCCCGAGTTTTATCTATATAGTGTTCGTATGATTAGCCTCTGTGCACTCTTAGGTTTCCTGCCGGTATCATATTGCCGCAATGGTCGAAAGGAGCTGGCCCTTAACAATTATTTTGGCGTGGATGCATCCCGAGAGGTTTTTCCTCAGTATTTTCTGACACAGCCTCTCATTCCGTGAGCAGGCTCTGATCGGAACAAGGGTGCAAACAAGAATCTAGTAGAGGTACCATCATGCGCAAGATTCTTTCATACAAACACTCAGATAATCGAGGGATAAATAAGCACGCAAATCAAGAAATTTATAACGAAGGAAATGTAGTATGAACTTAGCTCTTATTTGTCTTCATTTATCCCTCCCCAAGCAGTGATAGCTCGCATGGCGCGTACGTTCTGGGGAGGACGACATTGCTTGTACATCAACCTCTAGCCCCCCGCATGAGTCGGCTAGAAGTAGATGCATCTTGGGGCGGCAGGATGCGATGTTAGGCATGGTTGGTTTTTCTCTCTTCCTCTCCGCACATCTTAACCTATCCAATGGTAGAGTGAATAGAGAGCCATGCAAGCGCCGGCGTCCTTGCTGGTGCACACTTGTCGGGGCGTCGATCAATAGACTTGCGCTAGCGATTTACTCAGGATTTCCCTAAGCAGGTTAAATGCTGAACCAAGCATCGCACGGCTGGTTAACGTTGATGACGCTAAACCCAGAGTAGCATGATTGCCAAAGAGCAAGAGTCGTGGCGAGGGAAAAGCTGGTACCCTTGCACATCGCGCCTTCCCCCCGAACAACATTCACAGCGCACTTTCGTTGCCTGGCCCACTCGGGGTGGAATTGTTGCCCTTGCTGCTAGTCTCCGTAGTCATCATGACCATGGCATACGGATATGGAAGAGAGCGGATGAAATGGACGCGGAAGCAATGTTGCCCCTCCGCCCGCCTCAACCACCCCCTTGCGTGTCGCGAGGGGCGACACCTCTGGTGAATGCGACACGCTGCTCACGCCTTCGGGTTCGCGCAAGTTATCCCCTACCTTGCGCACCAAAGATGTCGCGGGAAAACCACGAACACCTATGGGACATGAGTCCATTTTGGTTCGGTGAGGGGATGGACACGTTGCACAAAGAGCGGAGAAGCATGGCGCAACACGGTAGAGATCACACGGGTAGTTTTTACCTGGGTTCGGGCCGCCGCGAGGCGTAAAATCCTACTCCTCCTTTGGTGGGATGTGGCTGCCATGTGGAATTTGGGCCAGGTGGAATGTGGAAAAGAGCACGTCGCTCTTTCTCGACAAGGTTGCCTTAGGGAGAGAGTCACTACGCGCGTATGAGTGTGCGAGTTCGAAATGGCTGAATCATTTCTACGGTTGGCAAGGGCCTCCATTTATAGATTAAGTGGTCACCATAGTAGCAAATCAGTCTTTCCATACTGATTAGATAGCGAATAGTGCTATCATACCTAACTCTGCAGGCTAACAGAGCACATTAAATGCACCACTTAGCGTCACATCATGGCTCACCCAGCAGGCCCTGCCAGGATGCTTTGCCAGCTTCGTGCCTGCTTGCTTGACACGTCTCAGGACGGGTGCCATTTGGATGTTCTTTTTGTAGGAAGTGGCTACCATGTGGCAGAAGACTGCCATCGAGCCATTTAGGAGCTTGACACCGCACTGATTGACGACGGGCGTCGTTGTGAGGTGGTGGTTTGCATCCGCGAGCCCGACAGGCCTGCCGGGGCGATGTTGGAGGCTTGCTTCCGAGGTGATCCAACCCTGCTAGGCTCACGTGCCCGGCAAGGAAGGCTCTTCTTCTGGTGATGTCTTGCCTCTTCGGCAGGTCTTGGTTGTCTTGATCTCCTTCATCAGCTCTCTGATTCCTCAAAGAGCTAATCCCTTCGAGTCTTGATCTGCTCTTGGTGTTACAACTTGTCCTTGGACCTGTCAACTTGTTGTCCAGGGACGAGTCAGGGGAAAACATACACCCATGTTTGTGTAACTTCGACATGGCCCAATAGTATACCATAGCATACGAACAAGAATATAGGGCCACTAATGGAATGCTATCATCCTATACTAAGCATTTCAGATAGCAGGTAAAGGTATCAACAATTGTAGCAACAATGACAGGCTATGCAATAGAATAGGAGTTATCGAATCAACAACAATAGCAAACCTAATACAAGAATAAGGGACAAGAGAGTGGGCGATATCTGGTGATCAAGGGGGGTTGGGTTGCCTGGAAGCTCGACAGAGAAGGACGGGTCGTCAACACCATAGTCGATCGGGCAACGGTAGTGGCGTCGGTCTCGAAGTCTATCGGAGAGAAGAGATGGAAGAAGTAATAAATACAATGCAAACAGATGCATGACATGGCAATAAATGGTGCTAGGTGTTCCCTAACGCGGTACTAGGCGGTACTGGCGAAGGGGGAAACATCCGGTAAAGTATTCCTGGTGTTAGGCCTTTTTAGACAGTCGGATGAGAGGGGGACGATTGCATGTTCGCTATGCTAGGGACGTAGGGCAGACAAACGGATAGTGTATTCGGATTCATCTCGTCGTTCTGAGCAACTTTGTAGATAATATTTTCATCCATGTTATGGATTATTTTATATTAATTTTCAAAATTTTAATTCATTTTGGAATTATCATATTAATTTAGTTCAAAAATATGTTTACTTCATCAGCATGACGTCAGCATGACGTCAACGGACAACTATGACTGTTGACCAGTCAAACTGACAGATGAGGACCGTCGTCAATGACCCAGCTTAACTAAAACAGAATTAGTTAGCTTAATTAAGTGATTGGGTTAATTATTAAATATAGTTAATTAAGTTAATTAGTTATTTTATTTATTTATCTTTTTTAGTTCTTTATTTTTTTCTGGGGCGTGGGGCCCATACCTCATAGCCCATGGGTCCTAAACGGGCACGTGGGCGACGGATTACGGGCGCGGTTGCGGGTGCACCCCAAAGCCCGATTGGGCGCGATGCGGTCGGAGCGGGGGCAGCCAGGAGGCGGCCGCGGCGAGCACGTGTGGGACGGTGGCAAGGTGCGGGCGGTTGAGTGGCACGTGCCGCTGTGAGGTAGGCGGGTGCGCCTGCGAGCTGCGGCCGGCGGGCGGCATAGGCGAACGCGGTAGCAGGCAGCGTGCCGGTTGCAGCAGGAGGGCGGGTGGGGCAGTGGCCGGCGGGAGCGGCGAGCGAGGCGATGGGTGCGGTCGGGCCCGGTATGGCACGCGTGCGGACAGTGTGGGTCGCGTTAGGACACGTTCAAGCGAGCCAGGGGTGCGGTGGATAGCTACGACGCAGGTGGCAGCGACGCAGAACCGGAGCAGAAGTGGGCAACGTCCTGCGCGCTGTGCACGGGGGGTTAGCAGTAGCAGCGAGGCAGAGCCAGCGCATCGCTTGGTGCGGCTTGCTGTGGCCAAGCAGCGAGTGAGGCCACGGCGGAGCGGGAGTGGCGCAGTCGCGGGCGCGGTACGGGGCGGCCATGGGCGGAGCAAAGCGGGACGATGGACGGCGCGGTGGGGCGGTGAGCGCGCGTGGGTACGTGCAGGGACAGGGAGAGAGGAGAGGCCGGGCAGGGCCCATGCATGAGGGAAGTGCGGCCATGCGTGGCCACGGAGAGGACGCGCCCGTGCACCGCATTGGCGAGCAGAAGGTGAGGCGGAGGCCGAGGGCCTCACCGACGGCTGTAGAGGTACGGGGGCGCCATGGCTCGATGTAGCCGAGTCGGGGAGGAGGACGAGGACGAGCGATGGAGACAGGGAGACAGGGAGTTGGTCCGGTGAGGGGCGGTGCTCGGTGACGTAGCTCCGGCCGACGGCGTCGGGGTCGATTCCATGCCCCCGATCTCAATCCAGATCGGGCGGAGGGAGAGAGCGAGTGGGGGGAAGTGGGGTGTCGGTGGGTAGGATTACGAGACTGGGGGCTTAAGGGGAGTGAGGAGTTGGGCCGGCCTGGTTAGTAGGCTGGCCGGCTGAGCCGTCTGGCCCAGTTGGCCAGGGGGCCTACTCTCCTTTTATTTATTTATTTCTTTTGTATTATTCCTCTTCTTTCTATCTTTCCCTTTTATGTTTTGTTTTATTTTTGTTTCCAAAACATAAATGTTGTACCTAAATTTGTATCACAAATTATACCTCTACTACAAAAGTTTCAACCCGTAAATAAAATAGTTTAACATGTTATAAATAATAAAAGGCATTTATTAAATTGGTTATGCTGCTGTTTCATTCCCATTTGAGTATTTAACATTTTATAAAAGTGTGGTTTCTCCCCCACAATTACCTATGAATTATTTGACACATTTAGAACATTTTTGTTTTACTATTCGAAAACATTTGTTGTTTTCCTTTAATTCAAATTCAAATTTGAATTGTTTTGAACTAACACGAGATTAACAACAGTAACCATGGTGGCATGGCATAAATAGCATGGTTTTACTGTAGCTTAATTATCCGGGCGTTACAAGAATTGGCTCGGGATGACGCAGCCTCCGGGCCCTCCTGGATGAATGGCTTCGCGCTTCACAGGCCTCCGGTGGGCAGCGGTGTGCTCAGGACACGGGGCTCGCTTGGGCCACTCCCCCCTTTCTTCCTCAGTGGCATGTCGCCGTCGTCACTGGTCAGTAAGATAAAAGGCGTGGTCGGTACACGAAAAATTAGAATTTGGCCAAGAAAAAAATGGTCTGCTTACCGGTTGGGCAGGGTCCACTTCCTCTTCCTCAATTCCTCCTTGTCATGCGCTGGCGCGCCCTTGCCCTTCTTCGGTGCGGCCTTAGACGCGCTCCGTAGGCGGATTGAGTGTCCCCTAGGCGACCCTGCGAGACCACCCCCATATAGAGGAGCCAGGGGATTGCCCTGGGAAGCGGGAGAGACCACGTCCGCCGTGGCATCGACCGCCTAGCCGTCTGGTTGTGCCTCCGGAAGGATAGGGGCCGACGCCTGCTTTAGGCCTGAAGGCCCCCCCGGAGGGGTGGAGGACGCACTCTTCTTCGGGGTCGCCCCGCCGGACGAGGGACAACCCCCTGGTGCTTGGGTCCCGTGGCCAAGCGCGGGGGCTCCGCAACCAGAGACTCGCCCGCGCCATCATCATTGTCGAGGTGGTGCAGGAGCTCTTGTTGTGCTTGGGGCAACTCCTCCTCCAGGACATCGTCCTCCATCTCCTCCGAGCTTTGCTCGTCACCGCTGTCGCCGGAGGACACTGGCACGGGAGTGTTGGGGCCATCGGCAGAAAGAAGCCCCAGTGCCTCGAAGGTGGGCATGGCATTAATTACCTCCTCCCCGTCTTCGCGGAGGTACAAGGGAACGTAGGCCTCAGGAAGGTCCCCTCGGGTCCAATTCAGCAGGGCGGCCACGGTCTTGACCATTTCCTTGTCCTTTGGGCTGGCGCGGCAAAGCCTCCTGCCGTCCCGCGCATCATGGAAGTCCAACATCGGCCTCGAGTGCGCCTGGAGCGGTGCGACGCGCTGGGTCAGGAACTCCTTCACCAACATCTCCCAAGTCATCTTCTTGGCATCGATGTCCGCATGCATCTTCTTCAGGACGGGCTCTGCCAAGGGGTCAGAAATCTTGGTGGAGCTCCACCACACGGTATTCTCTAGCAGCTCCGTCAGGAGCTCCAAGAGCGGATCTAGGCCCTTTGCGTCCATGTAAACCCAGCGGCACCAGTGGTTCTCCACCTTCTTTTTGGCCTTTATGAGCGTGTTCGCTTTGTGGATGGCTACGAAGGAGACGCCGGCAGAGCTCTATGATGGGTCGTGCTGCCGCATGCAGAAGAAGTGGCGAAAGAGCGCCACGAAGGGCCTCACGCCCCCGAAAGCCTCGCAGTAGAAAGCAAAGACTGACATAAGAAGGATGGCGTTGGGCTAAAGATGAAGGGCATGCACCTTCTAATAGCAAAGGATTGCATAGAAGAACTTCGAGAAGGGCGGGAGGAGCCCCGCACAGATGTTATGGAGGAAGAAGGGATAAACCATCGGCGCCAACACGCTTCCCTCGACAGAACCATGCCAGATCCCGGTCTCACCTCTCTCTTGGCTCTTGCCCGCAGTTTGCGGGAATACTAGGTTAAGATGCTCCACCTCGGTGATGGAGAACGCATCAAGCATGGACAAAGGGGAAGAGGGGGCTATGTCCCACGCCGCAATCTTCGACTTCCCAGGCGCCATCTGCTCGACCGGAGCCTATGAAGAAAGACGCGGAAGGGGCGGCACCTCACTTGGATCTGGAGGAACCACTCGTGAAGGAAAGTGAATCTGAGCGGGAGGAGCAAGGCGCAAGGGATGAGAGCAATGATAGTCTCACAAGCCCGCGTCACGCTTTTTGTCAGCTGCGCGGTTGCTAAGACGACCTAGAAGAGTGGAGGCGCCAGCAACCCATCGCGCGCCACGCGTCAAGACTGGCCCACGGGTTTTTAGGGCACGCGACATTTGGCCCTATGCCCCTCGCCTTCTCTTAGAGGCAATAACTGACACACCTTGGGCCCGGGGGCTAATGTCGGCACTCTGGGAACCAAGGTACCTATACTTCCCTACTTGCGGCCCAACACGTGACACTGCAACGGCCAAAAGGCCCGGCTCAAGACTGATCGAGAAGAGCCCTCGCGAGGGTCCCCTGCCCTCGCGAGGTGGGGCGCGCCAAGACCTCCTCGGAGCATCTCCGCAAGCTGCCTCCAGAGGGGCGGAGTTTCCTATGCCAGCGCCCCCCTCATGATGGTGCGGTGAGTTGAGCCATGACGACCGGCACCACGCGGGTGCCAGGGCACACCAGCGTGTGCAGAGTGAGCAGTTTCATCTTTGGTGCAAAGTAGACAAGGACGAACGCGGGTTCCCAAGAAGCCCCGCAAAGGCTACCATTCCTGTGCAACAAGACCAAGACCGCGGGCTCAGTGGGACGGATTTCATGATCAGAGATTTTGCAGGCGAAGACCACCTTTCATCAGGATAAGGTGTACCACTTGTCCCTCTTCAAAATTGGCCGTCATGGGATCCCTACCCACCCAAATGATGCGGGAAGAGGACCGAGGCCACTATAAATAATGACTAGCATCCATCATGGAGGCGGGATCCTCCCAAGAGAACACAACACTCGAGCCCTCCCGAAGCTACCCACGCACTGTAGCAAGTTCATATCTAGCCTCTCGTGAGGCAAATCCACCACAAAGCAGAGGTAGGGTTTTACACCGCAAGGTGGCCCGAACCTGGGTAAATTTGGGAATCTCCCCCTCCTACCCTCAACCTCCTTGACCGGTGAGCTTGAGCTTTGAGCATGGAGGGTTTCGTCCTTCGGTGAAGGCGGAGTCCTCTGTTCGCATCCCTGAGTTTGAACCGCTTTGGGTTTGCGGAGCCCTCAATCCAACACCGACGCTTGCTCGGACCTTTAAACCACAATGATTGAGCTCCGAACACCACCAACCGTTTAGGGCGCCCAAGCACCCAAGAGGAACAAGCTCAAGGGTACCAAGCACCCAAGACTAATTAGCTTCTCAACTTGTAACTACCATGTATCACCGTGGAGAACTCAAACTGATGCACCAAATGCAATGGCAAGGGCACACGAAGTGGCCAAGTGCTTCTCTCCCAAATCCCACCAAAGCAACTAATGCTAGGGAGGAAAATGAGAGGAAGAACGAAGAAGAGAACATGAAGAACTCCAAGATCCAAGGGGTTCGCCTCACATAAAGGAGAAAGTGATTGCTGAAAATGTGGATCTGGGTCTCCTCTCTCTTCCCCCCCAGCCCCAAACTAGCAAGAATCCATGGAGGGATTGTGTAGGATAACGGGCTCTGCAAACTGATGTCTACTACACGCTTCTATTCCTGTAGACAGTGTTGGGCCTCCAAGAGCAGAGGTTTGTAGGACAGCAACAAATTTCCCTCAAGTGAGTAACCCAAGGTTTATCGAACTCAGGGAAGTGGAGGTTGAACGTACCCCTTTCAAGCAACCCTGCAATCAAGATACAAGAAGTCTCTTGTGTCCCCAACACACCTAATACACTTGTCAGATGTATAGGTGCACTAGTTCGGCGAAGAGATGGTAAAATATAGATGATAGGAGTGGCAAAGCAAAGTAATATAAATCTGTAATAAAAAGTGCAGCAAACAAACAAGTGGTAAACATGAGCACAAATGGTATTGCAATGGTGGAAACAAGGCCTAGGCTTCATACTTTCACTAGTGGCAACTCCCAACAACATTGACATAGTCTAATCACATGATATTTCCCATAAAACATGCAATGGAGACGCACTCGAAGGTCATTCCTTTGTGATCAAGAGAGGACGAGAATTATGTAGGGCTACAAAAGCACACCTCAAAGTTCGTAGTTCTCAATCTATGGATTTCCCAATGTCATCGCGGCCATCCAAAGAGAGTACCACAATCACCACAACATATCTAAAGGATAGTCAAAGACAAGCACCAAGAGACTCTCAATCTTCAATCAACACACAAAAGAGGAAATCACTCATGAAAATATTCTTCTAATCCATGTCCAATAGACCGCTGTCACCTTGGTCTCGGGGATTATACTAGATAAAGACAAGTGAGTACATCAATCCAATACATAGAGGAAGGGGAAGTATCATGGGATCACCCTAGATTAACATAGCCTATGATCACAACGAAGATCACATCATGGGAGAGAGAGATAACCACATAGCTACACGTACAAGCCCTCGGCCCCGGAGAAGACTACTCACACATGGACATGGTGAGGAGGAGCTTGATGGTGGTGTTGATGGAGCGGTGCAGCCCCGCGAGGAGGAGACGGCCGGCGGCCCTAGGGGGCTGCGGCGGCCCTGGGGGCGGCGGCTCCTTGGCCCCCGTTCTTCCTTGTGGATGGTGCTGCAATGGTGCTGGTCCTCCCCTCCAAGACGGCGGCTTGGGAGGAGGAAAATTCGTGGCCCTTGGTGACCTAGGTTTCCTCTCTTTATATAGACTCTCGGATTCCCGTCATCAGATTTTGGGCTTCAGTAAAACGGGCTTTTCTTGGCCGTCCTGACTCCGATTTGGAAGAATTTTATATCCAGAAGCATCCTCTCGAAATTCCCCACAACTTTCGCAACTAGGCTTTTTCCGTTTGACGTCGTCTTTGGGCCGGTACGTGACCATCTTATAAAAACGTTCTCAGACAGATTTCAGGAAAGTCAGAGTCCTACTCCAATACGACTCCTTTTGCGTTTTTGTCAATTTCCAAGTAATTCCTACACAATAAAGTGTAAAACAAGAACATTGTGCACTTTTGCAACCATTAGTAGGTTAGTCCAATAAATGCCTAAGAAGATAGAAAACTTTGATATAAACATGAGACAATGATGCAAAACAAGCATGTCACAAGCAAAAATTATGGATACGTTTGGGACGTATCAACATCCCCAAACTTAATTCCTACTCGTCCTCGAGTAGGTAGAATGATAACATAGATAATTTTTGCGGTGACGTGCTACTAACACAATCTTGATCAAGTAATATAGTAAAGCACATGAACTGAAATAAAGTGAACCAAAACAATTGTCTATAGTTGAAAGCAAGTAAACAATGAATAACCAAGTGATCATCTAAGTAAATTCTTTTCATGAATAGTACAATTGAATACATGAAACTATAAAGTTAAGCACAACTGTTAGCCCCAAAGGAGTTCTCTCATCAAAAGCATTCTAGCCAACACAAAGGAAGATAAAGTTTCAGCAATGCTTTCCACTTTTCAACATATTTATCTCATGGATAAGTTCAATGCACAAGGATTATATATAACTAAGCAGAAATTTTGAACATAATCAACTTGAACCCAGGGTTAACACTAGATGCTTGCTTATGGTGGAGGAAGAAGATTAGAACATAGGAAAACTGACTCAACATTTAAAAGTAAAAGATAGGCCCGTCGCAGAGGGAAGCAGGGATTACTCATGTGCTAGAGCTTTTTATTTTTGAAAACATAGAGATGTAAAAGCAATTTTGAGAGATGTATGCTTATGTCAACGAATGGTAATAAACAATGCACTACTACTCATGCCAAACAGAACTTAAGAGCGGCTCCCATAGAGGAATGATAACACTCCCCTTTCTCCTTTGTTTATCACTAGCCAAAGTTTGTCTGATTTCTCAGGTACGATGTGTGAAGGAGGTTTTTGATATTGATATTGATGACATGTAAAGTGGGCTGGGCATACCCTTTTGCCAGCTCTTTTTGCAAAATTAAGGACATGCACATTATTCATGCACGTCAGGGGTCGTTCTGTCCAACACAAGTAATAATGAACTATCTACCACTTCCTCATGAGCTAAAACAGAGACACAAATAAGGATAATTTTTGAAGGTTTTAAAGGTAGCACATGAGCAATTTACTTGGAATGGGTATTAAATACCATGCATAGGTAGGTATGGTGGACACATATGGCAGAATTTTGGCTATGGAATTTGGATGCACGAGCAGCATTCCCGCTCAGTACAGAGTTTTTGGTTTAGCAAGTTTTTAGCAAGCACATGTTAACCGGTACAAGAGAATTATAACATCCTTTCAGCATAATTATAAGACTTCTACACTGTCTTCCTTGTCAACCATCTTACTTCTAAAAAGAAAACAAGAACTTTAAAACTACCAATGGTGAAAAACTAAACAATTGCAAACTTCAAAGGTATTTCTTCACTAATAAGACTTTATTAAATGATCTACATGTTTAGACATGACTACTTAATTTCTCAAAACAATTGATAAGGATCAAGTTACTCAATGATCTTCAAGACTATGCAAGCTTTTTATTCTTTGCACCACAGCCACACTTGGCATTTTTCAGATCCAACATATTATTTAGCAATTCAAACCAATCAACTCTCCAAATAGATATAAGTGAAGCAAGAGAGTACTTTCTATAAAAGAACTAATAGCTCTGAACATGATATGAAAGAAAAACAAGAGCTAGAAGCATATAACAAGGTAGCTAAAACACTCAAAAAGATATAAGTGAAGAACATGAGTGTTTCATGAAAAAGCGGAGCGTGTCTCTCTCCCAAATAAGAATGATCAGATGCAACTTATTTAAGACCAGCAAAAAAAAACAAAACAAAACTGAAAACAAAACAAAAAAGACGCTCCAAGAATAGCACATAACACATGAAGTGATTAAAATATAGTGGAACGAAAGACGAACTGATAATTGTTGATGGAGAAGGGGATGCATGGGGGCATCCCCAAGCTTATACGCTTGAGTCTTCTTGAATATTTCTTGGGGGTGCACAGGGGCATCCCCAAGCTTGAGCGTTTGACCCTCCTGAGTCTTCTTTTATCATATTCCCTCGCACACTTGAAAACTCCCTTCATACATAACTCATCATAATCTAATTAGCGAGGTTAGTACCCACAATAAAATAACTTTTCCCTACTGGAAATAAAGATAATCTTGAAGAGCTACTGTTTCTCAAGATTGCCAAAAGGTTTTTGCAAAGAAAAAGCAAGCTCAAGGTTTGCAAAACGAAGAAAAGGCAAAACAGGACAGAATCTTTGAAAAACAGACCAGCAGGTAGTAAATAATTTTTTCGGGGCACTTCTGCAACTCAAATCAAAAAACTCGGAACAGACGATCGAAAGCCAATTGTATAGAGCACGCTGTCAAAAAAATTCAGATCAAAAAGATGATCTGATGATCTTATTTGAATTTTTCTGTCCAAGGACAGAATCTGTTTCCTGGACAGCACGTCACAACTTTTGAACTTTTTTTGCAATCGGAGGCTAAACTTGGCACAAAGCTGAAAAATAAAGATACAATGATGTTGCTACAGTAGTAACAAATATCAAGACCACTAAAAACTGAAAGAACAAACTGAAAGCAAAGATAACATGGGTTGTCTCCCTAGAGCTCTTTCTTTATAGCCATAAAATAGGCTTAAGACTTTAATGATGCTCTCGTAGGAATAAGAGTTGAAGAACAAAAGAGAGCATCAAGAAGAAAATACCAAACACAGTTAAGCCTAACATGCTTCCTATGCATAGGAATCTTGTAAGAAAATATATTATTGAAGCATAAAGCAACTAGCATAGGAAGGCAAAACAAGCATAACTTCAAAATATTCACCATAAAGAGAGGAAACTTCTTATTATTAAGATATTTAGAACCATGTCTCCCTCTCTCATTATAAATTTCAGTGGCATCATGGATGAACTCAACAATATAACTATCACATAAGGCATTATTTCCATGATCCAAAAGCATAAAAGTATCATTACTCTTCATATAAGCAAAATCTTTCTTATTAGGAATAGTGAGAGTAAAGCAATCATAACCATCATGGTAATCATCATATTTAGGAGGCATATCATAATCATAATAAATTTTATCCTCAATAGTAGGTGGACTAAAAAGCTCACATTTATCATTGTAATCATCATATATAGGAAGCAAAGTATCATCAAAGTAAATTTTCTCTTCAAACACATCATGTCCAAGTTCAAGGTAGAGCTTATAAAGCTCTCTCATATTTTTGTTGTTTTCCATTAAGCAAAACTAGTGAAATAAAAACAAAAAACAAAAAGATTTAATTGCAAGATCTAGAGAAGGTACCTTCACTTACCTCACTTCCCCGGCAACGGCGCCAGAAATAGCTTGATGTCTACTACACGCTTCTATTCCTGTAGACATTGTTGGGCCTCCAAGAGCAGAGATTTGTAGGACAGCAGCAAATTTCCCTCAAGTGAGTAACCCAAGGTTTATCGAACTCAGGGAAGTGGAGGTTGAACGTACCCCTTCAATCAACCCTGCAATCAAGATACAAGAAGTCTCTTGTGTCCCCAACACACCTAATACACTTGTCAGATGTATAATTGCACTAGTTCGGCGAAGAGATGGTAAAATATGGATGATAGGAGTGGCAAAGCAAAGTAATATAAATCTGTAATAAAAAGTGCAGCAAGCAAACAAGTGGTAAACGTGGGCACAAATGGTATTGCAATGGTGGAAACAAGGCCTAGGCTTCATACTTTCACTAGTGGAAACTCCCAACAACATTGACATAGTCTAATCACATGATATTTCCCATAAAACATGCAATGGAGACGCACTCAGAGGTCATTCCTTTGTGGTCAAGAGAGGACGAGAATTATGTAGGGCTACAAAAGCACACCTCAAAGTTCGTAGTTCTCAATCTATGGATTTCCCAATGTCACCACGGCCATCCAAAGAGACTACCACAATCACCACAACATATCTAAAGGATAGTCAAAGACAAGCACCAAGAGACTCTCAATCTTCAATCAACACACAAAAGAGGAAATCACTCATGAAAATATTCTTCTAATCCATGTCCAATAGACCGCTGTCACCTTGTTCTCGGGGATTATACTAGATAAAAACAAGTGAGTACATCAATCCAATACATAGAGGAAGGGGAAGTATCATGGGATCACCCTAGATTAACATAGCCTATGATCACAACGAAGATCACATCATGGGAGAGAGAGATAACCACATAGCTACACGTACAAGCCCTCGGACCCGGAGAAGACTACTCACACATGGACATGGTGAGGAGGAGCTTGATGGTGGTGTTGATGGAGCGGTGCAGCCCCGCGAGGAGGAGACGGCCGGCGGCCCGAGGGGGCGGCGGCGGCCCTAGGGGGCGGCGGCGGCCCTAGGGGGCAGCGACTCCTTGGCCCCCCTTCTTCCTTGTGGATGGTGTTGCAATGGTGCTGGTCCTCCCCTCCAAGACGGCGGCTTGGGAGGAGGAAAATTCGTGGCCCTTGGTGACCTAGGTTTCCTCTCTTTATATAGACTCTCGGATTCCCGTCATCAGATTTTGGGCTTCAGTAAAATGGGCTTTTCTCGGCCGTCCTGACTCCGATTTGGATGAATTTTATATCCAGAAGCATCCTCTCGAAATTCCCCACAACTTTCGCAACTAGGCTTTTTCCGTTTGACGTCTTCTTCGGGCCGGAACGTGACCATCTTCTAAAAACGTTCTCAGACAGATTTCAGGAAAGTCAGAGTCCTACTCCAATACGACTCCTTTTGCGTTTTTGTCAATTTCCAAGTAATTCCTACACAATAAAGTGTAAAACAAGAACATTGTGCACTTTTGCAACCATTAGTAGGTTAGTCCAATAAATGCCTAAAAAGATAGAAAACTTTGATATAAACATGAGACAATGATGCAAAACAAGCATGTCACAAGCAAAAATTATGGATACGTTTACGACGTATCACAAACCCAAGAAGTTCAAACACATGGGCGTGAACGAAGATCTCTCCCACTCGCGTCTACCTAGCGTCTTGCCCTCGTCCGATGAAGAGATTCAATAAAACAACATAAAGAGCACACACGAATTTACCCAGGTTTAGGCCACCTTGCGGTGTAAAACCCTACTTCCTGCTTTGGTGGATTAGCCTCGGGAGGGCATCAGTATGAACGAGTACAGTGGTTCCTGAGCTCAGGAGGAGAGCTCAGGAGAGTCAGGAGACAAGGGTTCTTGCTCTCTGGTGTGAAGGCGGGGTCTCTCCATGGATTTGATCTATCCCCTGGACAGTGGGAACTCTAGCTACTTATATAGGCGGCCAGGGTCCTCTTCCCCCAAAATGTTTTGGGCGGGAAGGGATCCCACAACAGCCATTTTTAGCGGGAACCCAAGGACGCTCCTATCCTGACAAAAGAGGTCTTCGCCTGCAAAGGGATTAGGTGATGATGAGTTGGTGGGCTCGGTGGTGACATCCTCCATGCCGTCCTTGTGGTCTTCGGTCTTGTTGCACCAAAGGGGAAACCTTTGTCCCACCCCTCGGGAACCTGCACCTGCGCTGTCTCCTTTGCACCAAAACGGCAACTGCGCTGCTTGCATGCCCTGGCACCCACTGGCGCGGTGCAACACTGCTCGCATCACTGCCTTCTCCTGAGGCAGGCTTGGCCTTGGATTTTCCACCCCTCCGGAGCAACCTAACCGAGGCCGCTCCTGAGGGGGTCTTGGTGTCGTTCGCCTCGCGAGGTCTAGCCCCCTCGCGAGGGTCTTGAGCAGCTGGTCGATCAGCTGGGCCGTACCAGGCCGTAACAGGAGCGCGTCGTGGCCCGCAGACAGGCAAGTCTGGGTACCCTGGTTCGCAGGACGCCGGCAGTAGCCCCCGGGCCCAAGGCGCACATGGAGTTGGCTTCGGGGAGAAGCCTTAGTCGAGGATGAAGCGTCGCGGGCCCCAAAAGACTGCGGGCCAGGCTGGCGCATGATGGTTGGATGGGACATGGGCGACTCCGCTTCCCACGCAGTCTTGGCGACCGTGCGACTTGACAATCGCACAACCGATAGGTGGACTCCTTGCTGCCGCCCCTGCTTTCTTGTTTCTCAATCACCTCCTCCCCTTCCTTGACTTCCCTGCCCCCGCTTCCTCGCCGCCATGCCGCACAGGACAAAGAAGAGGGGGACCGACGAGTCTGCCATGCCGCCGCCGGGGCTCGAGCCGGCACTGGGTCGCTCCCTCGTGGTGAACCAGAAGGGTATGGACAAGGTGCGCCATGCCCTGGCTGATGCGTTCAACGAGTGTGGACCGATCCGGGCCTGGCTCGCCTCCCAGCCAACGGCGGAGTTAAACGCCAACGACATCCAGCTTCACCTCCACGCCAACTTCGCGGGTCTCCTACCCCCTTTTCCGCCTTTTTTATGCGGTGCTCACGCATTACCAGATTCGGGCGCTGCACTTGGATCCGGGGTCCATTATCCTTCTCTCCGGCTTCGCATTTCCATGCAAAGCTTTTGTCGGTGTTTCCTCGTCCAAGGCACTGCTTCGCCACTTCTTCACCCTCCATCTGGTCGACGGGGGGTAGCGCTCGGGATGCGTGTCGCTGCATGCGGTGGAGGCGACTGCCGCCTCTGGGATGACTTCACGCTTTGTCCGACTATGGCGGGGTTTCGTCGGCAGTGGGTGTATGTCGATGCCGTCACGTATAGCCCCCAGTTCCACCTTCCCGACGCGCCGGCGATGCCGAGCTCGGTCTGGGAGCACGAGGCCCTCTCGGATCCGTGGGCAGAGCAGGTCATGAGTCGGCTGGCCAGCCTGAGGAGGAATGGGCTGACCTTGGCGATGGTGGTGAGGGACTTCCTTGTTCTACGTGTCGCCCCGCTTCAGCGCCACTCTCGCTCGGTGTGGGCCCTCTGGTCTTGATGATCCTGCGCGTGTTCAGCGGAAGCAGCTCCCCCTGAGATGCTCCAGGGGATGCTGCGGCTGCTCGCCGGCGGAGTGCCTGAAGCACGCCCCGCCTCCGCGACTCCCTTGTACCTGGCTCCCGTGGCCGGAAAAGCCTTTGCCGAGAAGATGCCCCGCTTCAATCCGTGGGGACTGTTGCCGGGGGGCGTCTCTGACCCTCATGACAACACCTCGATGGTGGCGCCAGGGGTCACAAGCCCAACCTTCCCTTCCGGGGCGGATACGTCAAGTGGAGCTCCTGACCTAGGGTCCACTCCGCCCCCGGAGCGAGCATACGAATCGCGGGCACCAGTGGCAATAGAGGTGGCGGAAGATACCGAGGCGCTGCTGGCTCCTGAGGTAGCTGAAGATGGGGCACGACAGCCTCCTCTTGAGGTGAGTCCGGAGGACGCCATAGCGGAAAATGGGGCGCCGGCCGCGGGCGTCCGCCGCGGCCCTGCTCCGGGCCTAGGCGCGCCTGCCCCA
Organism: Secale cereale; assembly: GCA_902687465.1. Taxonomy (NCBI): domain Eukaryota; kingdom Viridiplantae; phylum Streptophyta; class Magnoliopsida; order Poales; family Poaceae; genus Secale; species Secale cereale. The sequence goes on along the minus strand of LR738715.1, from coordinate 383,056,768 downwards.
AGCGGCCTCCTGCCGTCCTTCGCGACGCTGGGCAAGAGGCGGAGGCTGACGGGCAGCTATGGCCCTGCCCCGAGGGCTCTGAAGAGGATGAAGTTGACTGTGCCGGGTAGGTGCCTGTTCCTCAGCTTTTCCCATTCTTCCTGATATGGTTCTCCTGACCTCTTGCTTTGCAGGGTTTCCCCTGACTCACTCCCGAGCCGTTCGGCGAGGCTCACAGACACTTCTGCCCGCGCCCCTCCTCCGGACCATGTTGGGTCTTTGGTAGACCTCGCGTGGGTCTGTGGGGCCATGCCCGGACCCTGCCACGTGGACCGTGCTCCCAGCCCCCGAGTGCTTCTGGGGCAAGGCAGCTCTTGGTGTGTCGGGGGCCCGTCTCGTGGAACTGCAAGCTCTTGAGGCGGCCCGGGAGGCCGGCCACCCATCAGGACCATGCCTGCCCCTCACGCCATAGGTAGCGCGCGCTCCTGGGGTTAGCCCCGGGCCGCATGCTGAGGGAGGAGAAGAGCCCCTTTTGGGTGGCCCGGACGTCACGGACGAGCTGGGCCACCTCCTAGAGCTCGCACAGCGCATGAGCGTGATTCGTCATGATCTCGTGCGGGGGGCATCAGATGCCCTGAAGTGCCTTGAGGTCGAGGTCGCCGAAGTGGATGCGCGCAATGAGGCCGAGGGCCTGCTTCTGGCTAAGGGCTGGCACCAGTTGCGGGCTGCCATTAACTTGAGCCAGCTCCAGTATAAAACCGCCTTGAAGAATGCGGAAGCATCTGTGGCCGCGGCTCAGGAGGCCCGCAACCGCGCCCTGAAAGAGGCTTGAGACGCATACCGCCACCACGCAGCAGCCAAGGAGCACGAACGCGAGCTTGAAGCCTCGAACACCGTGCTCGAGCGTCGGGTTCGTACTCAAAGGGCCGCCCTCGTCGTGCACGCAGCCGATGATGACAGCCCAGCAGGCCTCTCAGCGTGGGAGGAGATGCTAGTACTTGAGATGATGGAGCTGAACATGGAGTGCGAGCGCCTGGAGACAATGGAGCGCCAAGTGGCCAAAGCTGAGGGCAACCTCGATGATTGAGAGGATGCCGCGAGGAAGGCTGCCAGGAGACCGAGCGCCTGTGGAAGGATTACCGCGAGAAGCTGGGGCTTCACGAGACTAGCTTTGCTGATAAGCGTAAGGAACTCCAGAAGGAGGTCACGGCTCTCAAGGGCAAGCTAGCGGATGTCGAGCGCCGTCTGCAGGTGTCGGACAAGGCTCGCGCCGCAGCCGAGCGTCGTGAGCGGGTGTCGAGGGAGGCCTGTGCCGTGGCGGAGTGCCGCGAGCGGGCGTCGGAGAAGGCTCGCACCGCCGCCAGGGCAGAGCTGTCCTGCTTCCATAAGCAGGTGGAGGACATTTCCACTACCGCGGCCCGGAACTCCGAGGAGGCCACGCGAGCTCGTGGAATGCAACACATCCACTCGAATATGTCCGAGGCCTTGCGGCACAGGGCCGGCCAAGCCTTGAACAAGCTCCTTGACTCGAGGCTCGTTGACCCTCTGGTTGATGATGACAACGGATATCTCGGGTTCTTCACCAAAGTGGTGAAGCTTCTTGAAGGTGTGGTCATGAGGGCACGGCAGCTCATTGAGGAGCAGAGCTGCGACATCCTCAGGCGTGCGGTCTCCCGCATCTTCGGTAACTTGCTCCGTCTTGCCCCGCGCACGGACTTCGGGTCCTTGCCAGAGCCCGTGCCCGTGGCGGTCGCTGACCCCTTGGAGGGATGGGTGAGAGCTCACGTGGACGTGTTGGTGATGGAGCTCATTCCAGCCATCGACGATGCGCCGGTGCTTGAGGGGGTCAACACTGACGGTCCTGACGACGATGCTGATGCTTTGTCCAGCTCCTGCTATAGGTTTGACTTTTGGTTGTGGCTCCAGAGCCGGGTAAGATCAATGTCACGAGACTTAAGCTTTTGATGATATAAGGATGGGTATAAGCACTCCCTTCTGACATTCGCCCCTGAGGCTAAGACCTCAGGCCCTTGTTGTATTTCCGAGAGGGCCGTCCGCCGACCCTGCCCGAGCGCGTCTCGCGAGTACCTGCAATTGGTGCAAGAGTGATTGGCGGTCCGGCCGCGGGCCAGACAGAATGGGCGCCCATGCCCCGGCCCCTGCTCGCGAGGAGTGACTGGGCGGGGTCGCAGCTGTAGTCAGGCTTAGCCAAGCAGGGCGAAGAACGGACCGGGCGAAAGAAAACTCAGCAAAAAACGCAAAACACGGATGAAAAACTTTTCCCCCTTTTATTTCAAAAAATGAGTCGCGCGGCCGCAAGATCGACTCGGGAAGGTAGATACAAAGAAGGCAAAGGCGAATGGCAAAGGGAGGGGCCGCGTCCGGCCCCCGAGCAGGTCTTCGATCTTCTCCCCAGCGCGGAGCGTAGGGCTACCACCAGTGGATGTGAGCATAGCCATTGGAGGGTAGTGTCGACGGCCAACGCGGAGCATGGTGCTTCCACTAGGACATGGGAGGTAGCCCCTGAGAGGCCCTAGGGCGGCGCTCAGGAGACTCCGGGGCGTGTACAGCCCCACTCATTATTACGTGGGAGTGTCACGAGCTGAGATCTTCTGATGTGCCTGCCCCTTCCCTTTGAGGGACCCGCCCCACGCTAGTCCGCTGCCGCCATGAACTCACCAGAAGGCGGCGTTCATGAGGTGGGACATTGCGCATGGTGGGGGGATGGGACCTTTACTATAGGCCCCCCTGCCGAGCACTAGGCACACCGCTTACGCGACCTCCGGGCGCGCTTCGCCCCGGGGGGCTAACGTCATCCGGAGACATGGCATCCTAAGGTGCGAGGGTGACCCGCCCCACTCACGCTCCTAATGACCCCTGAGCCCGCCTGATCAGGGTCTGGCCCAGAGGGTACGGGATTACGTGAGCGGGAGGACGGAGCCGCGGTCTTGGGCCCTCCTAGCATGCATAGGACGGGCTGCCGTACCGCCTCCAGATGCACCCTCCGTAGCCCGGGGGATGGTACGCCGGGAGGTGCAGCGTCTTGAGTCTGAGTGGAGGGAGAGGAGGCCCCTCCCCACACGCATCATACCCACCGCCGACGAGCCCCTAGTGAAGTCCAGGGCGGGCTCATGCGCGATGGGTCATGCGTGATGGGACGAGGGCCTGACCCGGGCCTTCCCTCCCTTTCTGTCTTGACACGGCGCCAAGGGTGCTTCCTCAGCCTGCCGAGGCTCGTGGCCAGAGACACCGTTGGCCCATGGCCTACGGCCAGTGCCACGAGTGTCGACCCCCGCAGGCACCCGCGCGTGTTTCATTCATGCTCCATGGCCGTTGGCGGTGGCGGCGAAGGGTCAAGGGCTAAGAGCATGGGGTCGGCCTCCTGACCTTCTGCCCCTGAGCCCCCTCGTGCCGGTGCCAGATCGCCCCCAACGTCGGGTGTAGTCCTCTGGTTATCTCCTGATGGTTCACCGGCAGGGGCAGTACTTGGGTACAAAGGGCCTCTAGGCAGAGGGGCGGCGTCATACGCAGGGTTCAGGGGGCCGTACCCCATGTTGCCCTCGTAAATCGCCGCCGGTCTTGCCCATACGGGCGACTGGGCACGGCCGTCATAGCCTCCGGTTCCTGGTGTCATCGTGCGGAAGCAGAATGGCTCGGCCCCGGTGCTGGCGGCATAGAGGAGCTCGGCCACCCTGAGGAGCAGCACGTCGTGTCCGACGTCGAGCAACCGGCACCTTAGCAGCTCCCTTGCCACCAGCAGCGCGGCCCTCATGTTTGCCATTTCGCGCCGGTCCCGCGAACTCGCCATCGCGTGCTCGGCGGCCCGCACTGTTGCGCGGCTTTGGCGCCGCATGGGCGGTGGGTGTTGCCGGTCCCCGCGTGGCGGGTCGATGATGCTCATCGTGCTGTCAGCCTCGATCAAGGCCGGGTGACAGCAAGTCTTGTGGCCGAAGGGCAACGCTCGAG
>LR738715.1:382968363-383044569 GCA_902687465.1 Secale cereale | reverse complement strand
CCAAACGTAGACACGTCCATCTTCCTCCAATGGTGTGTAAACCAAAGCAATGGAGACCAAAGCTCTGATACCAATTGAGGGATCGAAGAAGGTGAGAGTGTCTAGAGGGGGGGTGATTAGACTACTCGACAAGATAAAAATTCTGTCTTTTATCAAGGACAAATTTTGGCAGATTTTGCATAACACACAAGTCAAGTAGCACACTACACATGCAATTCTAGAGTATGGGCAGCGGAAAGTAAATTGCACAAGTAGTAAAGAGAAGTGGAGAAGATCAAACGCAATTTGGAGACGCAATGATTTTTCCCGTGGTTCCGATAGGTGGTGCTATCGTACATCCTCGTTGATGGAGACTTCAACCCACGGAGGGTAACGGCTGCGCGAGTCCACGGAGGGCTCCACCCACGAAGGGTCCACAAAGAAGCAACCTTGTCTATTCCATCATGGCCTACGCCCACGGAGGGCTAGCCTTACTCGGGGTAGATCTTCACGAAGTAGGCGATCTCCTTGCCCTTACAAACTTCTTGGTTCAACTCCACATCTTGATGACGGAGGCTCCCAAGCGACACCTAACCAATCTAGGAGGCACCACCCTCCAAAAGGTAATAGATGTTGTAGATGATGATGAACTCCTTGCTCTTGTGCTTCAAATGATAATCTCCCTAACACTCAACTCTCCTCACTGATTTGGCTATGGTGGAAGAAAGGATTGAGTGGAAAGCAACTTGGGAAGGTTAGAAATCAAGTTTCATATGGTGGGAGTGGAGCAACTTGATCTCAACACAAGGGTAGGTAGCTCTCTTCTCAGAAAGTGTAAGGTAGGAGTGGTAGTTCTTTCTGATGGCTCTCTCCACGAATGAAGAGGGGGTGGAGGAGTATATATAGCCTCCACACAAAAATCCAACCGTTACACACATAATTGAGCAATCTCGGTGAGACCGAAGTGGACAACTCGGTCAGACCGAAAGTTCAAATAATGTGAACGTTGGGGTTTTCGGTGGGACCGAAAATACCATCTCGGTTATTCCGTTATGTGCCAAGACAGAAGCATGCCAATTTCGGTAAGACCGATTTTATCAACTCGGTGACACCGACTTGATGACAAACGGTTACAGAAGCTTGGCAGCCCATGTTTCGGTGAAACCGATATCAAACTCGTAATGACCGATTTTTCTAGGGTTTGGCTTATGGCTGAGGTGGTTCATCTCGGTGAGACTGAGTTTGGAAAATCGGTTGGTTCGAGATTACTTATGAGTGTGTATTGTAGTGAAAGTTGCTGATAGTTGAAGGAGATATATCACTAAGCACTTTAGCAACCAGATCATCAACACAACCTCATCCCCTTTTAATAGTATTGGCTTTTCCTATGGACTCAATGTGATCTTGGATCACTAAACCAAAAATGGAGTCTTGAGCTTTTGCCAATGCTTGCCTTAGCATTTTGAGGGGTCCACTTCTTCAGTCATTTTGCCAAGCCAATGTGATTGAATTTCCTGAAACATACTTGATAAAAGCATTAGTCCAACCACAAAGTATGTTGTCATTAATTACCAAAACCACCCAGGGAGCAAATGTGCTTTCAATCTCCCCCTTTTTGGTAATTGATGGCAACACACTAAAATCACACTAAACAATACATCAAAGCTTATTGAAAGAAAGACAGAATTATCACGAAAGCTTTGACAAGCATGTAGTACACAGGCTCCCCCTACAAGTGTGCAAGATTTTCATAGATTATGGTTTTGGACTACCACAAGCACACAAGAGAGATAAGTAAGATGTGCTACATGCAGCTTGGCTATATGCATCAGAGCAGATGAAAGGAAGTGAGTGATAATGCATATGTGCATGGTGATTTCTTGCAAACAAGTATTTACAAGCAAGTCACCATCATGCACATTCTGCAAGGTGCATATACTTACCTTGAGGTTCCTTGGCATTGTACCTGAAGGGATAAACTTGGGAAAACACGTTTAGATAACACAAGAGTATTCCTTCAACCAACTGCAAGAACATCAAGAGTACCAAGCCAGGGATGACATGTATAAAGAGTGTCTCATATTGAGCACAAGCTTGAATCAGCAAACATGTCTCCGAAACTAAAAGATTTTCAATGAACTCTGAGCGATTTTGCTTTCTATAATATATCAATTGTGAAGATTCCTCTCCCTTTGAGTTCTCTCAGATCAAGGGGTTTGATGGAAAGAGCAAGAACAAAAGAATGATGCCAAATGAGAATGAATCCAATTGTGATGTCCAATGTAAAACACGGCAAAGCTTTGATGTGATTCTCTCCCCCTTAAGGTAAGATTGCTTTTCTTCTCCCCCTAAGTCTTCTCTTCTCCCCCTAAGTCTTCTCCCCCTTTGACATCAAGTGCCGAAAAGGACAGCAAACTAGGAAGGTCAGGGAAGATGGAAAGAAAGAAGTGGGACCCTTAGGAATCACAACAGGGCAAATAGGAACATGCATAGAGAAACAATGAGTGGAGCTGCAGAAGATGATATCCTGGAAGAGGTAAATCGGTGACACCGAATTAGATGGATCGGTGGGTCCGAAAGTCAGGGACTTAGGATAGATCCTTTTCGGTTAGACCGAAAAATTTAAATCGGTGATGCCGAGTTTAATTCCAAGGAAATACAGAAATAATTCAGCTCACTTTGCGAGGAATGTTTCAAAGGATTTGCAATGAATTTGTGAAATATTTTCAAGGAAATGATCAGAGCCAGAAGGATATTCACAAAGACAGAAAAAAGATTCCTAGATGAAGTTTTTTTTTAAAGAAAACTCAATGAGAGAACATGAGAGAAAATAGAAAGACTCCAAAACATATGTACTTCATCTAGAAAAAGGTCGGCGACAAGGTCACCTATGTTTGAGTATATTGATTTAGGAGTCAAATGAGGACATTTGATCATAGGTCATACTCATCATTTAACCTCAAAAATGGGGTTGCCATTTTTCGATTAAGCATTTGATGTGATCACATCTTATGAAGCTGCTTGTACTCATGACTTTGAGCAAAGCTCCTTAAAGATGTGAACAACATACCTTGGGCTTGTTGTTGCTTTGCTCATGTAGATAAACTTGATGTAGGTGCTCATAGAATGTGAAGTTGGAGCGCCATTTCCACTTGTGTAGTTCATCTTCCTACATGGGTTAGGCAAGCAAGGAAATACTCAAGGATATCCAAGGTGACAAGAGTAAAATACTAGATGTATAAGATGTCAAAAAGGATATGTGGAATTTTGTTACTTGAACTCAACATCCCAAAGGGCTAGATACTTGGTCAAAAGACGAGATTACTCATGATTTGAGTGTCTGGCAATCTTGTGGAATATAGATCATCCAAGTACCTGCAAGGAGTTAGATGCAATACAAGGAGGCAAATGTGTCCAAGACATATGATCACCATCATAAGAGAAATATCAAGGATTAGTCAAGTGGGCTCATGCCTTGCATGCATCAATGGAGTTATCACTCCAAGTTTGAAGCATCAATGATATTCAACTCACTCCTTAAGCGACAAAACACCTTCTCATCAAGAGGTTTTGTAAAGATATCAGCGAGTTGTTTGTCAGTACGAACATGCTTAAGATTAATGTCACCCTTGGCAATATGATCACGAATAAAATGGTGACGAACTTCAATATGCTTTGTTCGAGAGTGTTGCACTGGATTGTGTCCAATTTTAATTGCACTCTCATTGTCACAAAGCAAGGGAACATGTCTCACATGTATCCCATAATCCTTAAGCGTTTGTGTCATCCATAGCAATTGAGCACAACACGAACCAGCAGCAATATATTCCGCTTCGGCAGTGGATAATGATACCGAATTTTGTTTCTTGGAGGACCAAGATACAAGGGATCTACCAAGGAATTGACACGTACCCGAAGTTGACTTTCTATCAACCTTGTCACCGGCATAGTCCGAGTCGGAATAGCCAACAAGGTCGAAAGAGGCCCTCTTAGGATACCAAATGCCAAAGTTTGGTGTGTGTATCAAATATCTCACTATCCTTTTAACAGCTTTAAGATGACATTCTTTAGGGGCTGCTTGATATCGCGCACACATGCATACACTCAACATTATGTCAGGACGAGAAGCACAAAGATATAGTAGAGAACCAATCATAGAACGGTAAACCCTTTGATCAACGGGTTCTCCATCTTTTGTCAAGTCATTATGTCCACTTGTAGGCATGGGGGTACTCATACCTTTGCTTTCTTGCATGTTGAACTTCTTGAAGAGATCCTTGGTGTACTTTGTTTGTGAGACAAAGGTACCCTCCTTAGATTGCTTGATTTGCAACCCAAGGAAGAATTTGAGTTCACTCATCATAGACATCTCATACTTCTCCGACATGAGCTGTCCAAACTTCTTGCTAAACTGAGGGTTAGTTGAACCAAAGATAATATCATCAACATATATTTGGCACACAAATAGTTCACCATTAACCCTTTTCGTGAACAGCGTTGAGTCTATCTTTCCAATCTCAAAGCCTTTTTCAAGAAGGAAACTAGTCAAGCATTTGTACCAAGCTCTAGGAGCTTGTTTAAGACCATAAAGAGCTTTGTGCAGCTTGTAAACATGATTAGGATTTTTGGGATTCACAAATCCGGGAGGTTGTTTCACAAATACTTCCTCCTCAATTTCACCATTTAGGAAAGCACTTTTGATATCCATTTGATAGAGAGTAATATCATGGTGATTGGCATAAGCAAGAAGAATGCGAATGGACTCAAGTCTAGCAACGGGGGCATAGGTCTCACCATAGTCCATATCTTCGACTTGTGTGTAACCTTGAGCTACGAGACGAGCCTTGTTGCGGATGACTTGTCCATCTTCATCTTGCTTGTTCCGAAACACCCATTTGGTTCCAATGATGTTTTGATCATCCTTGGGCTTCTCTACCAAAGTCCATACCTTGTTCCTCTCAAAGTTATGTAGTTCTTCGTGCATAGCGTTCACCCAATTCGGGTCTTCAAGTGCTTCTTCTACCTTCATAGGTTCAATACTAGAGATAAATGAGTAATGCTCACAAAAGTTAGCTAAGCGAGTTTTAGAGCGAGTAATTCTCCTGGAGTTGATGTCGTTCATCATTTGTTCCACGGGATGATTTTTCTTGACTCTTGCTCGGACTCGGGATAGCTTTTGTTGCGGTTGTGGCTGAGCTTCCTCATCATCTTCATCTTCCTCTTCTTCTTCTTCATTGTTGTTGGTGTTGTCTTGAGGCGGTGGAGAAGGAGGTTGTGGTGGATCTTCTTGTTGCACTTCCTCATCTTGGTGAGCTCCACTTGTGGAGGCCTCCATGTTGCCTTGAGGTTCATCTCGCCGTGAGGTAGGGGGCTCCACATATGTAGATGAGGTACTCTCCTTCACTTCCATGGGACGGATCTTTCCAATAGATAAATCTTGGATAGCTTCCGATGGGTCCTTGTCTCCTACATCAATAGGCATTTGCTCTACTTGCGAGCCATTAGATTCATCAAACTTCACGTCTACCGTCTCTTCAACCTTTCGGGTGAAATTATTGTAGACACGGTAGGTGTGGGAGTTTGATCCATAACCAAGGAGAAAGCCTTCATGAGATTTAGGAGCAAATTTAGACCGACGATGCTTATCAAGAATATAGCATTTTGAACCAAAGACACGAAAGTCTCCCACTTGGGGTTTGTTACCGGTGAGGAGCTCGTATGATGTCTTGCCAAGGAGCTTATGAAGATAAAGCCTGTTGATAGCATGACAAGCTGTCTCGACCGCTTCTCCCCAAAAATGCTTCGGTGTCTTGTATTCATCAAGCATCGTTCTTGCCATCTCTATAAGCGTTCGGTTCTTCCTCTCAACAACTCCATTTTGTTGAGGGGTGTACGTAGCCGAGAACTCATGTAGAATCCCTTCCTCACCGAGAAAAGAGTCTACATTGGCGTTCTTGAACTCCGTTCCATTGTCACTCCGAACTTTCTTGATCTTCACCTCGAATTGATTTTGGGCCTTTTTGGCAAAGGTTTTGAAGATTCTCTGAACCTGCGATTTGTCATCAAGGAAAAATACCCACGTAAATCTGGAATAATCATCAACTATAACTAGACCAAAAGAGTTACCACCAAGGCTTTTGTAAGCATTGGGACCGAAGAGATCCATATGAAGAAGCTCAAGTGGTCTCCTTGTGGTCATGATGTTTTACACGGGATGACTTCCACCAACTTGTTTTCCTGCTTGACAAGCACTAAAAAGTCTATCTTTGTCAAAGAGAACATCTTTAACACCAAGAATATGATCACCTTTGATCAGCTTGTCTAGATTACGCATACTAACATGTCCAAGCCTTCTATGCCATAACCAACCTTTAGAGGATTTAGCAATGAAACAAGCTCTAGGTTGGGCTTTCTTAGTGAAATCAACAATATATAGATCACCTCTACGGATACCGGTAAATGCCATGTTTTGATTGTCACGACGAAAGACTTGGCAATCTACTTTGGTGAATAGCACATTGAATCCAAAGTCAGCTAATCTAGACACGGAAAGTAAATTGTATCCAAGAGATTCTACAAGCATGACATTTTGAATAGAGCTATCATGAGATATGGCCACCTTACCAAGGCCAAGTACCTTACCCTTGGAGTTGTCTCCAAAAGTCACATACTTGCGTGGACCATCGTTCTTTGCAAGCTCTCGAAACATGTCTTTGTCTCCGGTCATGTGGTCGGTGCATCCACTATCAAGAATCCACTCTTTTCCGCCGGACATGTAGTCTCTCAGATTTGCCATAAGATTGAGACTCTTCATGACCTTGTTTAGCTCAGTGTCCGAATCGGAGTAATCATCATCATGCTCATGCTCATCATCATATTGACCCATAGATTGTTCATCATCAACACCTAGGTCAATTTGATAAAAACTTCTTGCATTAGTTTTGTCAATGTGACAATAATCTTCGGAATGCAATACAAGAGCTTTTCTAATTAAAGCATTGATAAGACCGGGATCACCCTTCTTTTTCATAAGATCACGAAGCTCAAAGAAGCATTTATCAAAGTTGGGATCATTGGGGCGCATCTTATCAAATTCAATAGTCTTGTGTAGAATTTCATCAAGACCTCTCAAAGAGTAGTCCGGACAAAGTTCTTCCAAGAATTTTCACATAGCATGGGCGCACTCAAAGTTTGTAACAAGCTTAAGCAAGTCATCGGGTAACCCTCTAATGATAAGATTTACAGTCCTAAGGTTACGAAGCAAATCAAGCTCTTCATCCATGGTAGGGTGCAAGGGGTCAAAAGGAGGCACATAGGGGGTCTCAACATATTTGCACAAATTGTACATCTTAAAGATACTAAGCATTTCAGACCTCCACGAGTTATAGGACCCTCCATTAAGAATAGGCACTCTATGGCTAACACTCCCAAGCGTAGACACGTCCATCTTCCTCCAATGGTGTGTAAACCAAAGCAATGAAGACCAAAGCTCTGATACCAATTGAGGGATCGAAGAAGGTGAGAGTGTCTAGAGGGGGGGGGGGTGATTAGACTACTCGACAAGATAAAAATTCTGTCTTTTATCAAGGACAGATTTTGGCAGATTTTGCCTAACACACAAGTCAAGTAGCACACTACACATGCAATTCTAGAGTATGGGCAGCGGAAAGTAAATTGCACAAGTAGTAAAGAGAAGTGGAGAAGATCAAACGCAATTTGGAGACGCAATGATTTTTCCCGTGGTTCCGATAGGTGGTGCTATCGTACATCCACGTTGATGGAGACTTCAACCCACGGAGGGTAACGGCTGCGCGAGTCCACGGAGGGCTCCACCCACGAAGGGTCCACGAAGAAGCAACCTTGTCTATTCCATCATGGCCTACGCCCACGGATGGCTAGCCTTACTCGGGGTAGATCTTCACGAAGTAGGCGATCTCCTTGCCCTTACAAACTTCTTGGTTCAACTCCACATCTTGATGACAGAGGCTCCCAAGCGACACCTAACCAATCTAGGAGGCACCACCCTCCAAAAGGTAATAGATGTTGTAGATGATGATGAACTCCTTGCTCTTGTGCTTCAAATGATAATCTCCCCAACACTCAACTCTCCTCACTGATTTGGCTGTGGTGGAAGAAAGGATTGAGTGGAAAGCAACTTGGGAAGGTTAGAAATCAAGTTTCATATGGTGGGAGTGGAGCAACTTGATCTCAACACAAGGGTAGGTAGCTCTCTTCTCAGAAAGTGTAAGGTAGGAGTGGTAGTTCTTTCTGATGGCTCTCTCCACGAATGAAGAGGGGGTGGAGGGGTATATATAGCCTCCACACAAAAATCCAACCGTTACACACATAATTGAGCAATCTCGGTGAGACCGAAGTGGACAACTCGGTCAGACCGAAAGTTCAAATAATGTGAACGTTGGGGTTTTCGGTGGGACCGAAAATACCATCTCGGTTATTCCGATATGTGCCAAGACAGAAGCATGCCAATTTCGGTAAGACCGATTTTATCAACTCGGTGACACCGACTTGATGACAAACGGTTATAGAAGCTTGGCAGCCCATGTTTCGGTGAAACCGATCTCAAACTCGGAATGACCGATTTTTCTAGGGTTTGGCTTATGGCTGAGGTGGTTCATCTCGGTGAGACTGAGTTTGGAAAATCGGTTGGTCCGAGATTACTTATGACTGTGTATTGTAGTGAAAGTTGCTGATAGTTGAAGGAGATATATCACTAAGCACTTGAGCAACCAGATCATCAACACAACCTCATCCCCTTTTAATAGTATTGGCTTTTCCTATGGACTCAATGTGATCTTGGATCACTAAACCAAAAATGGAGTCTTGAGCTTTTGCCAATGCTTGCCTTAGCATTTTGAGGGGTCCACTTCTTCAGTTATTTTGGCAAGCCAATGTGATTGAATTTCCTGAAACATACTTGATAAAAGCATTAGTCCAACCACAAAGTATGTTGTCATTAATTACCAAAACCACCCAGGGAGCAAATGTGCTTTCACCTGGTGTATACACCTAAAACCCCGGGTTAACCTTCCTGCATCAAGTAAGTCACTCCATCCAGGTAAACCTGGTATGACCCGTCGAACGATTGACAAGTCAATCTTATAACAGACCCTGAACTTGTCAACGTTAAAATGACGATTGGTTAATGTGAGGTCAATCTTAACAGGCTTTGTGAAATGGTTTAACTCAGCGGCCTGACAGCCCATGAAAAGCCTCGAATTTGGGGCCTGGCAGCCCGTAAAAAGCCTCGACTACAAGTTTTCGTATGCTTCTATTTTCCATGTTTTTAATCCTTTAATGAGATTCTTAGTATTCATCTGATATCTATCGATTCGGCCTAGTGGTTGACTATAAATCACCACCGTCAAGTAAACCGGTGTTTATTAAACCTGGTATGGTTTGATTACAAATCGCCAGTATCATCTGCAACTAATCCGGTGTTTATCACAACCCGGTATGGTTTTATCATAAACCGTCGAAATATTGCAAGAGTCATCAATACTCACAATTTGGGATGATCATCCTTGCTACAAGGGTTGGTAAAGCCAACAATGCGATTTGATATCACATGTATGATATGTACTTTCGTAGTTATTTCAAAATGCAGCCTGGGTTATTAACCGAGGTCATGTATTTGGGCATTATGACACGTCCGATGATGAAGCACCAGGACACTTTAAATTTGTTCCATGCAGAAACAGGTTGGGAAAAGCTGTTCAGAAGAATAAGAAGAAATATTATAAAGATACCAGATTAAACAGTGATTATGCAAAGGGAATATGCACGATGGCATAATAGTTCAAGTGTTTTCAGCTAGCATATTACAAGGGGTTTTGCAGCCGAAAAGAATAGCAGTTCCTCATCAAGTACTACTACATGGTAAAGATTAAACCGGCACCGGTTCATGACTTCTCGCCAGCCCGGCTAGACGGTTGCAGATCACCCTGCGCTGTTTCCTCCTCCTCGGATCCACCCAGCAGCTGGAAGTGAGTAGTTGCCCAATTGATCCCAGTTAGGGCCTGGAAAACAGCTTCATCGCTTATAAGCTCAGATGGTTCAACATCAGGGGCGTAAGTGTGCTTACGGACGGGCGGGATGAGATTGTCCACATCATGGGTCAGCGTGTTAACCCGTTTGGTGTCAGCGTCATAAACTGCCTGGTAGTGGGACATATCAGCTTCTTCAGCTAACTTGCTGGTCAAGGGCCGCATTTCCTTTGTTAAGGCTGGAAGATCGTCATTGGCGAATTCTGATCCGTCCTCCTTCAAGCTTGGATAGCCATTTACTACGTCAGCCGGATCAAGGTCGGGTACCCATGCATTCGCCCGGGATAGTGCAGTTAAAGCGCCTGCCCTTGCAGCCGATCTCTTCAGCTCTTGAAACCGGGCGGGCAACATTGACAGCTTCTCCAAGGTTTCTTTGATCAAATTTGGGGGTGGTTTGTTATGAGCAGCAGTACAGATGATTCGTTGCGCGCCGGTATAAAGTTGCTCTATAAGTGTATATGCAGCTTTAGGTTTTTTCGGCATGTCAGAGCCTAGATGGGCAGTGCACTTTCCTACATCAATGGAACCATTATTAAGCCAGCAATGTATGGGAATGATACATTTAGAGTTGTAATAAGGGTGTTTACCAAAGACAACAGTGGTCATGGCGTTTACTTGACGCTTTAAGCCAGATAGCTCTTCTCATACCGGTTTAAGGGTAGCTTCTGCATCAACACCCTTTTCTCCAAAGCATATTTCTCTGTCTCCCAATCCGCTCGCTCCTTCTGGAAGTCTATTTTCAACTTTTCCATGCTTGCCAAAGCGCTGGTCAGCTCATCCTTGGCTTTGGAGGTTGCTGTTTGCAGGAATTTCAGACTTTTTTGAAGATCAACGGCTTGGGATTCCTTCTGGTTAAGATCAGCCTATGAAGAGATATACACATCATGCATTGGTAAATCAAATTGGAAGTCCCAAGCGCATAACAAGTTATACACTTTGCACTTGGGGGCTAATGTATATTTGCAGTTATTAGACATTTTTATCAAAGTCCCAAGCGCATAACAAGTTATACACTTGGCACTTGGGGGCTAATGCATAATTGCTCAAAGAAAAGTTACAGACTAAAGTCCCGGTTCATAATGAAAAGATAAACCGGCCCTTGGGGGAAGCACAGACGGAAAGCTGTAAATTTGGCGTTTTGAAGTCCCGGTTCATCTTGAAGAGGTAAACCGGCCCTTGGGGGCTACAGTGGAGTGGATACAAGCTATTGGACTAAGGAAGAAATAACATTGCAGAAATCAAGCAGCAGTTACCTCATATCGTTCCTTCATAAGTTTCACCAAACCGGCTTCATAATCACGAGTTGTATACAGTCAGTTTAAATAGCCGGAGTGAAGATCTTGGGGGCTAAGATGGGCATAGCTCGACAAGTCGACATTCCAGTTGCCCTTATCCATACCAGAAATTTCCTCCTTGGCGCTATGGGTGGACAAAGCGACGGGCTCACCGGGAGTAGTGTGGCCAAAACCAGTAATCATCACATCGTCTGGAGTAGCAGCAGCAGCTTTGGCAGGGCCTACCGGATTATCACTAGCCCGGAATGGGCTATTTTGTTGGTCACCAAGGTCCATTGGTGCATCTTCTTGTTCAATAAAAATTTCATGATCCGGTGGGGGTGGATCATCATGCAAGGCATCAGCATTTTCGTCTGCCGGCTCTGGAGTCTTCTCCGATTCAGGGTTTATATCATCATCTTCCGGTTTACTTAATTTGCCTTCTTATTACTAGGTTTTGGCCTACTGAGAAAAATAAAGGTAAAGGTTAGTCAGTGGATTAAAATGTAAGGCTAATAGGAAAATAAAACTCACCGAGGGACGGTTTTGAGAGGAGGAAGCTGTGTGGCTTTTGACTCGCCAGATGACGAACGAGGGGTGTCCTAATAATTTGAATCATACGGATTAAGAGGCTGGCGGAAATGGACCGCTTTGGGATAAAGAGCATCTAGAATATACAAGACCTCTAATCGACGCTTCCGGATCGGAGTATGTGGTAAATCGGTGGACATAATTACTTGACCGTTGTGCCGAGTTGTGCGGCGAGCTTCATATTGCTGTTTCTTCAAAATAAAGTTTGGGTCCAAGTAAGCTAAAGGGTGAGAAAATATTACTTTCCGGTTTGCTTGACAGATTTTCTGTGTTGGCAGAGGGTCTGAACCGAAGGAAAGGATAATTAGCTCAGCACCATCAGCCTGGCTGCCTTCAGCGTTTTCCTGAACATAATCATTGTCAATAGGGTACAAGAAAAGGGACCCGTGGGATTCAAGTGCTACCTCTTAGTTCGGTTTATCATCCTCAATGTTTAATTCAGATGTTTCAGTAGTTTTCTTGTTGACAGTCTTCTTGACGGTTTTGGCCTTAAGACGAGCAGCCTTTGCTGGTTTATCTTGGGGTTTCCTCTTCCAGAATGGATCATTACCCTATCAGAGATTGAGAAGCTTCATAAAGGACGCTTAACAGGTTAAAATAAAGCAAAAAGTTATAAGGATATTCACAGCTGGCGGCTTATTGGATTTGCAGAAGGGAGCCACCCCAGTTTTATTGCAGACATCCATTGGTTCATCCAATATCTTTTTGACAGAGTCATTGATTTCATTTTCTGTCAGCACAACCTCAGTATGACGTTGAGGGTCTTTGGGATCCCCCGTGTACTCGCACATCAACCCGGGAAGCCGGCTTAGAGGTAAAATGCTCCAAGAAATCCAGCAACGAACAAAGTCGATGCCTTTTAAACTGTTTGTGGTAAAGGCCCGGAGCTTTGAAAGCTGCGGTGCATATTGGGATCGCTCCTGAGCACTTAGCATTTGGGGGAATGGATGATTATTGGAAAGCCGATGAGGACGATAGCCCGACAGAGGATTCTCGTCAACTGGAGATGTATCTTAACAATAAAACCAAGTCTGGTTCCAATCTTTTGGATGACTGTGATGCTTGGCGTGAAGAAAACTGACATCCTTCCTTTTTTGAATGAACATCCCGCCAAGTTTGGTGTTAGGTCCATCTGTAAATTCCGTGCGGCGGTTCAGGTGGAATAAATCCCTAAACAGCTCCACTGTGGGCTCCTCTTGCAAATAAGCCTCACATATTACTTGAAAATTGCAAATATTGGACACAAAGTTCGGTCCAATATCTTGAGGGTGGAGTTGGAAGCTGGCCAGTACGTCTCGGGCTAAGTGATCAACAAATACAATTACTTCTCCCTCCTTGGGTTCTAGAGGGTTCTCCGGACCAGGGACTCTCCAATGGATGACATCCTTTTTGGCTAAAGAGCCAACCTCAACCCAACCGTTAAGTTCCTCTTCAGTAACCCGAGACGGAACCCAGTTGCAGGAATAAAATTTCTTGGCTTGCTTCGCCATTTCAAAGGAAAAAGCTGAAATTATAGATAAAGGCTGGTTTATGGTTTATGATTGGCATGTATTGAGATATACGCAATAGTAAACCAGAACTAGGTATTGGAAGAGCTTCAAGGACAGCTGCAACGGCGGTTTAAGTGGGGCCTAATGCTACCTACCGGATTATGATTTTTTTCTAACATTAAACCGCCGATGAAGATATGAAGGATGCACATCTAAAGGAGCAAAGTTATGAAAAACAAGATTCACAGATCAACAGCAGAATTACGGATCTACAGCGTGTCAATAAATGCATATGTATTCAAACTTAATATGAACAGGTACCGCATCAGTTCAACAAACCCAGATGGGGGATTACTTTAAAAGAACAAGCGCGTTAATGAGCAGAAAGAAGGATTAACACTATAAGCTGCGGACAAAGGTATCAGATCTACACTTAAGCCACGATGAAGAACAGGAAAGAACAGCGCGGCGGCTGTGATGAACTCATGAAGGAAACCCTAATGAGATCTACAGGAGAAGGGAAGAAAGGACTTACCAGAGCTATTGGATGCAGAAGTGCGCCGGTGAAACTCTGGTCCAAACAGGTTGATGCAGCGACCTGGGTTGGAGCAAAGGTGAAGGTCTACGACGGCGGTGGTGCTTAAGCACTGAGGAGGCGCGAGGAAGAAGAAGGGCGAAGAGGCGAGGGGAAGAAAAAGAAAGGACCCCTCACCCTATTTATAAGCCACAAGGATAAACGACAGGCGCGGGAATCAAGGAGCCCGAAAAAATGGATATAGGACGGCGCTGTCGCCTCGATCTTCGGAAGATTAATAAACAAAGGTTAAAACAGATACATGTATTTAATGAACAGGTGACGTCATGGCGGTTTAAAAAAATCAGATAAGATGATGTCATGGCGGTTTACCAAGTCATTTGAAGCCGCAAAAGACTGATTTCTCCGAAATGTTGAAGATTGACATGAACAGGTTCAAATCAATCTGGGGCCTAATGTCAGGGATATAACTATCAGGTATAAACCCACCCAGGAGAGGCCGGTTTATTCCTATGAAGAATTACTTCTACTGAAGCCCAACAAAATTTAGATTAAGGCTCTTTAATATAGAAAGTTAAAAGGCCCAGGATCCAAAAGGTGTTAAGGCCCGTGAATGTAAACCGCCATACGGCGTGTGACTTGTATTGTTAAGATAGGAAAGATAGATACCGAGCCGGGCACGATTATGAGCCAGCCTCGGGATTCTGTAAGCTGAACCAGGCATTATCCTGTGTATATAAGGGACGACCCGGCAGCGGTTCATGGACAACGAAACACAACTCAAGACACAGGCAAAGCGGATTCGCTCCCTGGTCATCGAAACCCAAGCAATACCACAACAACTCGACGTAGGCTTTTAACTTCATCGAAGGGGCCGAACTAGTATAAAATCCCTTGCGTATTTTGTCCCCTTTAACCCCTTTAAGCTAACCCGTAGCGATGGCCCCACGACAAAGTCCTCATGCTAGGACATCTGCCGTGACAAAACCACGACAGGGGGAGAGAGCCACCCTCCTTCTTATTCTTCCTTGGCCTTCTCCCTAGATGGGAGGAGGGTTTCCCCTCTGGTCCATGGCCTCCATCGCGGCGGAGGGGTGAGAGCCCCTCCGAGATTAGATATGTCTCTCTGTTCTCTTTTGTTTCACGTTCCTGTTTTCTAGCCCTTCACCGTTTCTTAAATTCCCGAGAGCAGCAACCGTGGCTATGTCCGTGGGGGAAGTTGGACCGGGGGACGCTGGGATGACCGCGGCCCCCGCCAGGAGTGGCGTGATCAACCTCCGGAGGACCATTGGCGCGATCAGCCCCGTGAGGGCGCCTGGA
The DNA here is from genome assembly GCA_902687465.1 of Secale cereale. Lineage (NCBI taxonomy): Eukaryota > Viridiplantae > Streptophyta > Magnoliopsida > Poales > Poaceae > Secale > Secale cereale. The sequence goes on along the minus strand of LR738715.1, from coordinate 383,029,316 downwards.
GGGACCAGCCTCGTGAGGACCGCCCTCAGGGCAAGGCTGGACTTCCACCTCTGCCGCCACCAAGGAGAAACAACGACCAGGATGAGGGTGCTGGGGGCTTCCAGGAGCCTCTTCAATCAGTTTGCCCGGGAGGTAAACGCGGCTCTCCCCAATCTTGAGGCTACTCGCCCACTCAGGTGGTCCAGGTGCCCCATCACCTTCAGTTCAGCGGACCAGCTCGAGTGCGCGGCTATGGCCGGCGCCTTCCCGATGCTTTGTTCGCCCAACATCAGCAACGTCCAAGTTACCAAGACCCTCATCAATGGTGGCGCAGGGCTTAATGTCCTGTCCATCGAGACATTCGACAGCCTCCAAGTACCCTACGATCAGATACTGCCTACCAAGCCCTTCTCCGGAGTGACTGACGGCTCCACCACCCCCATAGGGCAGGTCCGCCTGCCTGTCAACTTTGGCAAGCACGAAAACTACCACACTAAGCTCATTGACTTCGACGTCTCCCACATCCATCTCCCTTACAACGCCATCCTCGGGTACCCAGCCCTGGCCAAGTTCATGGTAGTGACTCACCACGGCTACAACGTCCTCAAGATGCCGGGAAGCGGTGGCGTCATCACCGTCGCCTGTGAAGAGAAGGACGCAGTGTGCTCACTCGAGCGCGCTTACTAGGCGGCAGCAGTCGAGGATACAGACAACGACAACATCATCTACCCTCCTAATGTCGTCCCCAAGAAGAAGAAGCACCTGCTCGCCCAGGAGCCTCATGGGGATGCAGCACCTGGCGGCAGCACCTCGGGACCTACACCTAGAGAGGGGCCGCCTCCCTCCCTCGCATAGGAAGGCGCGCCCGGCGCCCCCCTCAGGCTGGGCTCGGGGGCTCTCCTCTGGAGGGCCTCTCACTTAGCCAATGTTACAAAGGAGGCGCTCGGGTACCATGTGGAGGAGTGCTTCGCCGCACACTTCCCTCCGGAGGCCTCAAGGCGTGAGGCACCAAGCGCTCAGGAGTTCATCAGCCAGACCATCGAAGATCTACAGGTGCCAAGGGCAATGCGGGGCGAGCGCCGCCCGGCACCTCGGAGTGCAGCTATCAGGCCAGGCTCTGGCGACGGGCTGCGCATCTGCGTCAACATCCCCGCACTCAACATGATCACATCTCAGGAGCTCTACTAGCCTTCCCAGGTGGGCCGGTGCGAGGGTCCCCCTCACAGCTATGTTCGCATGCCTTTCGGCCTGCTGAACCAAGCGACCCTGCACCAGCACCATATGCGAGAGGTCCTGGCGACTCGCGAGGCTAGGCATCAGGAGATCCAGGTGGAGTTGAATTCGGTTCTCCGCCAGATCTGGGGAGCCCTGGAGCCTCACGGGGTGCCGGAGCCAGGCGACACATGAGGAGCAGTGTCTGCATCGAGCATCTTCAGCTACACCAACACTACTTTAACAACTCTACCAGGTGACATTTTCCGGTTTTTTCAATTGGGAGCACCCCTCGGGCTGCATCATTCCCAGGTCGAACGCGCCTGTCCCTACGGCGTGTATCCTTTTGCATCTTTAGCTTACCTTGTTAGGGGCGCCCCTCGGCCTGCATCATCCCCATGCCGCACAGGTCCGTCCTTGTGGCATGTATCGCCCTTGCATCTTACCTGAGCTAGCGTTACCAGTTCTATCAGCTGCATTAGAATGACTCATCTATCTGACCATCACTCTGATGCCATGAATATCATGCGCCCTCACAAGCTTGCGTGCGCCCGCCTTATGATCAAGGGCAGGCATGGCGTCTGTGGTCGGGTCCGTCCCTGTAGCGTCGCCAAGTCGAAGCGGCGAAGCTCTGGCTCGCGGGTCAGCCCCATGTACGTCACCTCCCGTGGCCCTTGATGCCGCACCCACGCACGAGCCGGATGCTAGCAGGTGAGGTGGGACGCACGATACTGTGCTCCGTCGATGCGGGAGCCGCGAGCCGGTTGTCTTTTCTTAGGGCATCCACATGGAAAGACTAGGCACGGCGTCTGTGCTCAGGTCCGTCCCAGCAGCGTCGATAAATCCAACGGCTGAGCTCTGTCTGGCGGGCCGGCCCCGTTCACGTTACCTCCTGGGGCCATTGGTGCCCGACCTTCTCATATGGCAGCTTCGAGGGATTCACCCGGCGCAGCTTGCCTAACCATCTTGCAGGATCACCTCAAGCGCTCTCACTCAAGACCAGGCGCAACCCACCTTGAGGCAGGGCCTTGTGAGTCCCGCGCTGGCTCACGGGTGCCCAGATACACCTCGTCTAGCCCTACCGTGCCAGCCACACGTCAGGGATGGACTGTACACGCCCCGGGGGCTCTCCGCAGTAGGGTGTCCCCTCCCATGTTCCAGTGGAAGCACCATGCTCCGCGCTGGAAGTCGACACGGTCGAGGAGCAGCTATGCCCATGCAAGAACGGTAGCGCCATGCTCCGCACTAGTGATAAACAACTAGGGGTGGCCTCACGGCCGCATTAACCTCACGGATCCCCTCGGCTCGGTGACCAGCCCCACCGTGCTGTGCACCCCATGGGAGGGTAGCGCGAGGGGGTTTGGCATGAGGGCTGCGCTCAGGTCACGCCTGGTGTAGACCCTAGCAGGTCCCCTGGGCCTGGTCGACACGCAGCCTTCCCGAGAGCAAGCCCGGCGAGGACAGGTATGTGGTTTGTTCGTACATCAAGGAGGACCCTTGGGCATCATGAGCCAAGGGCCTAACTTGTCCCGTAGCCCCTCACTCCCTGGTTTTGTCCTGGTGGTCTGGTCATGCCAGCCGTGGTTGAGGTACGTGCGGGGCCGGGCCCTGCCGACGCAGAACGCTAAGGCCGGCTCGCGCACTACTTCTCTCGGGTTGTTCGTACATCAAGGGGAACCCTTGGGAATCACGACCCAAGGGTCTAACTGGTGATGTATCCCCTCACTCCCTAGTCTTGTCCTGGTGATCTGGCCAAGCTAGCGGCGGCTGAGGTATGCGCGGGGCCGGGCCCTGCCGACGTAGAACGCAAAAGCTCTGCCTAGCGCTTCCTACCTAGGGACCGTTTGCACGTCAACGGGGACTCCTGAGCATCGTGACTCGGGAGCCTAATTGGCCACGTAGCCCCTCACTCCCTGGTCTTGTCCCGGTGATCCGGACAAGCCAGCGGCAGCTGAGGTATGCGTGGGGCCGGGCTCTGCCGACGTAGAACGACAAATAGGAAGGGAACCTCGAACATCTAGCAATTATTACAAGCCAAATTGTTCTTCAAGCATCAAATAGAAGTTTTAACGCCTCCACAAGGCCCGTAACATGTCGCAGGGAAACAAAGATAGGGAGGATCACCGCCACTCACCAACAGACCCTTCCTTCAGCCTTAGGCGCTGCTGCCTGGAAGCGCTTCCTCGCCAACGACATCGCCACACCCTGCGGAGTCGGTCTTGGCCACGGGATCGGTGGCACCGTCGGCTGGGGGAGAGGGGTCGATGGCGAGGAACTTCTTCAGGAAGGCCTCCACATGGTCCTTTACGGCTTCAGTGGCGGCCTCGCAGCGCTCCGCCTCCATGGGCTTGAGCAGTGCCCCAAGATCGGTGTTGGGATCGAGAAGGTGCAGGTGGCTGAAAACGCGCGTCAAGGTGGAAGAAGAAAGCACGCGAGCTTCCTCCTCCGCCAGGGGTCGATCTCGCGGACGACACCCTCGAGCGCCAAGACAAGATAAGGAAGCAGCTGGGCGGGGCCTTCATCGTTCGTTGCTAGCGGTTTCTCCAAGACCTTCTCATAGAGCGTCCTCAGCGCCTGGCGGGATCTCTCCTCGAGGGACTTGAAGGCTACGCGCTACTCAGCCAGAACCTTCGCCTTGGTTTCCAGCTGGGCCTCCTTCTCTTCCGTCGCCTGCTTCAGCTCCTCTAGGCGACTGCACTCCATAGACAGCTCCTTTGCCAACTACTCCAACTCGGTGTCACGACTGGCTATGGCATCTTCTCGGGCCTTCATACTCTCCTCGTCCGCCTTGCACTTGCTACGCAAGTCCCGCAGCTCGGTCTCCACCGACTGGCAGCGCTCCTGGATGGTCCGCGCATCCTTCAGTGCCGCCTCGTGAGCGGCTGCGGCCTGGTCGACCACCTGCTTGTCCTCTTCGGAGGCCGCCATGACTTGGCTCAGCACATCCCAGACAGACGCGTTGGAGTTCAGCCATCCGAAAACCAGCTCCAAACGCCCAGCCACCAGACGACGATCGGCGCCTTGAAGGTCATTCTGGAGCTGTGTCAGCGTGGAAAAGGCCTCCTTCAGGGCGCCGGGCAAAGGCGGAGGACCGCGAGCTAGTGGCACGATCGCAGTAGGGGACTGTGGCATGGTCAAGACCTCCTGAGCCCTGGCGACGCCAGCAGAGGAGCTGAAGACGGGAGCCTCCAAAACCTGCTCGACCAAGGACATGACCCCCAGCTGAGGTTGGTCCACTAGGACTTGTGATGGCGATCGAGCAGCGGAGCAGGAGCTCCTCCACCACCCGTAAGCGTTAGAGGGGACGAAGCCAAGCCAGGCCGCTAGGCCTCCGATGCGGCCGCCTCCCCCTTCTTCTTCTTCGTCGATGGTACTAGCCTAGCAATGCAGGGCAAGATGTTATGAATCAACAACGGAATCATGAACGAAGACAAAACCAGGACAAGGTACTCACTGGTCCACAGCGGCGAAACCTCAAGGCCACCTCAGAACCATGGATCCCAAGGGCCCTGCAGCTTGCATCGTGGAAACGTGAGCCCCAAGGTCAAGAAAAGTCGTATCAGCCGGCACAGCAACATCGTTTGGCGGTGCCGAGGCCGAGGCGCCACCTCAGGAGATTAGCGCCGACCTGCTCTTCGTCGGGACCCCAGCCGGCGGCTTCTTCGAGGGGTGAGGTTGGACCTCACGACAACCCCCGCCGAGGGAGCCACCTCCTTCACCGGGTGGTCGTCGGCGTCTTCGTCATCTGGCAAGGCACGAAGGAGGTCGGCCTTGCGTGGATGGGAAAAATCTCCGGACCCCTCTGCGATCGCCTCTGTGTCATCTTCGCCGCTGGAGTCGCCTGAAGACAGCTCCACCGGTTTTGCTGCCACTTGAGCTTCAGGGGGCGCCGGAGGCACGATCCCGCGCCCATCGAAGGTGGTTATGGATGCCGCCACCGTCGCCCCGTCCTGGCGGCGGTACAAGGGGATATGGAGCAAGGCAAAAGCTAGCAATGAAGGCACAATAGCACACACTTGCCTTCTGTTAGCCGTGCGGTTGCCAAGGCGGCGTGGGGAGCGCAGATGACCGTGTCCAATCAATCGCCACGCGTCAGTAAAGGCCGCGGGATTTTTGGGCCCGTGGCGCTCCGCACATGACCCTTGGCTTTGCCATGAAGCCAAGACCGAGCGCACCTAGGGCCCGGGGGCTACTGTCGGTGTTCTGGGAATGGGGGTACCCAGACTTGCCTGCCTGCGGCCCAGGGCATGGCTCATCAGACGGCCTGGTATGGGCCAACCTCTTCAGCAACCACTCAAGACCCTCGCGAGGGGCCGAGCCTCGCGAGGCGAACAACGCAGGACATCCCCTGGGGCGGCCTCACTAGGCTGGCTCATGAGGATCGGAGATATCAAGGCAAGGGGTACCTCGCGAGGTCCTCGTGACGTGAGGAGTGACGACCAAGGCCAAGCGGGCGCCAGCGGGCGCAGAGTGCCAGTTTCCTCTTTGGTGCTAAAGTAGCAGGTGCAGGCGAGGAGTCCCGAGGCGTCAGGGAAAGGTTTCCATATCGGTGTAGCGAGACCAAGACCAGCAGGACGACAGAGCGGATGTCATTGCGGAGCCCATGACGGCATCATCACCAGAGCCTTTGGTAGGCGAAGACCACCTTTTGTCAGGATAGCTTGTACTAGCTGCCCCCCTTCAAATTTGGCCGTTGTGGAATCCCTTCCCACTCAATATTTGGAAAGAGGACCCGGGCTGCTATTAATAGGACTAGCCACCACCATCGAGATCAAATAGAAGGCCACACACCCACAAGCTCACTCGAGCACGAGAACACCTCTCCTCAGGAGGCTGTTCACCCCATGTACTAGTTCTTCCTCAGCATACAAGGCAATCCACCACACCGCACTGGATTAGGGTATTACACCACAACGGTGGCCCGAACCAGTATAAACCTTGTGTCCCTTGTTCTTCGAATCTGACGAGCTAGGCCTAGGGATCGGTGAGTAGATGAGCTAGGGCGGAAGGAGAGATCTTCGTGTGCACCCCAGAGTTCGAACCTCAAGGGTTTTGCCGAAACCCAAGATCCTACATGTGCGAAGACCGATAGCAACACAGACGATAACTGCTAACAAGCCGTGTGTGTTGTGAGAAAACAATTGCTGGTATACAATTTTGAGTGATTGATGAAAACATCACCGATGGGTTACATTGTTTAGTCTGTGTGCGATGTGAGTTTCTTTGTCCGCACAACATGTACGCTCCGTCTACAGAGTATCAACATAGATACTTAAAAAGACAGCATTGCATAACCAAATTAAGCATACAATTACACAAGTGACTACAGACATAACATTTGCACACACCAAATTAAGCGATTACATGCATACTAAGCTAGGAGAAATGAGGATCTACTCATCTACTTATTGTTGCAACGATGCTTGCCATTGCTCTGCTTCTGGCTGGATCCCTAGCCGTTTTGGGGAAGGAGGCACTTCCTCATGTCAACGATCCAGATGTACATGTCGTAGCTCGTGTACGCCTCCTTGGCTACGTACATGACTTGAGCTTTGTCATGTTTATCCATCCAGGCTGAGTGCCAGGCACGCTTTTCCTTGTTGCACGAATCCTTCATGTTTGTGTAGTAGGGGTCGATGATGGCCTCGGCGAGGAGAACCAGTGAGTCCTTCTCATGCTCCTTGTCGCCCCAGATCTTGTATTGGCCCTGTATGTTGATAAGATTCTGGCAGGCGGTGACCGAATTGTCGAGCGCCTTTACATCATTCGTGATGTCAACTGTAGCAAACATGTAGTGGGGGCTGTTGACCAACCTGGTGAAACGCTCAAAAGGCCTTGTGGCCAAGTAGTAGTGGTAGACAAGGACGTGGTGGCACACACACATCTGATTGACGGCGACGTTGGGATGAGACCCGTCACGAGCGCGGGTGTACTCGAGGTTGAACCCGACCACCTTGTACTTCTCCTCGGCAAGTAACGGCTCCATGATGTGGATGGAGTGCTCCACCCAGACCGGGTCGTTGGTGTACACCACTGAGACGTCCAGGAACCTTTTTTGGGTGTCCACCATGGTACGCATGGTGAACTGCTGCTCGTCGTCGACAACCGCTCAGAGCGCCATTGGAGCCGCGCAGGATACCCTCTAAGAATTTCTTGTGGTGTGTGTGCTTCTTGCAATGGCAGGGCGCGATCGAAAGTTTGAAGAGACACAAGGGTTAAATGGCCGCTGTAATAAATGGGGGCCGGACGGCCTGTAATCGTCATGTCTTGTCACGACGTTCATAGTGGAGGATTCCAGTGCACACTTGACAACACCGCACGGCATGCGTTGGCTCGAAGAGGCGCCAAATGTGTCATTGGTGAGACCGTTTCCCGCACTACCACGTAGTTTACCATGCAAGCTTCCCGCTCTGCTAGTTTGGCCACATGTCGGCTAGAAGAGGGACAAATCGTGGGTGTTTATTAGCAAAAATCTTTGTAAAAATGAAGTGTCTGGGATGACTTTAGTCATAAGTTTACCCGTGGGTGATGAGGTCAAAGTTACACAGAAGGGTGATGATGGACACTCGAGTGCGATAATTAATTCTGCGCTCTACAGGGCACACGATGGAAGAAACCAACTGTGTGCAATAATGTCGAAGATCGCAGTCGAGTTAGCTATACAGATCGTGTGCTGTGAGATCGACATGGCAAACAAATTAGAGAATGGTTAATAAAATCTTAGACCATTGCATATTAAGGTCAAAATAGTGCTACCAATATATGAGTCTAATACGATGCCATTTCAACGATTGTACCACAAAAGCTTGAAATATTACAAGGTTCAAATTCCAGAGTTACATGGCTCAAATTTGAAGATTACAAGGTTCAAACTAATATTAGAAATAAAATCCAGCTTATCAGAGGCAAACGCTCACGCTGATCCATTGAACATGGATATCAGAGAGGTTCAAACTAATATTACCACTTCTTAGTCTGGTTTCGAAACCTCATAATTTTTGCAAAGGGGTCAGCCACTCAGAAGTCATGTATGGGGTTGACACGATGACTTCTGATTACTCTATCATCTGAAGTTCCAAAATGAAATTCAGCATTTTTGGAGCCAATTCCATTCTGTCACAGGTGTCGGCGCTGATCAACAAACCATTCATTTTTGCGAAATACATGTAGGGAAAACTTCATTACCTCCAGCACCCTTGCTCTGACAACAAAGAGCCCGGCGAATATAATTTCTGGTAAGGTCCCTCGGTAGGAGTTCAAAGTAATTTCAGATATATGTAGATCTGGGCATTCGTCGTGATTGTTATATTGTATCACATATCCACCACTAGGCCTAATCTTATGTGCAAAAGAAGAAAACGTGTTAGTGCCTACATGCAGTTTTGAACACAACTACAGGCCTATTTGGTTTGCTGGATTTGTAAAATGCACTAACATGCAATCTTCGATCTAACATGATTAACATGGGTATTTGATTACATTCTAGAAAAATGTAGCCTTCTTCACAAGAGGTTGGAGTGGATGAAAAGTTCCCTAAGAAAACTAGTACAGATGAATCCAAAGGAGAAATGCTTATTGATTGTAACCATATGGATCAAGCAAGCAATATGGGGGGGGGGGGCATGTATGTACTGAAATCCTCCAAAAGAATCCTTCAGAAATCGTAGTACATTGTCATTGTAAACTTGGAAAAAGGTGTCACAAATTGAACTCCCTTATGGTTAACATTTAACATGAAAGGAACATCACCTCGATATATAGCTTCCTCAGGCACGGAAAACATCTCAGGAAACTTACAACTTTCTCCAGGTTAGGGCCGATAGATTCTAGTGCCAAGACCTTCACTGTGCGCAGTTTCGAGATCAAGCTTGTCGGAATCATTTTCTGAATGACAGACGATCAAACATCTTCAAAATTAGAAATAATGTTAATTTGTAGGAGAGGTAGAAGGTGGCTGTTGTACCTGAACGGGTCTGGATCTAATAATAAGTTCGGAGTATTTGTCACGCGAGTAGCCCACCACTGTCAATTTTGGCGCAAAAATGACATTGATTCTTGTTGGACCTTCTTGATCAACTACAAGTAATCTCTCAATTGCAGGTGTGTCCTCAATGACCATACAGTGGTACACATCTTGTGATGTATTCCTGCCGCACTAGCAACACACATAAATACTCCGGAGAGTCATGGAGGTGATGTGGAAGGTACTCAACCCATTGATTGCCTGAAGACGAAGGTACTCGAGTGCAGTATAGCCATGCAGTAGGCGCTCCATGTCACCGTTTGAGAGGCAGACATCGATTAGCTCGAGGTGCTTCCGTCGTGGTAGAATAAGAGCGGGCGCGTCATTAAGGGGGATGGCAGTTCCTGAACTTGGCGATGCGCAACATGGTCGCGAGGCGAAGCACGGACGTTGGCAGCGAGCACATATTGCCATCATCAAAAGTGAGCTCCTCGAGATGATCTAGGGCGGGGGATCGGAACTAGTCGTCAAGCATGGCTCGGTCCTTGCCGTTGGAATGGAACTTGCCCATTCTAAGGCCTCTGGTTAGGCCAAGGTGACTGCTAAGGATCTTGGAGAATGCATCGAAGCTTTTGCGATAGCCATGGTAGAGCTCGTGGGTGTCGATGAGGTCGAGAGGGCTGGAGTTCCATAGGGGGCGCCACCGCTGGGAAAGGACGGTTGTCCACGCCCCATATTTGATTGGGAGGAGGGAGATGATGACTGTCAACATATCATCGAAGAGGCTGCTGATGAATTATAGGCCTGCTGGAGTCACTTGCGGTTCTAGCTCGCCCCGCCTCCGCTTTTTAGCAGCCCCGTTCTCCACCTCCAGAGTCTCCTTGTTAGCGGCGCATTCTGATGGAAATGAGAGTACAGGGAATATTTAGTTAAAAGAGGGCAATAGAAAAGTGTATTGGTAACTAGAAGTTATTAGGTAGGAATATAGTAAGAAAAGGGAATAGCAATTGGTTGCTTCAATACTACACAATTCATTTGATATTGCTGGGTAAGTCAACATGCAGATTGTTGAAAAGAAAACTTACGTCGAACAAAGTTAGCATATATATATATATACATATATATATATATATATATATATATATATACATGCTATGCAGAAAATGGTAAGATTCACTACTACAGGATGATGCTACGAAACAGTGTGCTATGCCATAATCGCAAACGGGGTTGTAAAAAACCGTCAAAAAGGTGCAAAATGTTTGCGATGGGGGATGCATCAAACACAGTTCAAATTTTAGTTGCGTGTGCGATGCAGGGCATACGGCTCAGTTCAATTAACTGTTTGCGATGAGGAGGAACAAAAGAAACGGGCAACCAGATGAAGGCGTAAACGATATATATCATACGGTTCGCTCGGATGAACTGTTTGTGATTAGGCAACACAAAAGAAACGGCCAGCGAGATCAAGGTGTGTGCGATATACGGCATGCGGTTCACTCGGCCTTGTCGTCAGTGTGTGACCTTGGTGGCAACTGTTCGCTCCCCACTAGCCTCTTCTTATACCATGGCAACCGTCCACCGCCTCTTCGCCTTTCCTTCTTGATTTGGAACTACTGTTGCACGCTCTTTCTCCCTCCATATTCCTTCACCCATCCTTCTGCCATTGTTCGATTGTCTTCTCAATGGAGGGAACAGGCCGAAAACGACCCTGTTATTCTTGCCCCAATCTGAAAGTTGACGTGGTGGAGGAATTCATTGATCGGTGCGACGTCATCACCTCGGCTAGCATCGAAGGTTCGTACAAGACAATTCTTGACTCAACAAATAGGATCATTACAAAGAACCCAAGGGTTCAGGAGCGGTTTGATCTCCCTTATCTTATTCGCCATGACCATGCTCGCCGTCGTGAGGACGACGGAGGCCTTGCGTTCTGCAAGTTGATGCCGCTTGATAATGATGTGTGTGATGTTAAGATGCCATCGCTTAAGGGTAAGGCGTGGGCAGGCGCAAATGGAGATTGAGTTGTTTATTTTGGGAACAACTACGAGTGGGAACTTGTGAATGTGTACACTCGTCACCGGGTTCCACTTCCAAAAATCTCAGACTGCCATGACATTCAGCACACAGATAGTCTACGTACATTCAGATACGATATCATGACTGTCGTCTATGGAAGATAGTAATTTCTCGAGTTCCCTACCGCTCTTGGGATTATAAGAACTGTGTTGTTGTTGCTATCTTTGACAAGGTTGTTGTCATCTCTGCTTCCACAGATGGATGGATATTGCTCAAAAATCAATTTCTGGACACGAATGGGTATTGTGATGCAATTCAATACGAGCGTCTTGTGTTTGCTACCACCACTCGTGGCACTATTTTTGCATGGGATCCTTATTGTTTCGGTACTTTTGTCTTCCACTGTAATTAGAATTGTTTCATCCACATGCATGCTAGTTAGTATCACCGTACTAATTAACCTTCTTGTGTTTCCAAGGTCCTGTGAACATTCCACCACCTATACTTGAAATTTTTTATAACCTAGGGGGAAATGATGATGGTGATTATCACGAGCATGAGGACGAGCAGGAGCCATATACTCAGTGGTGCATGGCAACTTATTCCGATGGATCACCTCTTCTTGTATGTATACAGGGCACTGCTGATGTTACTAACGAAGCAGGTATTGTCTCCCATGGTCGCACTATACGGACCTATTCCAACATCCGTTGTAGGGTATTCTAGATGGATACTAGTGTACTAGCGCCAACACCTCCTTCTCCCTGGTTCAATATTGATAGTCTTGGAGAAACCTCGCTCTTCCTTGGACAAAACTATCCAATGATGGTGAAAGGCGATCAAACTGTTGTTGACACAACGTTACTACCATTTATGAGAAGCAACTGTATCTATACCATGGAGATTGCTATGGATCCCTACCCTGGCTATCACAATATGCGTCCTGATATAGGCCGCTTCAGTCTGGATGATCAGTCATGCGTTGGTCTCGAGATTGACAATAGCTAGCCCTTCCCAGAGAATCAGTTATGGTTCAAAGCATGTGTTTCTAACGCCGAGGAATGGTTGAGCTGAAGTTCATTTCATCGATTTGTTATTTGTTGTGTGACAAAGACTTTACTTTACTCTAATGTTTTATCGGAAATAATCTATAATCCAACATGTATCCTCGTTGTTGTTATGTGTTGATGACTTGTTGTATGTAATGAATGGTACATTTGCATATGCGTCCCATCAACTCACGCCTGCTCGCACATCACACGGGTCGCGTGGCGGCACGTATATTATTTTTCTATTTGGATGACAAAAAAAGTACAATGCCACTTTGTATTGGTGTCCATATTAATAGTGCTAGTAATTTTAGTTGCAAAAATTAGATAGTGCTAGTGATTTTTAGCTGCATATTTTTACAAATCGCCATGTTACAAAGTTGAAAAATGGCAATGTTACCAGATAAACAATGTCAATCTTTCCAGTTTGACAAATGGCAACATACCCAATATAACAGACGCAAATCTTACCCAATTGTTTCTACGTGGTTGCACATTGGTCATCCAAAACAACCGTTTGCGTTGACGGGAATCACAAATCCTCCACTGTGAATTTTTCATAGATCTCACTTTGCATACGGGTGTTCTATCTAAAACGTTTGCGATCAAGAGCTGCACAAATCCTGCTTGGCAGATTTTCCCTTGGCTTCCTGGGGAAGCTGTCGGGTTGCATACGGGTGTTCTAACAAAAACATTTGCGATGAGTGTTTTATATTTCAAAACCATTGACGTTTTTTTCAAAAGAAAATCGTTTGATAAGTCTGTCCATTAAGAGAGAAAAACCCAAGTTCGTTCAAACCATATCTTTCATTCAGTCACACTACGAATTTATATTCATATGATCGAGAATTCGAGCTACAGTATTAAACCCCATAAAAACTATTTCCGGCGGAGGTGGAGGCAGCCTGCCGCACCGTCGTTGTCGTTGTCGTCCTCCGGAACGCCGTTGTTGAAGTCTTCAAGGCAGCACAAAATGGTCTTCACATGCAAATCAAACATCATGTCGTCGCGCGATCGATGGGCGGGGCGCGGGAGGACAGCAACTGGCGTTGCTGAGAGGTAGCGGTCGACGGCAGCGTCCCATGCCGCTGAGGGGGGCGCGCACACGGGCGCTGGCACGGCGGGTGCAGCCAAACGCATGGGGACCGGCGCTGCGGTGCGTGGAGGGGCACGCACGGGCAGGGGCATGGGTGCTGGCGCTGGCATGTACACGAGCTCGCGCGTGTCCGCGGAGACCTCGGTTACGCCCACAGTTTACAGCTCTACTATAGTGCTCGGCGACTAGGCCATCAATTCTACGGGGATGGTCGCTGGCACGGGCGCGAGGATGGGAGCTGGGACAGGAGCGGGGGCAGTAACCGCCGCATCTAGCTCATTCTAGGCCATGTCCATGGGGTCCCATTCCTCCTTATTTTATATCTCCTCCGGCTCGGAGTCGACTTCACCAAACTTGAAGACTAGTGGCAGATGATAATTCTGCGCCATGGTGTTGGTGGAGGTCTGCGGGAGGGAGGGGAATGGGAGGCAAACAGTAAGGCCGCCCGTATTAAACAACAACTCAGGTGCCATTAATGGAGAGGAAGGCGGGCGGCCATGGAAGTCAAAGGGCTCGCTTCCCAGTGAGCCTGCATAGTGTACAACTCGCACGCTTCTCGGTGAGCTTGTGCACTGGAGGACAGCTTGCACACCTCTCGGTCAGCCTGCGCACCAGACTCCGCTCGCACGCCTCCCATTCAGTCAAGGTCAAGCAGCTGTCCACACGGCATATCCTATAGCCATTAAAACAAAGACACGTGGCATCACGTGAATGGTTAACAGAACTCACACGATTTGTATTAACAAACATTTGAGATATTAAAGTGGCAGCTATTTTTTTTCAAAATGCCTTTGTTGGCCGTTATTCGAGTGCACCTTCTCTCAAAATGGACACGAAAAATACCACAACATGCCATTCCATGATAGCATGCCAAGTTTCATGAATTTCAGACGAGTTTTGGATTTACTAGAATTTAAAAAACAAAGTATCTCAATGTTTTGCCAGCAATCAACGGTGGGCTGGTGTTCGAAATTCATTCCCATTTCTTGCATGGGACCTAAGCATGCACCCAAGGACAAAAAATTGATTTTTCCACCAATTTATATGCATTATAGCATGTGCATGTAGTTCAAATTTGAATTATGCACATAAATGCATTGAAAATTCAATTAATGCATAAAAATGTCCAAATGAACCCCCATAACCCCCAATAATCCACACAACGCTCCTGTTGTTCTATGTTGACACTAGGAAAAAAATTGAAATCAAGAAGAGGCAACAGATATCATTTCATCCAGAAAGGTGAAACGTTCCCTACCGAAACCATCAGGCTTGTTGTGAGAAGCTCTAGTTTATGAGAAGCTTATACCCAAACCTACCCCAAATGGGACAATTTTTTTACCATGGCATGTTGATGAAGCTCCATGACAGCATGCCAAGTTTTATGAATTTCAGACGAGCTTTCGATTACTAGAATTAAAAAACCATCAGGCTTGTTGTAAGAAGCTCTGGTTTGTGAGAAGCATATACCCAAACCTGCCCCAAATGGGACAATTATTTACCATAGCATGTTGATGCCGCTCCATGATAGCATGCCAAGTTTCATGAATTTCAGACGAGCTTTGGATTTAGTAGAATTAAAAAACCAGGTATCTCAATGTTTGCGGTCGAGTGACCGTGGCAGCGTGTTTGACGTTCATTCCCATTGCAAGGGACCTAAGCATGCAGCCAAGGACTAGCATGCAACCAAGGACCTAAGCATTGGTGGAAAAATTTACCACGACATGTTGATGCTGCTCAATGATAGCATGCCAAGTTTCATGAATTTCAAATGAATTTTGGATTTACTAGAATTACAAAAGCAATTACGTCAACGTTTTCCGGAGAGCCACGATGCCGTGGTATTTGAATTTCATCCCCATTTCTTGCATGGGACATAAGCATAAACCCATGGACACATATATGATTTTACAACCCATGTTGGTGCACCGGAGCATGTGCATGTAGTTTAATTTCGAATTGTGCACCTGAAATGGCTGGAAAACCAATTTAATGTATAAAATGTTCAAACGAACCCTGAATAATTACAATTCTTTTACGTCACACATATAGTTGCATGTTCACTTCAGACAAAAGGTCTAGCAATTCAAACACCGTCCATTGCCATTGTGAATCCATCATGTAATTCAAATCGAGATAAAAAATCTAGTAGTGCGCACATAGTTTATTATCACCAACTGTCAGGGATATTACTAGCAGGTGTAAACCGGCTAGGGTAAACCGGATTATGATGATATAGTTGTATAATTGTAAGCTCAGTAGAGGTTACAGCCCATGAAGGCTTAGGGCCCATGTGTAAAGTTTACGGTTTGTAAACCGTCCTATCATGTAAACTTGAGATACAAGGAAGAAAGGGCAGAGACCGAGGCGGACACAAATATGAGCCGGCCTCGGGACTCTGTAAACCGGACCGGGCATCGCCTCTATATAAAGGGACGACCCGGCGACGGTTCGAGGACAGGAGACAACCCGTCGAGACACAGGCAAGCAATCCGCTCCCTGTTCATCGACGCCCAAGCAATGCCAAACCAAACTAGACGTAGGCTTTTACCTTCCTCAAAGGGGCCGAACTAGTATAAACCATCTGTGTCCTTTGTATGCTTTTAACCCCTTCAAGCTAACCCGTGCGATGGTTCCATCACTAAGTCTGTTAAACCGAACATCTGCCGTGCTAATTCCACGACAGTTGGCGCCCACCGTGGGGCCTCCGCACGATGGTTTCGAGTTCTTGAAGGGCAGCTTTGAAGGACTCAAGGGCTACGCGGTCGGCCGGATGACCAAGAGTCGCTGCGGCCGGATCTTCCTCGACGACGCAGGCTGGGGCCCGGAGGCCGATTCAATCGAATACGGGTACCGGGTTCCCTTCGGCGGCATCCACGTCTTCATCGGCAAGATTGGTGAACCGGGACCTGAGCCGGACGTCTTCCCCAACATCGTCGAGCCAGCTCAGCGTGCGAGATCGGCCCGGATTCAGCCTACCATGAAGCGCGTCTTCGTCGGAGCAATTCACGGAGTCCAAGCCGAGGACGGATCGGATTCGGGTGGCGAGACAGTTGTCTATTCCGACGATGAATCCTCATCCGGAGAGACTGAATCCTTGTATCTGTTGCGGGACGGCCGATCTGCGGGTGTGTCTGACGGAGACAGTATTCCGAACCCCTTTGATCTGCCAAACCGGGTGGCTGTCTTTATGGCCGGATCACAACCTACGCCGCAGTCGACGGTGAACGGGGCGATCACAGCAGAAGCTGGTGTAGGGGGGAGCGGCCAGGCCCTCTCGCCCTCTGACGCTCTATCCGCCTTGGTCGAGGAGTTCACAATCCAGGCAGTAGCAGAGGTGGCTCCAGCAGACAAGGCGCAACACGATGCAGAACTCCTTCAGCTGAGGGGCCGGATCGATCAAGCAAGAGAGGATCTGAAGGCAGAGAAAGCTATGATAGCAACAAGGCAGGCAGAGCTGGATTCTCAGGCCTTCCAGCTAAGGATGGATCAGGCCTCGACGCAGGGGGTAAGAAGTCGGAGGTATCAGTCTCGTCTACCGCCGGTCTATGAGGCGATGAATCTCTTCGGGACGCCAGGAGCGGGAGCCAGCAATGATCCGGGGGTAAACCGGAGGACAACTCTAGTGAGGGGTGAACCGGTTCAACAGCCCACTGCAGAGCAAGATCGACGGATAATATCCACGCCTCACATCCCCACTCCTCCGGGTCATTACTCAAACCCTTTGCATAACATTGTTGCTGCCGCTTCATGCCTGGCCGCTTTACCCATTGAGGGGACATCCCCCGTGGCAATGGAGGCACGTAGAGCCAAGGATCTGCTTAACACAGCGTTGACACAACAGCAAGCGTATTCCTATAGCAGGGAGAGGCTTCATTCAACACCCCGCCATAGCCGGAGTTATACTAGGCATTGGGATGAACCGGAGGTGTCCAGTAGTGAACGGAGGCGGCACCGTCACAGACAGGATAATCCGGCGGGCACAGAGGCGCAAGCTCAGGAGGCAGCAAACCGGGTTAGATCTGCAGCCCGCGAGGAGATCCGCCAAAGGACGCCGGTTCACACAACCACAGCAGAGACGGGAGTCACGACGAGTTCCTTTGGGGTGAAGTGTCTTGTCCCCGCTTTACGAAGCGTGAAATTACCCAAAGATTTCAAGGGCCTGCGTAAAGTGCCTAACTACACATCAGATTTGGCTCCAGAAGCTTGGGTTGAGAGTTACGAGATGGCTATGGAGATGCTGGATGTGGATGAAGCGGCTTGCGCGAAGTACTTTACCATGATGCTTGAGGGTACAGCCCAGACCTGGTTAAAGGGCTTACCACCTAATTCCATCGAATCATGGGGAGAGTTACGCCGCCAGTTTATAAAAAATTTCAATGACACGTGCAAGCAGCCGATGTCAGTGGTGGACCTAGCGGCATGTATACAAGGAGAGCAGGAGCCCACGAGTACATGGGTCCGGCGAGTGTCAGAAATCTTGCACTCTTCGAACGGTATCAATCCTAGTACGGCAATAGTGACGCTGGAAAACAATTGCCGGTTCGAGTCTCTGAAGTTGAAATTGGGACGGCTCAAACGGGATTGTAATGACATGGGAACTCTCATGAGCGCTTTGGCAAAGTATGGGGACTCCGACAACACCAAGTACCCAGAAACGGATGGAGATAAATCTGGAAAGGCAAATAAACCCGGTAAACCGGCGCAGGCTAATCCGGTCGGAACAAGCTTCTTAGGCAAATGAAAGGCAGAGGGTGGCTCTGAATTCGTGGCCAACACCCAAGTCCAAGGGAGTTTTCAACACAACAAGGGTAAACCGCCCCCACAAACCGGCGGGGGGTTCGTTAGTTGGGAGCAAGAGTTGAATGAACCTTGCCCGAAACACAGAACAAAGAACATCCAGCTAAGCATACCTGGGGAGAATGCAAGGCCATGATGGAGGCCATGAAACGGGTCAGATCTAACAACAGGCCACCAGGCGGCGGATCAGGCCCCGGGTTTTACGGTCCGGGTCATCAGGGGAACGGCTCCGGATCAGGATAACGTGGCAACAAAAATGGTTACAATAACCAATGCAACCATCAGTATGGTCAGGGTGGTTACAATAACCAAGGCAACCATCAGTATGGTCAGGGCGGTTACAATAACCAAGGCAACCACCAGTATGGTCAGGGCGGTTACAATAGCCAAAACAACCAACAACAAGGCCAGGGTAATAGCAACAATCAAGGCAATCAGCAGCGTCAATAGCAGCCACAATCCGGATATCAGAGTAATCCAAAGGAGCTGAGCAGTGGACAATATCATGTGTTCACTACGAGTTTGTGCAAACGGGATCAAAAAATCTTAAAACGGGCGGTCCACGCGGTTGAACCGGCGATGCCACGATTCCTGTGCTCGTCGGAGCAACCTATTGTGTGGAGCAGAGAGGATCACCCGCTGCGAGTTGATAATCCGGGCCAATTGGCCTTAGTGGTAGCACCACAGGTGGGTGGCTACAAATTCACCAAAGTTCTCATGGACGGCGGTAGCAGCATCAATATATTGTACTATGAGACTTTCCGTCGCATGGGGCTGACAGATAAGAAGCTAAGGTAGTCAAACACGGTGTTTCATGGAGTAGTGCCAGGTAAATCAGCTTACCCGGTTGGGAAAATTGACCTAGAAGTTACCTTTGGAGATGAACAGGATTCCAGGTCGGAGATGATAACCTTTGAAGTTGTCAAGATCCGAAGCCCATATCATGCCTTGTTCGGACGACCGGTTTATGCCAAGTTTATGGCTAGGCCGTGCTATGTTTATCTACAGCTCAAGATGCCGGGTCACAAAGGAACCATCACGGTTCATGGGAGTCGCAAGATTGCATTGGAGTGCGAAGAAGGAGCCGCTGCCTATGCGGAGGCAGTATGTGCTACGGAGGAGTTGAAGTTTTACAAAGACAATGTTAATCCGGCAGATATGTCCCCGTTGAAGAAGCCAAGTACAGAGCATGATCCGGCGTTGAAATTCAAGTCTGCAGAGGAAACCAAGCAAGTTGACTTTGTGCCAGGCGATTCATCCAAGCAGTTCACTATCAGCGCTAACCTTGATCCTAAATAGGAAAGCGCGCTCATCGAGTTCATCCGTGAGAATCGGGATATCTTTGCATGGAAACCTTCTGACATGCCAGGTATACCGAGGGAACTCGCTCAGCACAGTCTTAACATTGACCCGAAGTTTTAACCAGTCAAGCAATATATGCGCCGCTTCAACGAAGAAAGGCGCAAGGCTATACGAGATGAAGTGGCCAGACTTTTGGCTGCAGGGTTCATCGTTGAAGTTTTTCATCCGGAGTGGTTGGCTAATCCGGTACTGGTGTTAAAGAAAAATGGAAAGTGGAGAATGTGTGTGGATTACACAGACCTAAACAAAGCTTGTCCAACCGACCCTTTTGCTCTCCCTCATATTGATCAGATCATTGATGCTACGGCGGGATGTGAGCAGCTAAGTTTTTTGGATGCATATTCAGGGTATCACCAGATCAAGATGGCAGTTAAAGATCAGGAGAAGACGACCTTCATAACTCCTTTTGGTGCTTTTTGCTATGTGTCTATGCCTTTTGGGCTCAAGAGTGCCCAAGCAACTTACCAGCGTTGCGTACAGAATTGTCTTAAGGGGCAGATAGGGAGAAATATTCATGCTTATGTGGATGATATTGTGGTGAAATCAAGGAAGGAGGAGACACTGATAGAGGACCTCAAGGAGACCTTCGACAACCTTCGAGCCTATAAAATGATGCTTAATCCGGAGAAGTGCGCTTTCGGTGTTCCGGCGGGCAAACTCTTGGATTCTTGGTGTCAAACAGAGGAATAGAAGCCAATCCGGAGAAGATCAAGGCAATCACATCTTTTACTAAACCAGCTTGCATCAATGATGTTCAGCGTATCGCTGGCCGGATCACAGCGTTGAGCCGGTTCATCAGCCGTCTAGGAGCGAAGGCAATTCCGCTTTATCAGATGCTAAAAAAGACAGACCGGTTCATATGGAGTGATGAGGCAAACGCTGCGTTTGAGGATTTGAAGCGGCAACTGGCAGAGCCGCCGGTCCTTGCTGCCCCTGTTGATAATGAGCCATTGCTGTTATACGTCGCCGCCAGTGCACGGGCAGTCAGCGTGGCAATCGTGGTTGAGCGCAAGGAAGCAGGAAAGGAATATCCGGTTCAACGTCTAGTCTATTATGTCAGTGAAGTTCTCATTGAATCCAAACAAAGGTATCCGCATTGGCAGAAGCTGGTATATGGCGTGTTCATGGCAAACCGGAAGTTGAAGCATTATTTCCAAGGCCACCCAATAACTGTTGTCAGTTCAGCACCATTGGGGGATATAATCCAGAACAGGGAAGCTACTGGCAGAGTGGCGAAGTGGGCCATTGAGCTAAGCCCACACGGATTGAAGTATGTGCCACGCACCGCTATCAAATCCCAAGCATTGGTAGATTTCATCAATGATTGGACAGAATTGCAAGCACCAGAGGAGAAGCCGGATCTTACATACTGGACGATTCATTTTGATGGTTCAAGGCAGTTAGAAGGCTCGGGGGCTGGAGTTGTTTTAACCTCCCCGCGAGGGGACAAGTTTTGTTATGTCCTCCGTTTACTGTTTCCTTGTACTAACAATGCAGCAGAGTATGAAGCATTGCTTCATGGCCTACGGATGGCTAAGGAGATGAACTTGAGCCGGGTCAAGTGTTTTGGCGATTTGGATTTAGTGGCACAACAAGTATCCGGCAAGTGGGATTCAAGAGACCCCCACATGGCAGCTTACAGACGAGAAGTTGAAGCAGTCGCAGGATATTTCAAAGGATATTAGGTGGATCACATAGACCGGCGAAAAAATGAAGCGTCCGATGATCTAAGCCGGCTGGGTTCTCAATGTAAACCGGTGCCACCAAATTCTTTTTTGGATGAGCTACACAGTCCATCTGTTCAGGTCCCGTCAGAGGAGTATTTGACTGTTCCTGATCCGGAGGCACAGCTAGTTGCGGCACTTCATGTTATCCCAGATTGGACACTCCCTTACTTGGCATATCTAAGCCGTGGAGAGTTGCCGGATGATGAGATTGAAGCAAGGCAGATAATCCGGCGCTCCAAATCCATGACAATTGTAAACGGAGAACTTCATCATCGCAGTGTTTCTGGAGCGTTTCAGTGGTGTGTGTCATCTGAGGAAGGTTGTGATATCCTTCGTGAGATCCATGAAGGGGATTGTGGTCATCATGCCGGTTCAAAATCCTTGGTGGCTAAAGCTTTTTGACATGGGTTCTATTGGCTGACAGCCCATGCTGATGCGGCGGATCTAGTCCGGAGATGCGATGCTTGTCAGAAATTTTCACGACGTGCTCTTGTTCCGACACAGGAGCTCCGGATGATACCGATTACTTGGCCGTTTGCGACTTGGGGGCTCGATATGGTTAGGCCTTTCAAACAATCCCAAGATCAAAAAACTCATCTGCTGGTTGTTGTGGATAAGTTTACAAAATGGATTGAGGCAGAGCCTGTGAGCAAGTGTGATGCGGCAACAGTGGTTAAATTCATCAAAAAGGTAATTTTCCGGTTTGGCTTTCAACGCAGCATCATCACATACAATGGCACCAATTTATCTAAAGGAGAGATGGAAGAGTTTTGTCAACGAGAGCATATTCGTCTAGATGTATCTTCTGTAGCTCACCTTCAATCCAATGGTCAAGCTGAAAGAGCAAATCAGGAGATTTTGCGAGGTATCAAGCCCCGGCTTATGACTCCCCTGCAAAGAACACCAGGGTGCTGGGTTGAGGAGTTACCTTCTTTCCTCTGGAGCATCAATACTACGCTGAACCGGTCCACAGGTTATACACCTTTCTTCATGGTGTATGGGGCTGAAGCGGTCCTTCCAAGTGATATCCATCATGATTCGCCACGGGTGACGGCTTATGTTGAAGCGGCCAGTGAGTGGGCAAGACAAGACAGCTTGGACCGGCTAGATGAAGAGCGTGACATAGCAGCAGCACGATCTGTGATTTATCAACAGGACTTGCGCAGATATCACAGCCGCCGGATCAAGACCAGGACGTTCGAGGAGGGAGATTTGGTACTCCGGCTCATCCAAGACCAAACAGACATGCACAAACTATCCCCGCCTTGGGAAGGGCCCTTCGTGGTCAGCAAGAATCTACACAACGGTTCATATTACCTAGTGGAAGTTCGAGAACACAAGGACTCATGGACATCGGAGGAAGAGACAATGAGGCCGTGGAACATCGCCCTCTTGCGGCCCTACTATACCTGAGCCATGAGCTCTGCTGTATCCTATGTATATATTATGATTAATGAATAAACCGGCACCCTCGATAAACCGGGGGATCAGCCTTTTTTCCAATATAAATATCTTATGGTGATATCCATCTAAAGTTTATTTCTCTTATGATATATCATTTTCATTAAAAAAATAAGATGCTTTGATCAGCCTATCTGGTTATGCAGGACAACTCACATATAGGTACTCTGCCTCTATAGTCACTAAAGGGCTTCCTGTTCAAACATAGGTCGTATTCGAACCAACGAGAACATAGCCATTCCTGTTCAAACATAGGTCGTATTCGAACCAAAAAGAACATAGCAAAGGCCACTAGGGGGCTACAGATCGTATTCGAATCCTAGCTTAACCCCTATGGTCTGGTTTATATGATCGTATTCGAATCGTAAGCTCCTTGGATCGTATTCGAATCCATTGATTGGCTTAAAGTTTCAAGGCCACTAGGGGGCTACGGATCGTATTCGAATCCTAGCTTAGCCCCTATGGTCCGGTTTATATGATCGTATTCGAATCATAAGCTCCTTGGATCGTATTCGAATCCATTGATTGGCTAAAAGTTTCAAGTCCACTAGGGGGCTACGGATCGTATTTGAATCCTAGCTTAGCCCATATGGTCCGGTTTATATGATCGTATTCGAATCATAAGCTCCTTGGATCGTATTCGAATCCATTGATTGGCTAAAATTTCACGGTCACTAGGGGGCTATGGATCGTATTCGAATCCTAGCTTAGCCCCTGGTGATCTGGTTTACTGATCGTATTCGAATCAGAAGTCTCGATTTGGAGCCTGGCAGCTCGCAAAAAGCCTTGACTACATGGTTTTATTTGCAAACCTGAGTTTTTTTATGTGTTCTCATGTGTTTCTATGGTTCTTTGATCCGGAGTGGGACAACTTCAAGGTTGACCACATATATTCAAAAGTCTGGACACAGAGCTCCAGCATTATTTAAACCGGTAGCTTCTGTAAACCCGGAATTATTATTGGGTCTATCCCAACAAAGCCAAGAGCTCCCTCAGAAAACTGCAAAGTTCGCCGGATTAGGATATCAAGCATACTTAATCCAAGGTATGAAATTCTTTTCGGTATAACGCAGACGTTCATTTGATATATATGAGAACGATTTAATCGGTCCGGCGGTAAAACCGCTAGGACATCTTTTTAATGTTATCTATGCAGATACAGACAATATGGAAGATAAACCATAGCAGGCAAAGAATTTAAATTGGCAGACGCCAAAGCAAAAGTTGGAACATCCGGATCAAAACAGCAATGTTTCGAGCTATCCTATTACAAAGGCATCACAAGCCTGAACGGATTAAAGTTTTTTCTCGACAAACAGAATACAACAGCTATAAAGTTAAACTGTGTGGCCTATGCTTCCTCCTACTGCGATGGCTGAGGATCAACTCGTTCCGGAGCTTCTTCATCTTCCTGAAGCGGCTGAAAGTCAGGAACGCGCCAATCGATCTTTGATAAAGCACGGAAGTACATCTCTTCAGTAATCAGATCAGATGGATCAACATCTGGGGCGAAAGTGTGGGGGCGCACTAGTGGGATTAGATTTTCGGTCTCATAAACCGGCCGATCCACCCGCTCATTCTTTAAATCGTACGCCGAATGATACCTGGTCAAGTCTGATTCGACAGCAAGCTTGCTAGAGAGAGGACACATCTCCTTAGTCAAAGCATGAAGGTCTTTGCCAGTGAAGGCCGATCCGTCTTCTTTGGTGCTGGGATATCCGTTCAAGGCTTCTTCCGGATCAAAGTCTGGAACCCACGCTTTGGCTCTGGTGAGCGCTACAAGAGAACCGGCTCGGGCAGCAGACTTCTTCACCTCTTCCAAGCGTGCAGGCAAGATAGACAGCTTCTCTAGAGTACCTTGGATAGTGGTGGGGGCCGGTTTATTAAAAGACATCGCACTTATAATCCTTTGAGTGCCGGAATACAACTGCTCAACAAGAGTATAAGAAGCCTTGAGTTTCTTCCGGAGGTCATCCCCAAGATGGGTGACGCGTCGCCCTGCATATGG
This sequence comes from Secale cereale, assembly GCA_902687465.1. Lineage (NCBI taxonomy): Eukaryota > Viridiplantae > Streptophyta > Magnoliopsida > Poales > Poaceae > Secale > Secale cereale. Next base: position 383,004,640 of record LR738715.1, on the reverse strand, counting down.
TTATCATAGTTAAGCCGGAACGGACTAAAGGATGCAGAGATGAAGACACATGCAAGTTAAGTATTTACCAAAGACGGCAGAAGTCATCAGCTCTATTTGCTGCTTTAAACCGGTCAGCTCTTGAGTCACCGGGTTAAGAGCCTCCTCAGCATCCTTTGCTCTCTTTTCAAGAGCGTTCTTCTGCACCTCCCAGGTTGACCGCTCCGATTCAAAATATGTCTTCAACTGTTCAGCAGTGGTTAAGCTCAGCGCCAGATCTTTTTTGGCCTTGGTAGCAGCAGATTCAGTTTCAGCAAGTCTATTCCGAAGTTCAATTATTTCTTCAGCCCTCCGGTTCAAATCAGCCTGCAAGGGAAATCAAGTGGAATAAATGACATAATTCAGACAAGTCTCAAGCACATAACCAAGTTATCCACTTGACACTTGGGGGCTAATGAGCAATTGAAGTATCAAAGAGTGACAATTAAAGACAAGTCTCAAGCACACAAACAAGTTGTCTACTTGACACTTGGGGGCTAATGGGCAGTTGAAACATCGAAAGAAAGATTCAGACAAGTCCCAGGCACATAAACCGAGTTATGCCCCTGGCACTTGGGGGCTAATGTAAGATTATTTGCTCATATTTGAAAGTACCGGTTCACCTTTCAACAAAGCTAAACCGGAACTTGGGGGCTAGCATGACATAGACGGAAATACAAAGGAGGCAAAAGCAAAAGACAAGTAAGATACCTCATATTTGTCCTTCATCATATTGACCAAGCCCGCTTCATAGTCCCGACTAGTATGAAGCCGGTTCAAATATCCGGAATAAAGCGCCTGGGCACTCAGCTCGGCGTAACTAGACAAGTCTGTACTCCACTTGCCCTTCTCTTGTTGGAGTTTCTCCGCTTTAGCAGTATGCTTGGCTAAAACAACGGGCTCAGCAGGAGCGGTATAACCTGTACCGGTTATTTGAATATCCGGAGAAGAGGCAGCTGCCGGTTGTGGAGTGGCAGTATGAACCGGACTAGCGGGAGCTGGGCTAGTCCGAGGAGGGTTGGCCCGGACATGACTCGCCGGTTCATGAACATCTTCAGCGTTGGGATTTTCAGGAGCAGTAGCATAATTATGATCCATGGGAGGAGGATCGTCAAGCTGAACTGTAGGCTCATTTTCCGGAGGAATGACTGTATCCGGATCAGCCGCCGGATCATCAGTGGCAGTCTCAGCAGCCGTTTTACTGGCCTTTGCCCTTTTGCTAGGCTTAGGCTTGCTGAAAGGAATTGGAAAAGAAATCAGAGTCACAAAAGCAAATACAATGGTTAACCGGATGAAATAAAGGACTTACACAGGGACATTCTTCAGAGTTGGGACCTGTGTGGCAGTGGATTCGCCAGAAGAGGATAAAGGAGTCTCCTGATAATTAGGGTCAAAAGGTTTAAGTGGTTTGCGTATAAGCCCAGCCTTGGGATGAATAAGAGTTGGGGAAAGTAAAACCTCAGAGCGGCGTCTCCGGGCCGGAGTAAGAGATATTCCGGAAGACTCGACTACATGGCCACTATGGCGTGTAGTCCGGCGGGCTTCGTGTTGTTGTTTCTTCAAAAGAAAATTGGGGTCCAGTTTAGCGTAAGGATGAGAAAAAGGGTATTTCTGAGATGCCTTACGAATCTTGGGCACCGACGGTTCAGAATCTGAAGAAAGAGTGATTACCTCAGTTTCAGCCGCTTTATCAGTTTCAGCCAAATCCTGTGAAAAGATACTGTTAACATAAATCGGGATAAAGGTGAACAAATCATATCCGGATTAACTCATACCTCAGAATCTAGATCATCTTCTTCAGCATGTGAACCGGAGCCAGCAGCCGCCTTTTTCTTCTTAATAGCATAGGTTCTCCGGCGTGGCAGTTTGCCTGACTTGTCCTGAGGTTTCCTCTTCCAAAAAGGATCATCGGCCTGTATACAAGAAGAAAGAAAAATAGAAGATACTTTAAATGGACGGATTAAAAGCAAGCAGAAGAGATTGAAAGCTTACAGCTGGCAGTTTATTCTTCTTATAATATGGAGCCAATCCAGTTTGGCTACATTCCTCCAAAGGGATATTGAGCATCTTCTTAGCAGATTCAGTAACTTCCTTCTCAGGAAGCATTATGTTGGTATGGCGCTGAGGATCGTCCGGCTTACCGGTATATTGACACATCAAACCGGAGCGCCGGCTCAGAGGAAGGATACTCCAAGTGAGCCAACAACGAACGAAGTCAACTCCAGTCAATCCATTTGCCATAAAAGCTTTGAGTTTGGCAAGCTGAGGGGCAAACCGGGGCCGGTCTGAGGAGCTAAGACGCTGTGGCAGCGGATGATCTTCAGGAAGGCGATGTTCGCGATAACCCGGCAGTGGGTTCTCCCCTTCAGGCGAATTATCTCGGCAATAGAACCAAGATTTTTTCCAATCCTTGGGGTGAGTATGGAGAGCAGCGTGAGGAAAGACCGCGTCTCTTCTCTTTTGAATGCTAACCCCACCCAGTTCTTGATGAGGTCCGCTAGTAAACTCTGTTCGCCGGTTCAAATGGAAGAAAACCCGGAACAAGTCGACTGATGGCTCCTCTTGAAGATACACCTCGGAGAAAACTTGGAAATCGCAGATGTTTGATATCGAATTTGGACCTATGTCCTGAGGATGAAGTTGAAAAGCGGCAAGCACGTCCCGGAAGAACTTTGAACCGGGAAGGCTAAAGCCCCGAGCCATATGATCTAAGAAAACAACAACTTCTCCTTCTTTGGGAGTAGGGGGGCATTCATTTCCGGGGGCCTGCCATTTCAGAACTGCTCGAGGACCCATAATGCAAATTGAAGCAGCTTTAACTAAGTCCTCTTCCGTAATGATGGAAGGAACCCAATCGCAAGAAACGAACTGCTTGGCAGACATATTAGCAGAAGGAAAGTGCTGAAAAGGTGAAGTTTAAAATCCGGATTATTTAAGTAAAGAGGCATAAACTGGATCATATATGCAGAATCACATCGACGGTTTAGACAAGGGACTAATGGCATTACCAACCCGGAAGTAAGCAGGAAACGAGCTGCTACCGGTTTATGACAACAAAAGAAAGAAGCTAAACCGTCGTGTTCATGGTTGATGCGTTGCAGAAGCAATATATGACCGACTAAACCGGCGAGTATCTTACAGATCTATGAGGGTGAAGAAACAGGTTTCTATAAGAAGCTAAGGTAAAACAGATCTGAGCGGTAAGAAAAAGAAGAAACTTACACAGGTCTATTACAGATGAACTACAGGGGTCTTATACAGAGCGGATGAATATAAGGATTGAATCTAATGCCAAAGTCTAAGCATAAGGCAGCGGAGCGGGAGCAAGTTTCGAAGATAAATTTAAGGTTGAGCCTATTACAAGCATGGCGTATAGGACGAACAGCCGAAGCTTTGAGGTCTAATGGCGGAAACACAGTGAAACCGTAAGCTACAGATCTACAGTGAGGGAAAAAGGGATACCTGAAGCAAAAGGAAACGACAGGAGGCGAGTTATCTTGTCGCATTCAGGTTGATGCAGCGGCCGGACTTGCAGGCGACGGCGAGCTCGACGGAGGGCGGCGGAAGCTCGAGTGCGGAGACGAAGGAAGAAGAAGCGGAAGGGAAAAGAGATGGGCCTCAGCGGTATTTATAGGCCGAGGAGAGACGAAACGGTAAGCGCGGGATTTGAGGAAGAAAGAGATTGGATAAAGATTCCCCTGTCGCCTCGATTCTTGGGATGGCCTTTAAAGCAAAGATAACAAACAGCTGCGTGCAATAAATGCAGACGTGATGTCACGATCGAATCAAATGATTTCCGGGGCTGACGTAATAGCCGGTTTACAAAAACTAAGAAGATACAAGAAAGAAGGTTATGCAAGATTGAGAAGACTGACATGAACAAGTTCAAATCATTCTGGGGCCTAATGTCAGGGATATTACTAGCAGGTGTAAACCGGCTAGGGTAAACCGGATTATGATGATATAGTTGTATAATTGTAAGCTCAGTAGAGGTTACAGCCCATGAAGGCTTAGGGACCATGTGTAAAGTTTACGGTTTGTAAACCGTCCTATCATGTAAACTTGAGATACAAGGAAGAAAGGGCAGAGACCGAGGCGGACACAAATATGAGCCGGCCTCAGGACTCTGTAAACTGGACCGGGCATCGCCTCTATATAAAGGGACAACTCGGCGACGGTTCAAGGACAGGAGACAACCCGTCGAGACATAGGCAAGCAATCCGCTCCCTGTTCATCGACGCCCAAGCAATACCAAACCAAACTAGACGTAGGCTTTTACCTTCCTCGAAGGGGCCGAACTAGTATAAACCCTCTGTGTCCTATGTATACTTTTAACCCCTTCAAGCTAACCCGTGCGATGGTTCCATCACTAAGTCCGTTAAACCGGACATCTGCCGTGCTAATTCCACGACACCAACCGTGTGAGATGCAGCACAAAATATCCTGGAGCACGGTCGGTGTATAGTACACCTATGGCTTACGCAAGAAGGTGCGTCGGCTACAGTCCACAGCCGGCGTCTCAAGCACACTAGCTCGCCCCCCCAAATATCATTTCACTGTTCAATCATCGTCGGTAAAAGATGGGCCCGTGGACCCACGTCGTGAGGGCAACTTCGGTGGTCCACAGCGGTGAGAGCGAGGCTGCAGCCACCATGCGCGTGCTAACAAGCTTCGTGAGCACGGCCAAGGCAGCCCAAACGGCCGCTGTTGCTTCTCAGGCGGCGGCACCAACATCTGCTTCGGGGATAGCAACTGGCGAGAGCGGCACAACAACTTTCCGTTCTGCAGCGGCTGCCTTAGCCCTGATGGAGGCCGCCCACGACCATGTCAAGGCCGTCCACACCCAGCTCATGGCAGTTACCGCAAAAATGGAATGAAGCTTCTCCGACAACGGTCGGCAAGACACAGCCGACGAGTTAGCAATTGACGAAAGCGTTCGAGCAGTCGTCCATTCCTGCGCGGCATAGCTTGCCACGACGGAGCCCACCAAAGCCTAGATCGCGGCCGGCCACGGCCAGCTCGTGGCGGCCTATTCAAAAGATATGGCAGACGCGGATGGCGAGATGCTTGCCGAGTATGGTGCGGTTGATGCCATGGAGCCCCTTCCACAGGAGACCGTCGGGCGTGAGCAGGACATGGAGGCGGCGGCGGAGATCGACGAGCACCAGCCGTAGAAGTACTCTTTGTTTTGTTTAATTAAGAGTGCCGGTCTTTTATTTGTTAGAGTAATGTTTAGGTTAGCAAGCTCTGTTTAATTGCTTAACTTGCTCGACTAAAAAGTGTGGGTGTCTTGTAGCCTCCTTTGTGTACCCAAATTATGCAATGACGAGGATTACCACTTTAACCATGGAAATTCGAACCAAAACTTTTGACGTTCAAACTCATCACACACGGGTTAAGCTATCTGAATCGTTTGCAATCTTCACATATCGTACACAGTTCTGAATAAGGGACCGTGTCTGATGACACTTTGCGCGCCAGTTTTTTCGCTGAAGCGATTCCAACTTTTTGGCTTCCGCGGAAATATCTACCTCCCCGCCCCCTCCCCGCCTATCCCCCTTACCAAAAGCCACATTTCCCTTGTTTCCGCCTTCCTTTCCAAGTTGAAATCTTCACTCCTTGCTTGCAGCGCCGCCTCCTCGCCGGCGACCCTCCTTCACGCTGCTCGGCCTAGTCTATCCAGGCAGGTAATCCACACCCCACCCCCATTCTTCTCCTCCTTCCACATCCCACATGCCCCGACTACCGGCGCAAGTACGACACCTTCGACCCAAATCACCAACCCGTCCACCAAATAAGCGCCACCCTAAGCCATGGTGCATGCAGTATAGCCAGGATCTCTAGGAGCATTTGGCAGTGGAGAAGCAAATCGCGGCCGCACGCGCGGATGATGTCGCGATGGCTGCCATTCATGCCGACCCCTAGATCTTGGAGTAGCACCTCGCCATCGAGGCCACCGTCGGAGCCTCGCGCGCCGACATCGCGACATGGTTTGCTGCTTTAAATGACAGTTCGCGACGTTTTCTCGAGGCCACCATCGGTGACTTCGACGAAGACTACGAGGTGTTTTCTCAGCGTGCACGTGCTTACCTCATCTCGAGGGCCAGCAGGTTGGTGCTCGGAGTGGCTCAGGCAACTCACCACTACGATGAGGGCACCCATGAAGCGGAGGCCTCGCCCTCTTCCATGTCCAAGGAGCCAATCATCATTGATAATTCTTATAATGAGGAGTAGCTTGTCTTATTAGATCACTATAAGGACCCATGTTCAGTTTGCTAGCTACTGCCTTTCCTTATCAAATTCTAGTGAATTGTGCTATCTACTTTTACCATGCAATTTTCTGCTCTAGAGTATTGATACTTCTCCAACGTATCTATAATTTTTTATTGTTCCATGCTATTATATATTCTGTTTTGGCTGTTTAATGGGCTTTATTATACACTTTTATATTATTTTTGGGACTAACCTACTAACCCAAGGCCGAGTGCAAATTGTTGTTTTTCTGCCTATTTCAGTGTTTCGCAGAAAAGGAATATCAAACGGAGTCCAAATGGAATGAAACCTTCGGGAGAGTTATTTTCGGAACGATATCAACAAAGAAGACTTGGAGTACACGCCAGGAAGCGAGACAGGCGGCCACGAGGGCAGGGGCGCGCCCAGGGGGGTAGGCGCGCACCCCACCCTCGTGGGCCCCGTGTTGCTCTCCAGGCGTCCCTCTTCCTCCTATATATACCTATGTACCCTGAAACTATAGAGGATCACCACGAAACCCTAATTCCACCGTCGCAACCTTCTCTACCCGTGAGATCCCATCTTGGGGCCTATTCTGGAGCTCCACCAGAGGGGGCATCGATCATGGAGGGCTTCTACATCAACACCATAGCCCCCCCGATGAGTTGTGAGTAGTTTACCACAGACCTTCGGGTCCATAGTTATTAGCTAGCTGGCTTCTTCTCTCTCTTTGGATCTCAATACAAAGTTGTCCTCGATCTTCGAGGAGATCTATTCGATGTAATCTTTTGCGGTGTGTTTGTAGAGATCCGATGAATTTTGGGTTTATGATCAAGATTATGTATGAATAATATTGGATTCTATTGTGAAATATTTTATGCATGATTTAAATATCTTTTCAAGTCTCTTCAAACTATAAGTTTGGTTTGGCCTACTAGATTGGTAGTTCTTGCAATGGGAGAAGTGCTTAGCTTTGGGTTCAATCTTGCGGTGTCCTTTACCAGTGATAGTAGGGGTAGCAAGTCACGTAATGTATTGTCTCCATTAAGGATAAAAATATGGGGTTTACATCATATTGCTTGAGTTTATCCCTCTACATCATGTCATCTCGCTTAAGGCGTTACTCTGTTCTTATGAACTTAATACTCTAGATACATGCTAGATAGCGGTTGATGTGTGGATTGATAGTAGTAGATGCAGAATCCTTTTGGTCTACTTGTCACGGACGTGATGCCTATATAGAACGATCATGCCTACATATTCTTATAACTATGCGCTTTTCTATCAATTGCTCGACAGTAATTCGTTCACCCACCGTAGAAATCTGCTATCATGAGAGAAGCCACTAGTGAAACCTACGGCCCCCGGGTCTATCTTCCATCATATTAATCTTGCATCAACTATTTATCTTTACTTTACCTTTACTTTGCATTATTTACTTTTTTCCTATACCAAAAAATACCAAAAGTATTATCTTATCATCTCTATCAGATCTCACTTTTGTAAGTGACCGAGAAGGGATTGACAACCCCTTTTATCACGTTGGCTGCAAGGTTCTTATTTGTTTGTGTAGGTACAAGGGACTCGCGTATAGTCTCCTATTGGATTGCTACCTTGGTTCTCAAAAACAGAGGGAAATACTTATGCTACTGTGCTGCATCACCCTTTCCTCTTCGAGGGAATACAACGCAAGCTCGAGAAGTAGCAAAAAGAATTTCTGGCGCCGTTGCCGGGAGATCTACGCAAAAGTCATATACCAAGTACCTATCACAAACACTTATCCCTCGCATTACATTATTTGCGTCTCATTTTCCTCTCCCCACTTCACCTTTGCCATTTTATTCGCCCTTTTTCCGTTCGCTTGCCTCTTGTTTGCTTGTGTGTTGGATTGCTTGCTTGTGACTATGGCTCAACACAATACCAAATTGTGTGACTTCTCTCATACCAACAATAATGATTTTATTAGCACGCCGATTGCTCCTATTGTTGATGTTGAATCTTGTGAAATCAATGCTGCTCTATTGAATCTTGTCATGAAAGATCAATTCTCTGGCTTTCCTAATGAAGATGCCGCTACCCATCTAAACAACTTTGTTGATTTATGCGATATGCAAAAGAAGAGGGATATGGATAATGATATTGTCAAGTTAAAGCTATTTCCGTTTTTGCTTAGAGATCTTGCTAAAACGTGGTTCTTTTCTGTGCGTAGAAATAGTATTGTTTCACAGAGTAAGTGCAAAGATGCCTTTATCTCTAAGTATTTTCCTCCCGCTAAGATTATCTCTCTTAGAAACGATATCATGAATTTTAGGCAACTAGATCATGAACATGTTGCACAAGCTTGGGAGAGAAAGAAATTAATGATACGTAATTGCCCTACACATGGTTTGAACTTATGGATGATTATACAAAACTTTTATGCTAGCTTGAATTTTGCTTCTAGAAATCTTTTAGATTCGGCCGTGGGGCGCACTTTCATGGAATGACTTTAGGAGAAGCTACTAAACTCCTAGATAATATTATGGTTAACTACTATCAATGGCACACAGAAAGATCTACTAGTAAAAATGTACATGCTATTGAAGAGATTAGTGTTTTGAGTGGAAAGATGGATGAACTTATGCAATTATTTTCAACTAAGAGTGCTTCTTCTGATCCTAATGATATGCCTTTTTCCACGTTGATTGAGAATAATAATAAATCTTTGGATGTGAATTTTTTTGGTAGGAATAATTTTGGTAACAACGCTTACAAAGGAAACTTTAATCCTAGGCCTTTTCCTAGTAATTCCTCTAATAATTATGGTAATTCCTACAACAACTCTTATGGAAATTTTAATAAGTTGCCCTCTGAATTTGAGACTAGTGTCAAATAATTGATGAATTCACAAAAGAATTTCAATGCTTTGCTTGAAGAAAAATTGCTTAAGGTTGATGAGTTGGCTAGGAACGTGGATATAATTTCTCTTGATGTTGATTCTTCGAAACTTAGATCTATTCCACCTAAGCATGATATCAATGAGTCTCTCAAAGCCATGAGAATTTCCATTGATGAATGCAAAGAAAGAACCGATAGGATGCGTGCTAAAAGAGATTGCTTTGTGAAAGCATGTTGTTCTAGTTTTCATGATAATAAAGATGAAGATCTAAAAGTGATTGATGTGTCTCCTATTAATTCCTTGGTTTCTAGTATGAATCTTGATAAAGATGGGACTGAAAATGAGTCTACTTTAGTTAAAAGACGTCCCAATGATTCGGAGTTTTTAGATCTTGATGCTAAAAGTGTTAAAAGTGGGATTGAAGAGTTCAAAACTTTACATAGTAATGAACCCACTATTTTGCATTTCAAGGGATTCAATTATGCCAATTTCTCTTTGATAGATTGTATTTCCTTGTTGCAATCCATGCTAAATTCTCTGCACGCTTTATGATGCCCGGATAATTAAGCAACAATAATTCCCTACTAATGATGCCACGTCACCACGATTCCTGTTATTAATCTCGCATTGATTCAATCCAGTTCAAATTCAAGTCTAAAGTAAAGTCAAATGATAAAAGTTTTCAATTATCAAGACTAAAATTTTAAAGTTGTAGCAAATAAATCATAAGTAATATTGGTGTAGAAACCACATTTTTGTAAAATGTTTAAATGCACTGAAGTAATTTAAACAACAACAAAACATTTAGTTAAATACCTTTTTGGAATTAATAAAAAAATTAAACTATTTTATTTAGCTGTCCAAATTAGGGTGGCAGTGTTGAAGCTCTAAACACTCATTTAGGTGTTGAAATTATATTTTACAAAACTAAAATAAATTAATTACTAAAAGAAACAGAAAGGAAACAATTAAACCAAGGAAAATAAAATAAAACCCCTCTGGCCAACTGGGCCTTGTCCCAGCCGGCCCAGCTGGCCAAGCTAACCTCCAGGCCGGCCCACTTACCTTCCTCACCCCCTTCCTCCGTTCACCGCTGCTCGGTGGACGCCCGTGCGCCGTCCACGGCGCGGATGGACCACAGGGCGGCCATCCGGCGACTCCCCGTCGACCTCAAGTCGCCTGCGACGCCCTCGACCGAACCCTAACCCTAGTCGCCGCTACCTCCCTCTCTCCCTCCATGCAGCTCTCCCCCTCAGATCCACCTCATTGCTTCCCCTTCCCCACCGCGTCCGGACGCCGCCATGGACCCGCCGCAGTGAAACGCACGGCCACAGCCATCGCCTCGCCGCGCCTGCGTGTCCGCCGTCTCCGCCGTCGTCCTCCTCATCGACCAGTGGCCGCAGCTGGAGCTCGGAGACACTGCTGCAACGCCCCCCCTTCTCCCACATCTCCGGTCACCGCCGTTCTTCACCAACTCCGGCAATGCCCCCCCTGTTGCTACTAAACCACCACGGGCCATATGGTGTGCCGCACGGTGAGATTCCCCGCCTCCTGCTCCTCCTCGTTAAGCCCCTCGCTCACCGTAGATACCTCGTCGTCGTTGCCGTGAGCACGTCGCCGCGGATCGCCTCACCGCCATGGCCATGCTCTCCGTCGTACTCGCCTGAGCACGGCATCATGTTCCTGGTGCTTCGAGGAACCCAATGCGCCCACGCACGCGCTTCCCCGTGGCCCCTAGCCCCTAGCTCGTTGGGCGCCCGAACGCGCCTCCGCACGCGCTCGTCGCCGGCGGCAGTCCGGTGACCCATTTGGTCCCGGGCTTGTGCCGTCGTGCTCAAGCGCGCACGTAGGCCTCGCCCCGCCCATTCTGTTGCCCAAAAGTGCGTCGCGTCGCCGTTGCCGTTGCTCGCCCGAAACACCCCACCGCCGGTGACGTCGTACTGCTCGTCTCCGGCCACCGCAGCCCGCAAGACCACCGCCATCCGACGCGTCGTCGTCTTTCCGTTCTAACGCGCCCGACCGCGACCAAAATGGCGCCCTGTGTGCGATTTCCGACGGTGCCCGAGGACACGCCGCCGCGAACGAGCTCGCCGGCGTGATTCCGACGAGTCGCCGGCCGTCGCTGAGCTGTCCTGACACGTGGGCTCCCTTGTGTCGCTGATGGGTGGGCCCCGTTGACCCTTTGACTCGGTCAGCACTGACGTGGCTCCTCTATGTCTATGACATGCGGGCCCCACGGCTTAAAACAGTTAAAATAAATAGATAAATTGCTAATTAATTAATTACTTAATTAAACACTTAATCTCTCACTGACTACTGGGCCCCACACGCTAATTAACCCTTTCAATTAGTCTAAACCCCCTGTTAGTGTCCCTGACAATGACATGTGGGTCCCACTGGACCCACCTGTCTGGTTTGACTGGTCAACTGACTAGTTGACCTGATGACATCACTCTGACGTCATGCTTGCGTCATCGTTCACTATTCTGGATATGGTTGGATTTAGGTAAATAATAAATATCAGATAATGATTAAAAACTTTGAAAATTAATAGAAAATAAACCGTAACTCGGATGAAAATAATTTATATATGAAAGTTGCTCAGAACGACAAGACGAATCCAAATACGCGGTCCGTTCGTCCGCCACACATCTCTATTATACCGAACATGCAACATTCCCCTCTGTTTCATCTGCCCGAAAATGCCTAACACCGGGAATACTTTCCCGGATGTTATTCCTCTTCGCCAGTATCACCTCCTACTGCGTTAGGTCACACGTAGCACCGCGTATTTCCATGTTATGCTTTGTGATGATATCATTTGCTCTGTTATTTATTGGTTTCCCCCTTCGTTGCTTATTTTCGGTAGACTCCGATACTGTGATAGACCCCGAGACCATTGATGCTTCGGTGTTCGACTACGACTACGCTTCCGAAGATTCCTTTCGTCTGCAGAGCTTCCAGGCAAGCCCCCCATTTGATCACCAGATATCGCCTATTCTTCTTTCTACTGCTTGCATTAGAATAGTGTAGCATGTTACTGTTCGGTTACTCTTATTCTGTTGCACATCCTGTCATTGCTGCTACAACTGTTGATACCTGTACCTGCCATCCTAATGCTTAGTATAGGATGCTAGTATTCCATCAGTGGCCCTTCATTCTTGTCTGTCTGCCATGCTATACCGTCGGGCCGTGATCACTCGGGTGGTGATCACGGGTATATACTATATACATACTTTACATACACATGATGATGATTCGGAGATGGGGGCTGAAGGGGCAGGTGGTTCCACCCAGGTAGTGGTGGTCCTGGGTTCCCGACAGGCCCCTGATGGTTACTTTGTGGCGGAGCGACAGGGCGGGTTGCGACCACCTAGGAGACAGGTGGGCCTGGCCCTGGTCGTTGTCCGCGGTTATTTCATAATAACACGTTTAACGGGATCTTGGTATTTGATCTGAGTCTGGCCATTTGGTCTATACGCTAGAACCAGCTGCGTGGGAACAATTATGGGCACTCGACGTCGTGGTATGAGCCGAAGACTTCTTGATGTCAGCGACTTAGCGGCGCGCGCCGGGTTGGACCGGAACGCCTACTCTGGTATTAGGAGAGGCTAGGTCTGCTTACCGGCCGCCCTCGCAACGTGCAGGTGTGCATTGGGCTATGGGACCAGACCCCCGTGCGCTTAGGGTTTAGACCGGCGTGCTGACCTCTCTGTTGTGCTTAGGTAGGGCTGCGACGTATTGATCTTCCGAGGCCGGGCATGACCCTGGAAAGTGTGTCCGGCCAAATGGGATCAAGCGTGCTGGGTTATGTGGTGCACCCCTGCAGGGAAGTTAATCTATTCGAATAGCCGTGTCCCTCGGTAAAAGGACGACCTGGAGTTGTACTCGGACCTCATGACAACTAGAACTGGATACTTAATTAAAACACACCCAGACAAGTTCCAGATACAACCCGGTGATCGCTTTCCCACAGGGCGACGAGGGGAGGATCGCCGGGTAGGATTATGCTATACAATGTTACTTGGTGAAATCTTCAGCTACTCAAGACGGAAGCTGCCAGGAGCTTTGATACTAGTTACTTCCATCTATTCTCTTCTACTGCTGCAAGATGGAGATGGCCAGAAGCGTAGTCTTCGATTGGATTTGCTATCCCCCCCTTATTCTGGTTTTCTGCAGTTTAGCCCACAGATAATACCCCCCTTACACAGATATCATTGCATATGTAGTGTAGATCCTTGCTTGCGAGTACTTTGGATGAGTACTCACGGTTGCTTTGCTCCCCCTTTTCCCCCTTTCTTCCTTTCTTCTCGGATGATGCAACCAGGTGGTGGAGTCCAGGAGCCAGATGATCCCGAGGATGTTTCTACATGGAGTTCGGCTTCGAGGAGTAGTTAGGAGGTCCCAGGCAGGAGGCCTTGCCTTTTCGATCGTTGCTATATTTGTGCTAGCCTTCTTAAGGCAAACTTGTTTAACTTATGTCTGTACTCAGATATTATTGCTTCCGATGACTCTTGTGTTTTCGAGCTTATGTATTCGAGCCCTCGAGGCCCCTGGCTTGTAATATAAAGCTTGTATTATTTTAATTTGTGTCTAGTGTTGTGTTGTGATATCTTCCAGTGAGTCCCTGATCTTGGTCGTACACATTTGCGTGCATGATTAGTGTACGGTCAAATCGGGGGCGTCACAAGTTGGTATCAGAGCCGACTACCTGTAGGAATCCCCCTTCCCAACTCCTTGGCCGAAGTTGAGTCTAGTCTTTGAAAAACTGATTTACTAACTTGGCTGTGTGGCTTACGGGCCCACGTCGCCAATTGGGTGGTATTAGGATCTTTTACTCCTCGTCTATACTCTGGGACTCTGATCTCTCTTCTATTCGGGTTAAAAGATTCTACTAACTCTGACTCTAGGTTCTCGCAACTATTTCTCCCGGAGAGCCCACATTTCGGAAGATCACCTGCTTCGTGAGAAGATTCTGAGGATATCCCTCGATATTTCCCCGAGACCCTTGTTCTCGTCGCCTTTGCAATTCACTGCCACCGATATATCCCTATGGATATCTGTATGCCCTTGTCATTCTCACGATCATTCCTCGTCGCTCTTGTTGTTAAAAGATGCCTCGAAATATTCTGCGTTGTCTCGAGAATCCTTTGAGTTTACTGTCTGGCAGTTTTATTTCGCATGAAAACCCTTACGGTTATTTCCTCACATTTATCGAGGACATGTTCTCCTCGATTGTTCATATGTCTCCCAAGATTCTTCAGGATACTTTTCAATGTTTCAAAAATCCTCTGCAGGCTGTTACTCTTGAAATTCTTGCCTGCTTGCGTTATGGTTAATTCCATATGACTAGTAGTTTTTGTTAACATCCCTTGTCTTAGCCATTTTGAGCCTATTGATTCAATGTGTGCGTATGCACACAGTCATCCGGTTATCCTTTCTAAAAATTATCTTTCCAACTCAGACGTCATTCCGGACATGAGTTGGTTCTCGACAATTCAAACCTTTATTGATTGTCGAACTAAGTGTTTTCAACTTATCCATCCTTGATCAGAACGTCTGCTTTTGATCCTTCCCTTTTGGAAACCATAATTTCTTTCTATTTCAAGCATCAAACTGATAAGGTGTTTCTTGAATCTGATGCCTCTGCATTCTTTCCTCCTCTGAGTAAGTACCGACACTCACATCAGCTCCGTTGTGGATCACCCGATCCATTGTCGGATTGTTATCCGACAGTGTCCTTCTTATTCAATCACCTTGTGAGTTCCTCCCCTGATACATAATGCCTTTGGAAAATTGTATCCTCTTCTTGGCCAACCTTGCTCTGCTTTCGAGCTTGAGTATTCACTTTAAAACTTGTGGTATATGTTACTAAGATGCCCGATGGGTTGAAACTATGCCTTCCCCTAAGTCGTGAGATTGCGAAAGTTTTCACAAGTCATACTCTTTTGGTGTCCCACCAAATGAAATTCCAACACTACAGTTTTATCAAAGCGAGAGGTGAATGAAATAATATGCATTAAAGAAGTGGGAGTCGACCTTGGACTTGTGTTCATGACCATGAAAATGATGTAGATCGTCTCAGAAGCTTCTTGCAAAATGAGTTATTGTCTTAATATATCTGGAGTTGTGGTTCCGACCATGCTATCCTTATTCAATATATCTGGAAGAAATTCATTCCCGTGCCTCGTCAATTTTTGGCAAGGTTGAAGTATCTATTGTCGTAGGTCAATGACCCGGTTCTACTTCTATCATGTTCTACCTTCGAGTATTACCCCCCTGGTATCTCGAAGATATCATGCCTTTGCACTACACCTTTCGAACTTTTGATGAAGTAATACCTTTGCTTGTCGTAATCACTCTACGGGTTCTAGGTTGCCGTCAACCGAGGACACCGTTTAGTAAATCAAATCCGCGCTAAAAATTCAACACCCCTAGTAGATGTTACTGGGAAATTTTTAAACTCAATCTGGTTTTATTCCTAGACTATCGGGTACATCCCTTGTGTTGCTATATTTGACTGTACTACCTCGTCCTTCTCTGGTGCACGAATTCTTCAGTGTGTGAGCACGACTTACGTTGAGCTTTCAACATCATGTTGCTTGTCTTTAAAGGCAACTTTGGTTCCGATGCTTGCATCTTATATACTGATCCTATAACTTGACACTTCGTCATTCCCTTGCTTGTCGTCATTGTTGTTTGATTGCATCCTCTTGAAACCTCCCGACAAAATGTGTCGGATCACCTTCAACACTTTGACTTCTTCCGAGATGTTAACTGTGTTCATGATGAGAAATACCCTCCTTGCCCTTGATGATTTTTATTATCATCGACACCATCCTTGACTCCCTTTCATCGCGAACTTGTCCACATTATGAATACAACTTGCTCTCCAGCTAGTGTTGTGTTCTGCCTTAAAGTATTATTGTCTTTTATGTCGAGAATGTTGTGGGGATTGCTCCACCTCTTAGAAATTCTCGGTATGATGATACTTCTCACCATCACCATTCTTCCTTGGTCCCCGTGTTGTTTTTAACCGGGATACCAATATACTAACGATGTTGTTTGAGTTCTATACTTCTAGCAACCCTATTGCTATGAAGTTAATGATCAACAGTTCATTCTTAGACTGTTGGTTATTGAATCATCACTCTATCATTTATATGGCTGCCTAAGGTCATATTTCGGGCACACCTTTCAACTAATGATTAATGGTGTATGTTTTCCTCGAGCATACAACATTATATCATTTGAATTGACAATTGTCATCTTCTTGTTCATATTATTATGGAAATCCATCCATTTGGAATTCTCGATAAATTGTCGCTGAGCCCATCAGCCACCTCCTCATCCTCTCCTTGGTATAATGATGAACTATTGTTTCGGGAACCCGCTCCCATAGTTCATTTCCCGAGAATCTTGCAATGACATTTCATCGATTTGTGTTGCACCTTTTCTTCTCGAACATCCCGAGTCTGAGGTATCATGACACCAATCGGATCTTAATCTCGGTCAGATATGATGGTTGGGACAATTTTCCAAGAGTTATAATGTTGGTCCTTTGATGACCCGGTAATATGATGTCATGCCTAGCACCCTGGCTGGAGGACCCATCATTATAATTTCTTTTGCAAGGATAGCCATTCTTCTAGGAGGAAATTGTAAGACTTATTTTATAAAGTTGCTTCTGATGGATCATTTGTGTATCCAAAGTCCGGCCCTTGATTGGAACACCATATCATTGCTACCTTGAAGCATGGCTATGATACCCCGCTCATCAACAAGAACTTTGGAGGCATGATGCTAAATGTTTCTTGGTCAATTATCCAAACACCATAGTATGGGTAACATCTAGATTAATCCTTGCCTCTTTATCTGAATGGTTGGGTACTTGCTCTCCTACCCTGTATGCCGTGTTCTGCTTATCCGTGGGAATGATATACTCCTAATAATTGTGTTTAATCACAATTTTCCTTTCCATTTGTTTGTTTAACCTTTCTTTGATCTACATATAATCTAAGCAGTAATAATTTTCTGCTTAGGTAAACAACTTGGTGTTCAACTCTGTCAGTAAGAACCCGTTACTATTGTTCTTAACATTCCGGTAACCACCGATAGACGAGAACCTTGCTATTGGTCCGCCTCGTTTCAACAAGCGGGAAAATGGTTCTTTTTGTTCCCCGTCCTTGGTACCGACATCGTTGACGACTAGCTGACAAGCTATCCACTCACATGCCTCCCTGTCGCGGCTGTGCAAGATGTCACCACCCTTCCTATTTTCAACCCACATGGTGGGCCCATAACCCACAGGTCCACGGGATCGAAACCTGACTCTCTTGTACAACCCTAATTCTAATGTATTCTTTGCACTTGGCTTCGTGTGTAAGTCACGAGCTAAATTCTACCATGTTTCATCCTGATATCAAACACCTTGTTATTCTCGTTGTTCAAGCCTCCATTCTAGCTTCTGTCTAGGCATCGAATGATTGCCTACCCATTTGAAACTTTGGTACCATCGTATTTTGCACTCAACGAATTCACTAAAATACAACTCGTGGGGTGCCTCGTGTATTTCCCATTGAGTTTACCGTCAGATGCCCAGCTTTGTGGAGATGCGTTCTTCCGGAGTTTTTCCCCCTGGTCACGCTCGTAGGACAATGGAGATTCCGAAGAAAGGATGACGACATGATCACGATAACTTGAAGCAGAGAAATGAAGACATCAACGAAAGGGATCAACCTCTTCGAAAGGGCAGCCAAGACCGAGAAGACTCGTTAGGTTTTCTCTACCAACACTTTCCCCCGTGCTCCACCGCTTAAATCTCGGGACGAGATTTCTTGTAGTGGAGGAGAATTGTGACGCCCGGATAATTAAGCAACAGTAATTCCCTACTAATGATGCCACGTCACCACGATTACTGTTATTAATCTCGCATTGATTCAATCCAGTTCAAATTCAAGTCTAAAGTAAAGTCAAATGATAAAAGTTTTCAATTATCAAAACTAAAATGTTAAAGTTGTAGCAAATAAATCATAAGTAATATTGGTGTAGAAACCACATTTTTGTAAAATGTTTAAATGCACTGAAGTAATTTAAACAACAACAAAACATTAAGTTAAATACCTTTTTGGAATTAATAAAAAAATTAAACTATTTTATTTAGCTGTCCAAATTAGGGTGGCAGTGTTGAAGCTCTAAACACTCATTTAGGTGTTGAAATTATATTTTACAAAACTAAAATAAATTAATTACTAAAAGAAACAGAAAGGAAACAATTAAACAAAGGAAAATAAAATAAAACCCCTCTGGCCAACTGGGCCTTGTCCCGGCCGGCCCAGCTGGCCCACCTAACCTCCAGGCCGGCCCACTTACCTTCCTCACACCCTTCCTCTGTTCACCGCTGCTCAGTGGACGCCCGTGCGCCGTCCACGGCGCGGATGGACCACAGGGCGGCCATCCGGCGACTCCCCGTCGACCTCAAGTCGCCTGCGACGCCCTCGACCGAACCCTAACCCTAGTCACCGCTACCTCCCTCTCTCCCTCCATGCAGCTCTCCCCCTCAGATCCACCTCATTGCTTCCCCTTCCCCACCGCGTCCGGACGCCGCCATGGACCCGCCGCAGTGAAACGTGCGGCCACAGCCATTGCCTAGCCGCGCCTGTGTGTCCGCCGTCTCCGCCGTCGTCCTCCTCATCGACCGGTGGCCGCAGCTGGAGCTCGGAGACACTGCTGCAACGCCCCCCCTTCTCCCACATCTCCGGTCGCCGCCGTTCTTCACCAACTCCGGCAATGCCCCCCTGCTGCTACTAAACCACCACGGGCCATCTGGTGTGCCGCACGGTGAGATTCCCCGCCTCCTGCTCCTCCTCGTTAAGCCCCTCGCACACCGTAGATACCTCGTCGTCGTTGCCGTGAGCACGTCGCCGTGGATCGCCTCGCCGCCATGGCCATGCTCTCCGTCGTGCTCGCCTGAGCACGGCATCATGTTCCTGGTGCTTCGAGGAACCCAACGCGCCCACGCACGCGCTTCCTCGTGGCCCCTAGCCCCTAGCTCGTTGGGCGCCCGAACACGCCTCCGCATGCGCTCGTCGCCGGCGGCCGTCCGGTGACCCATTTGGTCCCAGGCTTGTGCCGTCGTGCTCACGCGCGCACGTAGGCCTCACCCCGCCCATTCTGTTGCCCAAAAGTGCGTCGCGTCGCCGTTGCCGTTGCTCGCCCGAAACACCCCACCGCCGGCGACGTCGTACTACTCGTCTCCGGCCACCGCAGCCAACAAGACCACCGCCATCCGACGCGTCGTCGTCTTGCCGTTCTAACGCGCCCGGCCGCGACCAAAATGGCGCCCTGTGGGCGATTTCCGACGATGCCCGAGGACACGCCACCGCGAACGAACTCGCCGGCGTGATTCGGACGAGTCGCCGGCCGTCGCTGAGCTGTCCTGACGCGTGGGACCCCTTGTGTCGCTGATGGGTGGGCCCCGTTAACCCTTTGACTCAGCCAACACTGACGTGGCTCCTCTATGTCTATGACATGCGGGCCCCACGTCTTAAAACGGTTAAAATAAATAGATAAATTGCTAATTAATTAATTATTTAATTAAACACTTAGTCTCTCACTGACTACTGGGCCCCACACGCTAATTAACCCTTTCAGTTAGTCTAAACCCCCTGTTAGTGTCCCTGACAATGACATGTGGGTCCCACTGGACCCACCTGTCTAGTTTGACTGGTCAACTGACTAGTTGACCTGATGACATCACTCTGACGTCATGCTTGCGTCATCGTTCACTGTTCTGGATAAGGTTGGATTTAGGTAAATAATAAATATCAGATAATGATTAAAAACTTTGAAAATTAATAGAAAATAAACCGTAACTCAGATGAAAATAATTTATATATGAAAGTTGCTCAGAACGACGAGACGAATCCAAATACGTGGTCCGTTCGTCCGCCACACATCTCTATCATACCGAACATGCAACATTCCCCTCCGTTTCATCTGCCCGAAAGTGCCTAACACCGGGAATACTTTCTCGGATGTTATTCCTCTTCGCCAGTATCACCTCCTACTGCGTTAGGTCACAAGTAGCACCGCGTATTTCCATGTTATGCTTTGTGATGATATTGTTTGCTCTGTTATTTATTTGTTTCCCCCTTCGTTGCTTATTTTCGGTAGGCTCCGATATTGTGATAGACCCCGAGACCATTGATGCTTCGGTGTTCGACTACGACTACGCGTCCGAAGATTCCTTTCGTCTGCAGAGCTTCCAGGCAAGCCCCCCCCCCTTTGATCACCAGATATCGCCTATTCTTCTTTCTACTGCTTGCATTAGAGTAGTGTAGCATGTTACTGTTTGGTTACTCCTATTCTGTTGCACAGCCTGTCATTGCTGCTACAACTGTTGATACCTGTACCTGCCATCCTAATGCTTAGTATAGGATGCTAGTATTCCATCAGTGGCCCTTCATTCTTGTCCGTATGCCATGATATACCATCGGGCCGTGATCACTCGGGTGGTGATCACGGGTATATACTATATACATACTTTACATACACACGATGATGATTCAGAGATGGGGGCTGAAGGGGCAGGTGGTTCCACCCAGGTAGTGGTGGGCCTGGGTTCCCGACAGCCCCCTGATGGTTACTTTGTGGCGGAGCGACAGGGCGGGTTGCGACCACCTAGGAGACAGGTGGGCCTGGCCCCGGTCGTTGTCCGCGGTTATTTCATAATAACACGTTTAACGGGATCTTGGTATTTGATCTGAGTCTGGCCATTTGGTCTATACGCACTAACCAGCTGCGTGGGAACAGTTATGGGCACTCGACGTCGTGGTATCAGCCGAAGCCTTCTTGATGTCAGCGACTTAGCGGCGCGCGCCGGATTGGACCGGAACGCCTACTCTGGTATTAGGAGAGGCTAGGTCTGCTTACCGGCCGCCCTCGCAACATGCAGGTGTGCATTGGGCGATGGGCCCAGACCCCCGTGCGCTTAGGGTTTAGACCGGCGTGCTGACCTCTCTGTTGTGCTTAGGTAGGGCTGCGACGTGTTGATCTTCCGAGGCCGGGCATGACCCTGGAAAGTGTGTCCGGCCAAATGGGATCAAGCGTGCTGGGTTATGTGGTGCACCCCTGCAGGGAAGTTAATCTATTCGAATAGCCGTGTACCTCGGTAAAAGAACGACCTGGAGTTGTACTCGGACCTCATGACAACTACAACTGGATACTTAATTAAAACACACCCAGACAAGTTCCAGATACAACCCGGTGATCGCTTTCCCATAGGGCGACGAGGGGAGGATCGCCGGGGAGGATTATGCTATACGATGTTACTTGGTGAACTCTTCAGCTACTCAAGACGGAGGCTGCGAGGAGCTTTGATACTAGTTACTTCCATCTATCCTCTTCTACTGCTGCAAGATGGAGATGGCCAGAAGCGTAGTCTTCGATTGGATTAGCTATCCCCCCTTATTCTGGCTTTCTGCAGTTTAGCCCACAGATAATACCCCCCTTACACAGATATCATTGCATATGTAGTGTAGATCCTTGCTTGCGAGTACTTTGGATGAGTACTCACGGTTGCTTTGCTCCCCCTTTTCCCCCTTTCTTCCTTTGTTCTCGGATGATGCAACCAGGTGGTGGAGTCCAGGAGCCAGATGATCCCGAGGATGTTTCTACATGGAGTTCGGCTTCGAGGAGTAGTTAGGAGGTCCCAGGCAGGAGGCCTTGCCTTTTCGATCGTTGCTATATTTGTGCTAGCCTTCTTAAGGCAAACTTGTTTAACTTATGTCTGTACTCAGATATTATTGCTTCCGCTGACTCTTGTGTTTTCGAGCTTATGTATTCGAGCCCTCGAGGCCCCTGGCTTGTAATATAAAGCTTGTATTATTTTAATTTGTGTCTAGTGTTGTGTGGTGATATATTCCAGTGAGTCCCTGATCTTGGTCGTACACATTTGCGTGCATGATTAGTGTACGGTCAAATCGGGGGCGTCACACGCTTATAGTCAAAATTAAGCTTTTACCAATCACATAGTTGATGCTTTAATGAAATTTTATGAAGAAAAACTTGAATTAGAAGTTTGTATCCCTAGAAAGCTTTATGATTAGTGGGATCCTACTATTAAAATTAAGATTAAAGATCATGAATGCTTTACTTTGTGTGATTTGGGTTCAAGTGTCTCCACAACTCCAAAAGCTTTGTGTGATATGTTAGGTTTCCATGAACTTAATGATTGCTCTTTAAATTTGCATCTTGTAGATTCTACCATTAAGAAACCTATGGGAAGGATTAATGATGTTCTTATTGTTGCCAATAGAAATTATGTGCTTCTATATTTCATCGTTCTCGATATAGATTCCAATCCTACATGTCCTATTATTCTTCGTAGACCTTTCCTTGGAACGATTGGCGGAATTATTTATATGAAGGAAGGAAATATTAGATTCTAATTTCCGTTAAGGAAAGGCATGGAACACTTTCCTAGAAATAAAATCAAATTACCTTATGAATCTATTTTGAGAGCCACTTATGGATTGCCTACCAAAGATGGCAATACCTAGATCTATTCTTGTATCGTGCCAAGCTAGGGGCGTTAAATGATAGCGCTTGTTGGGATGCAACCCAATTTTATTTTCTTTGTTTTTGCTTCCGTTTAGGAATAAATAATGCATCTAGCTTCTGTTTAGATGTGGTTTTGTGTTTTAGTTAGTGTTTGTACAAAGTAGAACCTTTGGGAAGACTTGGGTGAAGTTTATGTGATCATGCTGTAGAAAATAGAAACTTTAGCGCTCAGGAGATTAGCTACTATTTTTTACTGCAGAGTGCTTTTTAGTTGATTCTTTTTTCAGATGATTAATAGACAAATTCCTCACGTCCACATTTTTATTTCAAGTTTTTTAGAGTTACAGAAGTATTCAAAAGTTACAGATTACTATAAATTTAGTCCTAATATGATAGGCATCCAAGATGGGTATAGTAAAAACTTTCATATAAAATGCATTGAATATGATGAGAAGTTTGATACTTGATAATTGTTTTGAGATATGAGGATGGTGATATTAGAGTCATGCCAGTGGAGTAATTGTGAATGCGAGAAACACTTGTGTTAAAGTTTGTGATTCGCGTAGCATGCACGTATGGTGAACCGTTATGTTTTGAAGTTGGAGCATGATTTATTTATTGATTGTCATCCTTTGTGCGGAGGTCGGGATCGCGCAATGGTTAACTCCTACCAACCCTTCCCCTAAGAGGATGCGTTGAATACTTTGTTTTGATAACTCGTAGATTTTTGCAATAAGTATATGAGTTCTTTATGTCTAATGTTTAGTCCATGGATTATACGCACTCTCACCCTTCCACCATTGCTAGCATCTCTTGTATCGCGAATTTTCGCCGGTACCATACACCCACCATATACCTTCCTCAAAAAATCCACCATACCTACCTATTATGGCATTTCCATAGCCATTCCGAGATATATTTCCATGCAACTTTCCACCGTTCTGTTTATTATGACACGCTTCATCATTGTCATATTGCCATGCACGATCATGTTATTGACATCGTATTTGTGGCTAAGACACCGTTCATAATTTCATACATGTTACTCTTGATTCATTGCACATCCTGGTACACCGCCAGAGGCATTCATGTAGAGTCATATTTTGTTCTAGCTTCGAGTTGTAAGTAAATAAAAGTGTGGTGATGTTCATTGCTAGAGCATTGTCCCAGTGAGGAAAGGATGATGGAGACTATGATTCCCCCACAAGTCGGGATGAGACTCCGGACAAAAGAAAAAAAAGGAAAAGAAAGAAAAAAAAGAGGCCATAAAAAAGGCCCGAAGAAAAAAAAGAAAAAAAAGAGAGAAGGGACAATGTTACTACCCTTTTTCCACTTGTGCTTCAAAGTAGCACCATGATCTTCATGATAGAGAGTCTCTTGTTTTGTCACTTTCATATACTAGGGGGAATTTTCATTATAGAACTTGGCTTGTATATTCCAATGATGGGCTTCCTCAAAATGCCCTAGGTCTTCGTGAGCAAGCGAGTTGGATGCACACCCACTTAGTTTCTTTTGTTGAGCTTTCATACACTTATAGCTCTAGTGCATCCGTTGCATGGCAATCCCTACTCACTCACATTGATATCTATTGATGGGCATCTCCATAGCCCATTGATATGCCTAGTTGATGTGAGATTATCTTCCTCTTTTGTCTTCTCCACATCCACCACTCCATTCCACCTATAGTCCTATATCCATGGCTCACGCTCATGTATTGCGTGAAAGTTGAAAAGTTTGAAAAAATTGAAGTGTGAAACAATTGCTTAGCTGAAACTGGGGTTGTGCATGATTTAAATATTTTGTGTCATGAAGATAGAGCATAGCCAGACTGTATGATTTTGTAGGGATAACTTTCTTTGGCCATGTTATTTTGAGAAGACATGATTGCTTTGTTAGTATGCTTGAAGTATTATTATTCTTATGTCAATATTAAACTTTTGTCTTGAATCTTTCGGAATCTGAACATTCATGCCACAATAAAGAAAATTACATTGAGAATTATGTTGGGTAGCATTCCACATCAAAAATTCTGTTTATCATTTACCTACTCGAGGATGAGCAGGAATTAAGCTTGGGGATGCTTGATATGTCTCCAATGTATCTATAATTTTTTATTGTTCCATGCTGTTATATATTCTGTTTTGGATGTTTAATGGGCTTTATTATACACTTTTATATTATTTTTGGCACTAACCTACTAACCCAAGGCCCAGTGCAAATTGTTGTTGTTTTGCCTATTTCAGTGTTTCGCAGAAAAGGAATATCAAACGGAGTCCAAACGAAATGAAACCTTCGGGAGAGTTATTTTTGGAATGATATCAACACAGAAGACTTGAAGTACATGCCAGGAAGCAAGAGAGGCGGCCACGAGGGCAGGGGCGTGCCCCCACCCTCGTGCGCCCCTGTTTCTCCCCTGACGTCCCTCTTCCTCCTATATATACCTACGTACCCTGAAACTATCAAGGAGCACCATGAAACCCTAATTCCACCGCCGCAACCTTCTGTACCCGTGAGATCCCATCTTGGGGCCTGTTCTGGAGCTCCACCGGAGGGGGCATCAATCATGGAGGGCTTCTACATCAACACCATAGCCCCTCCGATGAGCTGTGAGTAGTTTACCACAGACCTTCGGGTCGATAGTTATTAGCTAGATGGCTTCTTCTCTCTCTTTGGATCTCAATGCAAAGTTCTCCTCGATCTTCGAGGAGATCTATTCGATGTAATCTTTTGCGGTGTGTTTGTCGAGACCCGATGAATTGTGGGTTTATGATCAAGATTTACTATGAATAATATTGGATTCTTTTCTGAAATCTTTTATGCGTGATTTAAATATCTTTGCAAGTCTCTTCGAATTATCGGTTTGGTTTGGCCTACTAGATTGGTATTTCTTGCAATGGGAGAAGTGCTTAGCTTTGGGTTCAATCTTGCCGTGTCCTTTCCCAGTGACAGTAGGGGCAGCAAGGCATGTATTGTATTGTTGCCATCGAGGCTAAAAAGATGTGATACATCATATTGCTTGAGTTTATCCCTCTACATCATGTTACCTTGCTTAAAGCGTTACTCTGTTCTTACAAACTTAATACTCTAGATGCATTCTGGATAGCGGTCGATGTGTGGAGTCATAGTAGTACATGCAGAATTGTTTTGGTCTACTTGTCACGGACGTGATGCCTATATATAATGATCATGCCTAGATATTCTCATAACTATGCGCTTTTCTATCAATTGCTCGATAGTAATTCGTTCACCCACCGTAGAAATCTGCTATCATGAGAGAAGCCACTAGTGAACCCTATGCCCCCCCGGGTCAATCTTCCATCATATTAATCTTCCACCAACTTTTTATCTTTACTTTACCTTTACTTTGCATTATTTACTTTTCCCCTATACCAAAAATACCAAAAATATAATCTTATCATCTCTATCAGATCTCACTTTTGTAAGTGACCGAGAAGGGATTGACAACCCCTTTTATCGCGTTGGCTGCAAGGTTCTTATTTGTTTGTGCAGGTACGAGGGACCCGCGCATGGTCTCCTACTGGATTGATACGTTGGTTCTCAAAAACTGAGAGAAATACTTACGCTACTGTGCTGCATCACCCTTTCCTCTTCGAGGGAATAGAATGCAAGCTCGAGAAGTAGCAAGTATATGTTCTATATGTCATGCAATGTGGTGTTCAGTTAATTGTTTGGTTCAATTCTGCAAATGTGATGTTCAATTCTTCAGGGTGCACTTTTCCAAGTTGTCAAGCATGCTTGGTTTGGTTAACTGTCCAATCCTCTATTAGGAGTATGTTTTATTGTGCAATGTGGTGCTCAGTTAACGTTTGGTTCATTTGTTGTGGTGTTTAGTTAACTGTTTGGTTCAATTCTGCAATGCAATGTTCAGTTGTTATGGGTGCACTCTGTTATTGTATACCATGTGTGAAATAAATCGAATTTGGTTGTACTAAATACATGAGAAACAAATACAATTGCTATATTTCCAAGTTGTTAAGCATGCTTGGTTTGGTTAAATGTCTGATCTTCTATTAGGAGTATGTTATATTGTGCAATGTGGTGCTCAGTTAACGTTTGGTTCATTTGTTGTGGTGTTTAATTAACTGTTTGGTTCAATTCTGCAATGCGATGTTCAATTGTTGTGCGTGCATTCTGTCATTGTATACCATGTGAGAAATAAATCGAATTTGGCTGTACTAAATACATGAGAGACAAATACAATTGCTATATTTCCAAGTTGGTAAGCATGCCTGGTTGGGTTAACAGTCTGATCTTCTATTATGAGTATGTTATATTGTGCAATGTGGTGCTCAGTTAACGTTTGGTTCATTTGTTGTGGTGTTTAGTTAACTGCACGTGCACGGTCCGTTGTCCAATAGCACATTATTGTGCAGTTGTAGGAACCATTCTAATATTTAGGTTTTTAACAATTTGGTCTTGCACATGTAGGTCCTGCTGTCAGAGGTTTTGACCCGCTGTGAAGAAGACATCAGTTCACTACAAGATAGTACTAACTATTATACCCTGCCTTTCTTTATTCCTTTGCCCCATTTCCAATATAGAGAAGATAATTATGCACATCCTTGTTTTCAGGCCTTTCCAAAGCAGTTCACTGATGATTACCTCTCAAACCACCTCTATGGTCAGGAGACGAGGAAGTGTTTCTGAAGAGGACGAAGGTCGGATGGTCAATCATCCACAGGCACCGGCCTAAAGTTGCAAAGACCTTCAACATGAATGAAGGATCAATATTCGCCTTCCGCTTCAGCAGTTTTCCAAATGAGATACATCAGTCTATATACCGTCTATGATGCTAATTTCGACAGGTTCTACATGTTGCATGTGAAACTTGGTGCTGGTGCAGTTGTGTAATGGGGTAGCTGAGTGTTGAAGCTATATCATGTTGTACTCTGATGTATTTAAATTATGAAATCCTGCTTCGTTAATATGGAAATGAAATATATTATGTGCTTAATATGAATGTCAATGAGATTAATAAATGGATTATTAATAATAGGGCAATTAGCCTGCTAATTGGGTTTTGCTATTGCAAACGGTTATTGAGAAACTACCGTGGGCGATGAGCACATGCAATGCACACAGTTCCTAGGAATAAACCGTGTTGGATCAATGAACAATCACACACGCCCTTCTCTTGAAAACTGTTTGCGTTAGGCCACCTTGCGCAAACGTTTACCACATAAAAACATTGTGTTATGGTCAGCCTTTGCCACACAGTTTCCCTTGTGCACCGTGTGTGATACATTCAATAACGCAAACGATAAAATTGTCAATATTATGTGGAATGGCAACCCTATCACAAACGATTTAATGGGAAAAATTGTGTGTGATGTACCTGTGAACGGAAACATTTTCCTTGGAGCAACTGTGTGCGATGTACATACGAACGGAAACGTTTAGCGGGGACTGACTATGTGGGATGAACTTGCGACCGTAAAAAATTTTCCCTGTTTAATTGTTTTTTAGCTCTACTATACGTATTTCCGTATTTGAGCGCTCGCCGGTCGCACACGACCCCATTTTGCCGAGCATGGGTGCCAGGAGGGCATATCCCCGACGGTTTCTAGGTCGTGTGGGAAGGACCACCCTATCACTCACACTCACTAGGCGACGGTTCCAAATGCCGTTGCGGAAAGGGGTTTAAAACCGTTTGTATAGCACTGTACTATACTAGTGATTGTTAAAGAAAATATCGTAACATGCAAATATGGGCCCAAATTGAAAGAACTGTACTACAGTCGAAATCGAAGGACAAAAATCTATAATTAAACAGATAGGGTAAACATGATGTCCTGGAAATATGAGAATAATCGAAAGAACAATACATCATTAATTTGCCTAATATAGGAAGAAGAGGGGAAAAATCCCCTTTGACGTATATGGTGCATGTGGCACCTTTTATCCAAATGTAGTAATATTTAGAATATGTTCAGGAAAGTAGGCCATGCCAGCTAATTTAGGGTGAGATTGAACATACCGCGCACGTCCTCATGTCATCTGATACAGTGAGATGGAATGTCTGCGGAGGCCGCAAGGTCCTGATGTGTCCACGCACTGTACACTCTATGAACGGAAGAAAACCCTCAAATCAGCTTGAATAAAAATGTATTCACGGAGATTTGGGCCGGTGATTAAAGGAGGCAAATGAAGTGGGATAAGAGATGAGATAATATCTCATGAAATTAGTTACTTGTTTGTCCATGAGAAAGAACCCTCAGTACGGCAGATTCCACAACTGAGCGGAGCTAGGTCGACCGCGAGCAGCATCGAGAAAGTCGATGTTGACAGGCGGCGGCAAGCGGAAGTGGCGAAATGCGGTGGGCTTTGCTAGCAGCCTGGCGGCATCAGGCGTCGAGCTAAGTGGTTACCGCCGCGATAGGCGGTGCCACGCATAGACGCAGAGGAGCTTGTGCAAGTGTGAATGGGGACCGGAGGGGGTGGTGGGCGGGTGATAACCCACAAGTGTAGGGGATCGCAACAGTTTTCGAGGGTAGAGTATTCAACCCAAATTTATTGATTCGACACAAGGGGAGCCAAAGAATACTCTCAAGTATTAGCAGTTGAGTTGTCAATTCAACCGCATCTGGAAGACTTAATATCTGCAGCAAAGTATTTAGTAGCAAAGTAATATGGAAGTAACGGTAACAGTGGCAAAAGTTGCGATAGTAGTTTTGTAGTTATTGTAACAGTAGCAGCAGAAAAGTAAATAAGCAACAAGCAAAATGTCAAAAGCTCATAGGCATTGGATCAGTGATGTATAATTATGTGGGATGTGAATCCTCATGTAATAGTTATAACATAGGGTGACACAGAACTAGCTCCAGTTCATCAATGTAATGTAGGCATGTATTCCAAATATAGTCATACGTGCTTATGGGAAAGAACTCGCATGCCATCTTTTGTCCTACCCTCCCGTGGCAGCGGGGTCCTATTGAAAACTAAGGGATATTAAGGCCTCCTTTTAATAGAGTACCGGACTAAAGCATTAACACATAGTGAATACATGAACTCCTCAAACTACGGTCATCACCGGGAGTGGTCCCAATTATTGTCACTTCGGGGTTGCCGGATCATAACACATAGTAGGTGACTATTGACATCCATGATAGGATCAAGAACACACTTATATTCATGAAAACATAATAGTTTTAGATCTGAAATCATGGCACTCGGGCCCCAGTGACAAGCATTAAGCATGGCAAAGTCATAGCAACATCAATCTTAGAACATAATGGATACTGGGATCAAACCCTAACAAAACTAACTCGATTACATGGTAAATCTCATCCAACCCATCACCGTCCAGCAAGCCTACGATGGGATTACTCACGCACGGCGGCGAGCATCATGGAATTGGTGATGGAGGAAGGTTGATGATGACGACGTCGACGATCTCCACTCTCTGGAGCCCCGAACGGACTCCAAATCAGCCCTCCCGAGAGAGATTAGGGCTTGGCGGCGGCTCCATATCGTAAAACGCGATGAATCCATCTCTCTAAAAAATTTCTACCCAAAAGTGAATATATGGAGTTGGGGGTGGTGTCGGTGGAGCCTCAGGGGGGCCACCAGGCAGGGGGCGCTCCCAGGGGGGCACCCCCACCCTCGTGGATAGGGTGTGGCCCCCCTGGTCTGGTTCTTTCTACAGGTATTTTATATATTCCAAAATAAATCTCCGTTGATTTTCAGGTCATTCCGAGAACTTTTATTTCTGCACAAAAATAACACCATGGCAGTTCTGCTGAAAACAGCGTCAGTTCGGGTTAGTTCCATTCAAATCATGCAAGTTAGAGTCCAAATCAAGGGCAAAAGTGTTTGGAAAAGTAGATACGTTGGAGACGTATCAACTCCCCCAAGCTTAAACCTTTGCTTGTCCACAAGCAATTCAGTTGATAAACTAAAAGTGATAAAGAAAAACTTTGACAAACTCTGTTTGCTCTTGGTGTTGTAAATATGTAAAGCCAACATTCAAGTTTTCAGGAAAGATCATGAACCAACCATATTCTCAATAACATTCAGGTCTCATGTCTACTCGTATCAATGGCATAATCAACTAGCGAGCAATAATAATAAACCTCGGATGACAACACTTTCTCAAAACAATCATAATATAATATGAGAAGATGGTATCTCGCTAGCCCTTTGTGAGACCGCAAAACATAAATGCAGAGCACCTTTAAAGATCAAGGACTAACAAGACATTGTAATTCATGGTAAAAGAGATCCAGTCACAATCATACTCAATATAAATTAATAGCAGTACGTGCAAATGACAGCGATGCTCTCCAACTGGTGCTCTTTAATAATAGGATGATGACTCAACCTAAAATTAAATAGATAGGCCCTTCGCAGAGGGAAGCAGGGATTTGTAGAGGTGCTAGAGCTCGATTTTGAAATAGAGACGAATAATATTTTGAGCGGTATACTTTCATTGTCAACATAACAACTAAGAGATCTCGATATCTTCCATGCTACACACATTATAGGTGGTTCCCAAATAGAATGGTAAAGTTTATACTCCCCCAACCACCAACAAGCACACTCCACGGCCATCCGAATCCACGGGGTACCGTCCATACAAACAACAACCCTGGGGAGTTTTGTTTAATTATTATGATTTGAGCATGGGACTGGGCATCCAGGTTACCAACCATTTTCTCATGAATGATGAGCGGAGTCCACTCATCGTGAGAATAACCCACCTAGCATGGATGATATAGACAACCCTAGTTGATACATGAGCTCTTCAAGCATACAAAACATAATTTCGTTTGAAGGTTTGGAGTTTGGCACATACAAATTTACTTGGAACGGCAGGTAAATACCGCATGTAGGAAGGTATGGTGGACTCATATGGAATAACCTTGGGGTTTTATGGAAGTGGATGCACAAGCAGTATTCCCGCTTAGTACAAGTGAAGGCTAGAAAGAGACTGGGAAGCAACCAGCTAGAGAGCGACAACAGTCATGAACATGCATTAAAATTAATCAACAATGAATGCAAGCATGAGTAGGATATAAATCACCATGAACATAAATATCGTGGAGGCTATGTTGATTTTGTTTCAACTACATGTGTGAACATGTGCCAAGTCAAACCACTTGAATTGTTCAAAGGAGGCTACCACCCTATCGTACCACATCACAACCATTTTAATATCACGTTGGCACACAAGGTAAACCATTATAAACTCATAGCTAATTTAGCATGGCATGAGCAGCTATGATCTCTAATTGTCATTGCAAGCATGTTTCATTCATAATAGGCTGAATCAGGAACGATGAACTATCATATTTACAAAAAACAAGAGAGGTCGAGTTCATACCAGCTTTTCTCATCTCAATCAATTCATCACATATGGTCATTATTGCCTTTCACTCACACGACCGAACGGTGTGGATAATTATAATAGTGCACGTGCATTGGACTAAGCTGGAATCTACAAGCATTTAATACAAGGGACAAGACAAAGTAATATGGCTCATGGTTAAATCAACAACAATGCATACTAGAGCCACTAAGCATTTTCATCATGGTCTTCTCCTCTTGACCCCCAAAGCAAAGAAAAGAAACTATTTACACGAGAAAGCTCCCAACAAGCAAAGGAAGAACGAGAACTCTTTTTGGGTTTTCTTTTAATTACTACTACTATAGGCATGGAAAGTAGACTAGCTAAAAGCTACAACTAATTTTTTTTCTTAAGGTTTTTCTAACACGCAAGAAAAATACTTAGAAAAGAAATGAAACTAGCATGGATAGTACAATGAAAAAGTATGAGCACCGACTACTGGAATAAGTGTGTGAACATGAATGTAACGTCGGTGAGAAATACGTACTCCCCCAAGCTTAGGATTTTGGCCTAAGTTGGTCTATGGCCAGTATTGACCTGACGGATATCCAAAGTCATAGTTTGGGTTGTACTGAGATGCAGCGGCTACTGCCTGATGAGCTGCATCTTGAAGATGAGCTGCCCTCGTCGTCTCCTCATACTGATTCACCTCCTCCCTGGTAATAATATATCTCCCTTTTACCTGAAAGTCAAAGAATGTAGGAGCAGGGAGAGCAAAATGGATAGTGCGACGCTTGTCAAAGATTAGTGGATACTGGAGGGACTGTTCATCCCTCTCAATGACCTGATGGCGGATCATGGCATTAAAATCTAGAAAGGCAGGAGGCAACTTCGCATCATTCTCGTGTATGGGCACATGAAGATAATTAGCCAAGCGAGTTGGATAAATTCCACCAAAAAAATCAACAATTAAACCGTTAAGATGTAACCTACCTGCAACAATGCCCCCCAAATTATACTGTCTATCACCTAATACCGCACTTTTGAGGACACTAAGATCTGGTACGCACATGTGGCAAGCTTCATCTTTACCGTTAATGCATCTAGAAATGAAGAGAGAGAAATAATGTATAGCAGGGAAATGAATGATCCCTATGGTAGCTTGGGTGAATTCTCTAGATTCCCGCACAGTGATACTAGCTAGAAAGTCCTTATACTAAGATTTGCGAGGTTCACCAACATTACCCCACTTTGGGAGTTTACAAGCATCATTAAACTCTTCTAAGTCCATAGTATAAGATTTATCATAGAGATCAAACAAGACAGTGGGAGAATTACGTGAAGATGTAAATTTAAACCTTCTCTCAAAGGAATCAGTTAGGTACTGGTATTGAGGGCACTTATCTGACTCGAAGTCCTCAATATCCGAATTACACACATATGTGTAAAATTCTTCCTTGATACCTGCCCGGATCATAAACTCCTCTGACGGGCATTCACAGGGCTGCACTTGAGTTTCCCTTGGTAGTTCATCGTCCGACTCATGTATCGCGAGCCTTGGTCCTTGTTTCCTTGAGGAACCACCTTGGTAGATTTTCCTATGCATTTTTTCTGGAAAATTTATGAAATTTTTAGTGACTCAAAATAAAATTGAACCAAACTCAACAAGATTGATAGCAACTACTCCCACAAGTGCCTAGAGGCTATATCATGCATTAGAACTACTTGGAACCACATAAATTTGACATGCAAGCTGAAGAACGGGGTCACCTAAGAAGCAAAAATTTGCAATAAATAAAGCACTAGAACAAAAACTAATTGGACCATTGGAGGAGTCACATACCAAAGAACAATCTACCCAAACAGTTTTGTGAATGGAGCTTTGAGCAAGGAGATCGAAGACGGCAGCAAGATGAGCTAGAACTCGTGCTTGAGCTGGTTGGTGATTTTTTTGGAGGAAGGAGTGTGTGGGTGCAGGAATAAGTCGAGGAGGGCCACGTGGGGCCCACGAGGTAGGGGGCGCGCCCTGGACCCTCGTGGCCAGGTGCTGGCTCCCCTCGCCGTGTTTTCTGTGCCAAACATTCTCAAATATTCTAGAAAAAATCACATTTCATTTTCAGGGCATTTGGAGAACTTTTATTTTCGGGGTATTTTTTTATTGCTCGGATAAGTCTGGAAACAGACATAAAATACTATTTTTGCTTTATTTAGTCTAATTAACAGAAAGTAAATGGAGGTATAGAAAGTTGTGCTATCTAGATTCACCCATCTCATGCTCATCAAAAGGAATCCATTAACAAGGTTGATCAGGTCTTGTTAATAAACTCTTTCCGAATAATCATGAAATGGGAGAATTTTCGAATAACACTAGGTTACCTCAATGGAGATATGTATATCCCCAACAATAAGAATGTCATATTTCTTCTTGACAGTAGGAAGAGGAAATTCAAAACCTCCAATAGTAATTGTTGAAATTTTTCCAATAGAATTGATACTGTGGACCTGAGGTTGTTTACTCGGAAAGTGTACCGTATGCTCATTGCCATTGACATGAAAAGTGACATTGCCTTTGTTGCAATCAATAACAACCCCTGCGGTATTCAAAAAGGGTCTACCAAGGATAATAGACATACTATCGTCCTCGGTAATATCAAGGATAACAAAGTCCGTTAGAATAGTAACATTTGCAACCACAACATGCACATCCTCACAAATACCGACAGGTATAGCAGTTGATTTATCGGCCATTTGCAAAGATATTTCAGTAGGTGTCAACTTATTCAAATCAAGTCTACGATATAAAGAGAGAGGCATAACACTAACACCGGCTCCAAGATCACATAAAGTAGTTTTAACATAGTTTCTTTTAATGGAGCAAGGTATAGTTTGTACTCCTGGATCTCCTAGTTTCTTTGGTATTCCACCTTTAAAAGTATAATTGGCAAGCATGGTGGAAATTTCAACTTCAGGTATTTTTCTTTTATTTGTGATAATATCTTTCATATACTTGGCATAAGGATTTTTTAGCATATCAGTCAAACACATACGCAAAAAGATAGGTCTAATCATTTCAGCAAAGCGCTCAAAATCCTCATCATCCTTTTTCTTGGATGGTTTAGGAGGAAAAGGCATGGATTTATGAACCCATGGTTCTCTTTCCATATCGTGCTTCCCAGCAACAAAGTCTCTCTTATCATAATGTTGATTCTTTGATTGTGGGTTATCAAGATCAACAACAGGTTCAATCTCTACATCATTCTCATTGCTAGGTTGAGCATCATCATGAACATCATTATCACTAGGTTCATGTTCATTACCAGAATGTGTTTCCGCATCAGAGATAGAGATATCATTGGGATTCTCAGGTGTGTCACCTATAGGTTCACTAGAAGCATGCAAAGTCCTATCATTTTTCTTTTTCATCTTCTTAGAAGAACTAGGTGCATCTATATTTGCTCTCTGAGAATCTTGCTCAATCCTCTTAGGGTGGCCTTCAGGATACAGAGGTTCCTCAGTCAATTTACCACATCTAGTCACAACTCGAATAGCATTATCATTTTTCTTACTATTTAATTCATTGAGAAAATCATTTTGTGCTTTAAGTACTTGTTCTACTTGAGTGGTATCCATAGAAGCATGTTTTCTAATGAGTTTCAGTTCACCTTTAACTCTAGACATATAATGACTCAAGCGTTCGATCATATAAGCATTACGTTGCAATTTTCTACCAACATAAGCATTGAAGTTTTCTTGTTTGACAATAAAGTTGTCAAACTCATCTATGCATTAGCTAGCAGACTTATAACGAGGAATATCACCTTCATCAAATCTATAAAGAGAATTTACCTTTACTACGTGTGTCGGGTTATCAAGACCATGTATTTCTTCAATAGGTGGTAAATTCTTAACATCTTCAGCTTTAATACCTTGTTCTTCGGAGTTGGCTTAGGAGCTGGTTCAGGAAGTGTCCAATTGTTTTCATTGGTCAACATATTATTCAATAACAATTTAGCTTGATCAATAGTTCTTTCCCTGAAAACACAACCAACACAACTATCCAGGTGGTCTCTGGAAGCATCGATTAGTCCATTATAAAAGATATCAAGTATTTCATTTTTCTTAAGAGGATGATCAGGAAAAGCATTAAGTAATCGGAGAAGCCTCCCCCAATCTTGTGGGAGACTCTCTTCTTCAATTTGCACAAAATTATATATTTCCCGTAAGGCAGCTTGTTTCTTATGAGCGGGAAAATATTTAGCAGAGAAGTAATAAATCATATC
>LR738715.1:382943604-382961363 GCA_902687465.1 Secale cereale | reverse complement strand
ATTCATATATTAGGATTCCCTTCGTGCCGACAAGAGGGGGGTGGGGGTGGGGGCAAGCAATAGCGTGCGCTTTGCAAGATAGGTGCCATATCGAAGTGGCATTTGGTATTTGATAATCAAACCACCCTTTTCAAACATAAATTTGGTCCACATGCAAGTGTGTTCGTGTTCTGACCCTCTCCCGCATCATTTTTTTGCCAAATTTATGAGCATTGGACAAGTCGGATGATGCAACAGACATGGCTCACTCAAAATAACCGTGTGCATTGAGCTCCACAAGGCTTCCCCTCTAAAAAATATCTACCCACCTGCAGTTTTTTTTTCTGTTTGATAACACACAGTTATTGTGCTTGGACCGTGTGTGATGTTTCTTGTTCCCAATCCCGCCCGCATCCATTGAAAATATCTGCCTACCTCGAGGGTTTTTCTACTTCATAACACATGGTTGTTATCTCCGGACTTTGTGCGATGCGCCATCATCAAAATTTTCAATAGCCCTGGCATTTCACTCCCGCGTTTGACTCCCGCGTAGTAAAATTTTCAGTACCCGCGTCATTTCCTCAAACACACCCCCGCCCCCTCCACACACACACACACACACACACACACACACACACACACCAAAACCTCCTCGGGCGTGCGCACACACACACACCCCTCCCTTGCTCGAAACCCTAGAAAGGTCCCCGCCGCAGCCACCGTAGTCATTGTCGCCGCCGCAAGGCCTCCATTGTCAACATCTGCCAGTTTGCCCGTGCAGCTTACCCACCAATCTCCATACCCAGGCCGCCCTAAGTTTCTTAGATGACGCCTGCCAAACGCCCCCTTGCCCACAAGTCCCCATCCCCATCCCCGTCCCCCACTCCAGAGAATCGCAGCCTAAGCCCGGCTACGCTTCTCATGGAGCTTGAGGAGCGACTGGCCCAAAAGAGGTGTATCACGGCCTTTTCGCCCAACGTCACTGAGGAAGCTGACGACCGTTACTGGCGGCAAGCACTCAAGCAACGGGCTAGAGTATGAGGGCATGTCTCGGCCGCTGGCTATGACATCGAGGTCATCGACAGCGACGGCCTGAGGCGGGCTATGTCACAGGTTAAGTGGCCCACCCCCAACCCCTTGGGTTCAACCGCCGTCGATCTCATCCATGGCTCCGCCACTAATCTCCTCTGGCTCGCTGTCAACAATTTGCCATCCTACATCACCATCGAGCCCCGTTTGTCATTTCTGAAGGACACGTTCTGTGACGCCGACTTGGGATCCACAGCTTCCAAGTCATACCTCATCGACGGCGACCACTAGGAGGGTACCCTCTCCCGGTCTTCCAAGGGGAAAGTGCCCATCTATGACATCAGGGAGGGCACCCTATAGTTGTGCTCTTCCAAGGGGAAGGATCCCATCTGCAACGACATGGAGCGCATCCAGGGTCCGTGCTCTTCCGATAGGAACGAGCCCATCTATGACAAGTAAGGAAACCCATGATTTGTTTTGCCATGCCTGTTCACAGGGGGAAACCCATGATTTGTTTATCGAGTTCCTTTTGTAGTGTAGTGAGAATATGTCCAGTTTTAATTGTTATATCTGGTTGTATACAACATGCCTTGTTTATTTCGGTTGTTCACAATGTGATGCTCTATATGTGCAATTATTTACTGCGCAGTTCATTTCATCAATCCATATTTAAATATACCGATAGGAATGCATATATTTGCTCGCTGTTTAGCCTATTATAGCTAGCATATGCCTCTTTTAAAGTTTTTTGATTGTTCGGTTGTTTGTAGTTAGAATATGTCTAGTTTCAAATGCTATATTTGGTTGTTCATAGTATGCCTTGTTTATTCCAAGTTATTCACAATGTGATGTTCTATATGGGCAAGTATGAACTGTGCAGTTCAATTTCATCAGTACCAGTTTCAACATACCACTACGAATGACTACATTTGGTTGCTGCATCTTGTAGTTAACATGCCATTCCATTTTTGTATAACAATAACCAGTGTACTTAGTCTGGCACAATACCAGTTTGAATGACTATGTTTGCTTGTTGTTAAATGCTAGGTCTGTTACAGTTAACTCACCTTTCCACTTGTTTTGCTTTACTAGCGTGCTTAAACCTGCACACTGAAGCTATCTTTTGGAGATTATTTTGTCTGCCATGGATAATTTTGGTTGATGTTTAGCCTGTTGTGCGTAACATGCTTCTCTATGTACCTACACAGGACAATTTTGGGAACAACTGCTGTTTTCCATAAAGGTTAGTTTCATCCCATGGCTTATATATGCTCACTATTCACGATCTCGGTAGCTGGTACCATATAGGCCAGGGGCAGATAAGGGACTAATCGGTGAATCGGACTTTTAACTGAATATATCTGCAAGCCATTTATCGTTAGGTTAACTAGGGCCATATGTAATATATCTGAGGCTACATAGCAACATGCACTGTACTTAATGTCTAAATATGCAATCCTAGGCTACATAGCAACAAGGAAGAGTGTGACATTAATGTTGTGATGATGTCTAGATATACGTAGAAGAGCAGCAGCAGCAACAACAACAACACAACCCTGTTTGGATACTCAACTTACCTAGAGGTTAGAGTTAGTTTCTAGCTCATGACTAACCCTGAACTAACTCCATCCAAAGGGTTGTTTGGATGACAGGGTAAGATTGACAATAAATGCACAAGGAGAACTAGCTCCAATTAGCACCTCTTGGGTTGAATAGTTTTTTGGGGTGGGTTATAGATGCAACTAGCTCAAACTAGCCCTCATGTTTAGATATACTTTAGGGCTATTTGAGCCCGAAGTAGCTCAAACTAATTGTAACCCATGGATACTGCAACAGTTAATCAGCCGATACTTTGTAAGAATGCAAGAAACTCCTTCTATATGATGTTAATTCATCTAATATGTGAGTATATTGGATGTTATAAGATATTACAAAAGAGTGTTGTACTACATCATTGTGCAATTGCTGTTTAGCTTCTAATATTAACTTGGTGCTTTTAGGTACATATGTCATTGGTAAAGATCCACGCTTCGACCCTTTCTTCTTATGGGGCAATGAGATATCGATGAACCAGCATCAGGTGAGGAAGCTGATAAAGATTGTTAGTAAAATGGGTCCAAAGATGGCAATTAAACTATTTGTTTACACTTTATCCAAGACAAAAACGAACTGCATGATGGTAAGTAAGAACTCTGCAGCCTTCTTTTTACTGCCCAAAATGAGTTGTGTTAGATGAGAATGTCTGAATCTTTTTCCTTTGTAGTGGTTGCCAAAGCAATTTACTCAAGATTACCTCTCAAACTACATGATTGGTGAGCATGCAAAGTTTAAAGTATTTCTACCAGAACACGATGATTATCTAGATGTTTTCATGAAGACCGTGAAGGATGGGCGGTCGGCCATCTCAAGGGGTTGGACTAGAGTCGTGTGTGCCTTCTACATGGAGGAGGGCACAATATGGGCATTCTGCTTCACCTTGTTCGGCAACCAGAATGTATTTCACCTCTTTCTTTACCGTCTTTAATAGTACAAGTATGCAACTGTGGTTCATCATTCTTTATTTGGTTCTTATGTAATTCTTGAATATATGTACCTATGAATTGAATAATGCAATGGTTGTTTGAACCTGATGGATATGAATAAAGCTTTAGCGTACAATCAAACTCAAATTCAAATCTGGTAGAATTTGAAATAGCTGCAATTAAATTACGGTGAAATTACGCTCTCCAGGTCATTACGGCACACACGGTTGGTAAAAAAGCAAATGTTTGCGAAATACACCATAATCCGAGACGGCTCACAGATAGGAAACATGTGCAAGCATGCAGACAGTTGCCGTTTGCAAAGCGTGTGCAATGTCAGACAATATCACAAACGGTGTTGGCAAACTAAACATTTGTGATAGTTTCCTTATCGTACATAATTCGCAACCATGAACTTATTCTGATGAAGTATGCATCGTAAACGCTACAGCACAGAACAACGTGTGAGACAGTTGTCGCATATAATGATGTTACAACGGTTCGACATTTCGTAATCCAATCCGACCCTCGTATGACAATTAGCTAATCTTCTTAATTAGTTATGACATAAGGTTTGGGGCAAGTGAATGTGTGTGATTGTATGCTTATCATACACATCCAATAATAGTGAACCGTTTGTGATGGGTCGTGCATCGTAGACATAGCACCACAAAATATCGACTACGATGGCAATGCGAGGACAAATGAGTAGGAGTGATGTATATGCATCTTGGCTCCCTATCCCCGACGGTTTCTGGGTCATGTGGAAAGGACCCCCCTATCGTCGTCACTCACTTTGTAATGGTTCCGGACGTCCTCGCGGAAAGGGGTTAAAAACCATTTGTATATCACTGACCCGTACCAGTGATACATAAATGAAATAAATTTCATTGCATAGTAGATATATAATCTTAAGATGAAAAAATGTTATGGAAATTGTACTCGGAGGATAATTATGAAGATTGAAAATGTGAATTATGCAATTAGGATATGACATAAGTAATCTCATATGACTTACAAAAATATTAATTTATGTAAATACACTAAGAACAAGGATTCCCAAATGGAGACACTATGAATGGAAATGTACAAATTTTCATGTTTAGATACTATGTGTACTTCAGATCTGCAAAGAATGAATGGTGCAGACATCAATAGGTAAATCAATCTTCATCTATGTATACTTCCGATCTATAGAGAATGAAAATTAAGCACGAATATTAGTCATTGTAATAGATTTCTATGCTTGAGAGTGAGTGATGGAGCGCTATTGTCGAGAATAAGAATAGAATGAATCATGCCATCGAAGAAAACTTTTCACTCAAAGTGAGTTATAATTTATTTCGTCTCAAAAGTCTAGGCTGAAAAGAGCATGAGAACTTATACATAGATAAGCACCAAGATCCAAACCATCAAGTTGCAGGCAGAATTTGTTTGCAATAGATAAATTCAACTATTTTTTATAACATTAGGCAAATAATAACAAGAATGATAATTTGTATGGCTTAGGATCTCAAACATGATGAATCTTTTTATACCTCGGACAATAAGCGTATTATGAATTTCTATTTCAGAAAACGAAAATTTGGCTCAAATAACATGGAGTCAGGCAATCAAATACTACACAAAATTTACAGGTTCTCCTGATTTGAGCTATGGCGCTTAATTCCCATATATCCTAATCCTCGTCCTTATGATCCTTCATTGTTATACCAAGTGAAGCTTATCCTTACATTATAGTAGGATAATATGATACTAACTGAGTCACATAGAAGCCATTTCTATCTATGTGTGACATCAAAAGTATTTACTTAATGTAATATCATGCTTGGATTCATAACATGGATACTCGAGCAGAAGAGGACATGTAGATCAATGACCCAGCAAGGGTGTGAACGGAGATGAGCGGCAAATGGAAAAATATATAAAATAAAAGGGTTAAAACTTAAACAGAGTATATACCATATCATAGATAACATGTGTTGCTGCTGATGACATGTTCAAATATATCTATCTTGCTCGAGAAAGTAGCAAAATGATTTATCTTCGTACATTTGCTTGCACTTTGTTTCAACATTCAAAGAACAGAACCCCTTTCTATATCTTCTGCGTGTATAACAAGGCACAACATACAGAGGATCAAATGCTAGAAAATGTGAAGTCCGTCATAAGGATTTATATTAAACCTTCTTTACTCCTCTAGAAATAAACTTCTTATGAATGTAGGCCTGAACATACTGAATCTTTCCATACACCTGAATATTGGATTTCATACTTTTATCTTCTGAGTTCCTAAGAAGCACAAAAATGCAATACATGGCCAGCAATGGTAAGATGATGGACACTGATACGTCTCTAACGTATCTACTTTTCCACACACTTTTGCCCTTGTTTTGGACTATAATTTGCATGATTCGAATGTAACTAACCCGGACTGACGCTGTTTTCAGCAGAATTGCCATGGTGTTATTTTTGTGCAGAAATAACAGAACTCCAAATGAGCTAAAAATCAACGGAGAATTATTTTGGAAAATATAAAAAATATTTGCAGAAAGATCCATGCCAGGGGCCCACACCTTGTCCATGAGGGTGGGGGCGCCCCCTCCCCTGGGCACGCCACCCTGCCTCGTGGGCCCCCTATTGCTCCATCGACGTACCCCCGGACTCCATATATTCACTTTCAGGGAGAAAAAAAATAGAGAGGAAGAATTATCGCGTTTTACGATACGGAGCCACCGCCAAGCCCTAATCTCTCTCGGGAGGGCTGATCTGGAGTCTGTTCAGGGCTCCAGAGAGTGGAGATCCTCGCCATCGTCATCATCAACCTTCCTCCATCACCAATTCCATGATGCTCACCACCGTGCATGATTAATCCCATCGTAGGCTTGTTGGACGGTCATGGGTTGGATGAGATTTACCATGTAATCGAGATAGTTTTGTTAGGGTTTGATCCCTAGTATCCACTATGTTTTAAGATTGATGTTGCTATGACGTTGCCATGCTTAATGCTTGTCACTAGGGCCCGAGTGCCATGATATTAGATCTGAACCTATTCTGTTTTCATGCATATATGCATGTTCTTGATCCTATCTTGCAAGTCAATAGTCACCTACTATGTGTTATGATCCGGCAACCCCGAAGTAACAATAATCGGGACCACTCCCGGTGATGACCGTAGTTTGAGGAGTTCATGTATTCACTATGTGTTAATGCTTTGGTCCGGTACTCTATTAAAAGGAAGCCTTAATATCCTTTAGTTTCCACTAGGACCCCGCTGCCACGGGAGGGTAGGACAAAAGATGTCATGCAAGTTCTTTTCCATAAGCGTGTATGACTATATTCGAAATACATGCTTACATTACGTAGATGAACTGGAGCTAGTTCTGTGTCACCCTAGGTTATAACTTTTACATGAGGAATCACATCCGACATAATTCTCCATCATTGTTCCAATGCCTACGAGCTTTTCACATATTTCTTGTTGCTTATTTACTTTTCCGCTGCTACTATTTCAAAAACTACAAAAACACTATAGTTACTTTTATTGATGTTACCACTATTTCCATATTACCTTGATACTAAATTACCTTG
Source organism: Secale cereale (assembly GCA_902687465.1). NCBI lineage: Eukaryota > Viridiplantae > Streptophyta > Magnoliopsida > Poales > Poaceae > Secale > Secale cereale. The sequence continues at coordinate 382,954,242 of LR738715.1, read as the reverse complement.
CTGCAGATACTCAGTTTCCAGGTGTGGTTGAATTGACAACTCATCTGCTAATACTTAAGATTATTCGTTGGCTCCCCTTGTGTCGAATCAATAAATTTGGGTTGAATACTTTACCCTCGAAAACTTTTGTGATCCCCTACACTTGTGGGTTATCAAGACTATTTTCTGGCACCGTTGCCGGGGAGCATAGCTATATTCTTTAAGTCACTTGGGATTTATATCTGTTGATCACTATGAAGAATTTGAAGGACTCAAAAACCAACATTTATCCCTCAACTATGAGGGGAGGTAAGGAACTGCCATCTAGCTCTACGCTTGATTCACCATCTGTTATGAGTAAATTTGTGACACCTACTCCTGCTATTGAATATGTTATGTCGCATGTTCATGATGATGCTACTTCTGCCATGTATGATGAAACTACTTCTATGCTTGATAATACTGTGCCACTAGGTGAATTTCTAGATGATGAAATTGCTAAGGTTATGGAGAATGCAAATATTGAAATTGATAATTTTTATGATAGTGATGATGAAGCTTCTCCGCCTAGATATGAATTGCATGTTATTCCTGCAGGTTATGTTATGGATGAAGAAACTGCTAGAGACATTCTTGCTTGCAACGATAGATATGATCTTAAGAAATTATTAGCTAAGCTGAAAGAAAAGTCTTTGAATGCTAGAATGAAATATGACCCTACTTTTGCTACTTCACCTATCTTTGTTACTAATAAGGATTATGATTTCTCTGTTGATCCTGAGTTAATTACTTTGGTTGAATCTGATCCTTTCCATGGCTATGAATCTGAAACTGTTGTGGCACATCTTACTAAGTTGAATGATATAGCCACCTTGTTTACCAACGAAATTATTTCCGTTTTCGTTAAAGGGTGATGCTAAGACATGGTTTAATTCTCTTGACCCTGGTTGTGTGCGTAGTCCCCAGGATATGATTTATTATTTCTCTGCTAAATATTTTCCCGCTCATAAGAAGCAAGCTGCCTTACGGGAAATATATAACTTTGTCCAAATTGAAGAAGAGAGTCTCCCAAAAGCTTGGGGTAGGCTTCTCCAATGACTTAATGCTTTGCCTGATCATCCTCTTTAGAGGAATGAAATACTTGATGTCTTTTATAATGGACTAACCGATGCTTCGAGAGACCACCTGGATAGTTGTGCTGGTTGTGTTTTCAGGGGAAGAACAGTTGATCAAGCTGAATTACTATTGAATAATATGCTAGCCAATGAAAATAATTGGACACTTCCTGAACCAACCCCTAAGCCAACTCCAAAAAAAAGAGGTATTCTATTTCTCAGTCCTGAAGATATGCAAGAGGCAAAGAAGTCTATGAAAGAGAAAGGTATTAAAGCTGAAGATGTTAAGAATTTACCACCTATTGAAGAAATACATGGTCTTGATAACCCTACACAGGTAGTAAAGGTAAATTCTCTTTATAGATTTGAAGAAGGTGATATTCCTCGTTATAAGTCTGCTAGCCAATGCCTAGATGAGTTTGATAATTTTATTGTGAAACAAGAAAACTTCAATGCTTATGTTGGTAGACAATTGAAACATAATGCTTATATGATTGAACCCTTGAGTGACTATATGTCTAGAGTTAAAGGTGAATTGAAACTCATTAGTAAACATGCTTCTATGGTTACCACTCAAGTATAACAAGTACTTAAGGCTTAGAATGATTTGCTCAATGAATTAAATAGTTAGAAAAATGATAATGCTATTAGAGTTATGACTAGAGGTGGTAAAGTGACTCAGGAACCTTTGTATCTTGAGGGCCACCCTAAGAGAATTGAGCAAGATTCTTAGAGAGCTAATTTAGATGCACCTAGTTCTCCTAAGAATAAGAAAAAGAAAGATGATCGGACTTTGCATGCTTCTAGTGAACCTATAGCTGAATCACCTGAGAATCCTAATGATATCTCTATCTCTGAAGCTGAGACACAATCTGGTAATGAACATGAACCTAGTGATAATGTTAATGATGATGTTCATGATGATGCTCAACCTAGCAATGATAATGATGTAGAGATTGAACCTGTTGTTGATCTTGATAACCCACAATCAAAGAATCAAAGTTATGATAAGAGAGACTTTGTTGCTAGGAAGCACGGTAGGGAAAGAGAACCATGGGTTCACAAACCCATGCCTTTTCCTCCTAAACCATCCAAGAAAAAGGATGATGAGGATTTTGAGTGCTTTGCTGAAATGATTAGACCAATATTTTTGCGTATGCGTTTGACTGATATGATTAAAACAAATCTTTATGCTAAATAAATGAAAGATATTATTACCAATACAAGAAAGATACCTAAAGTTGAAATTTCCACCATGCCTATAAATTACATTTTTAAGGGTGGAATACCTAAGAAACTAGGAGATCCAGGAGTACCTACTATACCTTGCCCCATCAAAGGGAACTATGTTAAAATTGCTTTATGTGATCTTGGAGCCGGTGGTAGTGTTATGCCTCTCTCTTTATATCGTAGACATCACTTGAGTAAGTTGACACCTACTGAAATATCTTTGCAAATAGCCGATAAATCAACTGCTATACCTGTCGGTATTTGGGAGGATGTGCCTGTTGTGGTTGCAAATGTTACTATTCTAACGGACTTTGTTATACTTGATATTCCCGAGGACGATAGTATGTCTATTATCCTTGGTAGACCCTTTTTGAACACTGCAGGGGCTGTTATTGATTGCAACAAAGGCAATGTCACTTTTCATGTCAATGGCAATGAGCATACGGTACACTTTCCGAGGAAACAACCTCAGGTCCACAGTATCAATTCTATTGGAAAAATTTCAACAATTACTATTAGAGGTTTTGAATTTCCTCTTCCTACAGTCAAGAAGAAATATGACATTCCTATTGTTGGGGATATATATATCCTCATTGAGGTAACCTAGTGTTATTCGAAAATTCCCCCGTTCATGATTATTCGGAAAGAGTTTATTAACAAGACATGATCAACCTTGTTAATGGATTCCTTTTGATGAGCATGAGACGGGTGAATCTAGATAGCACAACTTTCTATACCCTCCTTTTACTTTCTGTTAATTAGACTAAATAAAGCAAAATTAGTATTTTATGTCTGTTTCCAGACTTATCCGTGCAATAAAAAATACCCTGAAAATAAAAGTTCTCCAAATGCCCTGAAAGTGAAATATGATTTTTTTCTAGAATTTTTGAGAATGTTTGGCATGGAAAACACAACGAGGGGAGCCAGCACCTGGCCACGAGGGTCCAGGGCGCGCTCACCCTCACAGGGCGCGCCCCCTGCCTCGTGGGCCCCACGTGGCCCCCTCCACTTATTCCCGCACCCACACACTCCTTCTTCCTCCTAAAAAATCACTATCCAGCTCAAGCACGAGTTCTAGCTCATCTTGCTGCCATTTTCGATCTCCTTACTCAGAGCTCCATTCACAAAACTGTTTGGGGACTAGTAAGATGCCCGTGCTACGCTACGGAATCACAAAAGAAGGTGTGAGTGCAATGCCAGGGGACAAGAAAAAATGTAGCGAAACACCAATCAAAATGATTTCATATATTTGATAGGTACACACTGACAACAATCAAACATACGGGCTTCAGTTTATCAACCATAGAGTATCCTTCTTTTAGCTATTTTCTTAGCACATCAGCGCCAATAATATTAGCTCTTGAGCCCTCACTTCATCTACCTTCTCACCTAAAAAGATATCGGACAATCAGTATGTATAATGGTCCGTAGTATATTTAGGCAAAGGAAAAATTAACGAGCCTGTAGAGGATCTGTAGTATATTTTGGCGAAGGAGTTTTATTTTGGCAAAAGTGTTAAACTGCAATATTTGTTTCGCAAGTGGCCAGAATCACACGTTCCTTAAACTGAAAGACAACTACTCCGGACCCCAATGCACTAAACACCCCAAATTATAATTGTTTGCTCGCAACACTGAAATAGTATTCAGCATAAACAAACCGGTATCATTTTTCAGGGGAAACTAAAGCTGCCGAGAAACCATATACCGCAGCAAAATTTTACTTGTCGCGTCATCTCCATCTCCACTTTGAGGGATCAGTTTCATCTCCGACCATGGTGGGCCAGCCCATGATGTGGTGCGTTTGGTTGACTATTTGACACAATGAGCTTCGGGTAGAATTTCCCCCGCCACATATGTAAACTAATTAAGATAAATGAAGATATACTTCAGAAGCATATACTTTCATGAAAGAGTATGTTGTCATGTAGGTATAAGAGTATACTATCATGAAAGAAAAGATACACACACTTTACCCTATGATTCCAAGCATATTCTAACTTCAGTATCAGAATTTACTTGCAGAAATAAAAATTGATATATGAACTCACATGATCAAGGAGATGGAAGGCACAAGTTAAAGTCATGAAAAAACTATCTAAAGCAAAATTGCACTCGTTGTCACATATTTGACCACACATCAAAAGGTTATTCCTAATTCTACATATCTTTTATCAATTAGCTCATCCAAATAGATGTCACGCAAGTACACATGTATTTTTTTTGTAAAAGGGGTAACTATAGCTATAGGGAGAAGTAGAAGTTAGCAAATTCAGCAGCAACAAACACACCAGCGGTGCCGCCCATGCTCGTCCTGTTCCAGATCGAGCACTCTCAGCACTGCCTCATCTTCCCAACCCACCCCTTTTTCAACCAGCAAACATAACAGCAGCAGAGGATCTCATCATGTGGCAGCGTCCGGTCACGTTGCTTCTTCTCCAGCTACCTCGCGAGGTGAGGAGTGGTGGATTGCCTCACCTCGTGGGCTTCAGGCCCATGTCGGCGAGGTGGGTGCGATGCAGGCCAGTAGGCTGGGGCCACCCACCAGGTGGCGCTGGGTCATGCGCTGGACACGAACCGACGGAGGCGAGCAAGGGGTCTGATGCGGCGGCGCCTGCCATTGGGGCATAGGATGCATGTGGCGACAAGGGACTTGCGGCGAGGCTGGGCTCATGGTGGAATGGATCCAGAGCGAGGAAGGTCCGGGAGGGAGCAGAGGCGAGCGGTGACGCGAGACCCGGCAGCGGAGCTCTATCTACCGGCAGCCATGGCTGCGGGAGCTCGGAGCTCGGGTGTGGAGGGACCCTCGCCCAATTCAACTCTGACTGTCATTGAGAAAGAGAGGGGAGGGTCGGTACTCGGTAGCGAGGAAATTTGGAGGGGTTAGAAGATTCTTTATCTTTCTCCAGATGTGTATGGCACGTTCTGGAACTACAAGGCACCACGTGATGTTGTGAATGGGATGTCTCTGCTCTAAAATTATGTCTGAACATAGGGTGTTTTTGCAAAAGTGCAAGTGGCACGGGGATTGTCTAGATCTCAGCCATACATTCCAGATCAGACGGTATAGATGATGTGAAGGCAGGTACACCATCACCACCAACTCGCTTTTTTATAGGAGTAGAGATATTGTTCCTTGGTATGTGACTCCTCCATTGGTCCAATTAGTTTTTGTTCTAGTGCTTTATTTATTGCAATTTTTGGTACTGTGGTGACCTTGTTCTTGAGCTTGCATGTCAAATTTCTTTGGTCCCAAGTAGTTCTAATGCATGATATAGTCTCTAGGCACTTGTAGGAGTTGTTACCAATCTTGTTGAGTTTGGTTCACTTTTATTTTGAGTTACTAAAAATTTCAGAAAATTTCAGAAAAATGTATAGGAAAATCTTCCAAGGTGGTTCCTCAAGGAAGCAAGAACCAAGACTCGCGATGCGTGAGCCGGACAATGAACTACCGAGGGAAGCTGAAGTGCGGCCTTGTGAATGGCCGTAGAGGAATTTATGGTTCGGGAAGGCATTAAGGCGGAGTTTGACGCATATGTGCGTAATGCTGACCTCGAGGGCTTCATGCAAGATAAGTGCCCTCAATACCGTTACTTAACTGATACCTTTTTGAGAAGGTTTAAATTTTCATCTTCACGTAACTCTCACACTGTCCTGTTTGATTTATATGATAAATCTTACACCGTGGACCTAGAAGATTTTAATGATGCCTATAAGCTCCCGCAGTGGGGCAACATGGGTGATCCTCGCAAATCTGAATATAAGGACTACCTTGCTAGTATTACTGTGGGGGAATCTAGAAAGATCACACAAGATACCATAGGGAGCATTCATTTTCCTGCTATTCATTATTTTGCTCTCTTCATTGATGAGGCTTGCCATATGTGTGTCCCAGATCTTAGTGTGTCGGTGTATTTGGATCGACACCTATGGGATCACAAGAATCCCTACTACGGTTGCGGGGCGCGGGGTTGAGAGGAGAGCGGATCCAACAGTTAGCACACGGTTCGTTTACCCAGGTTCGGGCCGCAAGGACGCGTAAAACCCTACTCCTGCTTTGGTGGATTGTATATATGTGTTCTTTAGCTAGCTATGGGGGGTGAGGAGTTCTGAAAAGCCGAATCCTTCTCCTGGTCGCCTCGGGCCTCCTTTTATAGGGAAAAGGGGTTTCCACAGTGGCACACAGGAGGTGGAAAGGGTACAGTGATGCGAGGTTATCCCTCGTATTACATGACAAGGTGCATTTAATGCGCCTTGCTTATGTGTCCTTGCTTTATCGTGGACGGGGGAGACATCCGTCTTGTCCGTCACCGCTCCTTCCTGTGTGGACACGCGCCCTGGCCAGTGATGCCTGAGATGCCATGTAGGCAGGCAGGCAGCTGAGGTGGCGCAATGGTGGGTCTTCACGAAGATCTGCATGTTGCCACGCATGTGCCTGCCCAGCTAGTTGGGTCAGCAGCTGCATGGGGCGGTGGAAGCTTAGTTGGCGTGGGCCTGATGGTGGCCCTGCGGGTGTCCTCGGCAAGGGCCTTGCCGGGGCCCCGGAAAGGGTCTTGCCGCAGCGCCTGCTGTCATCCCCGGCAAGGTGCTTGCCGGGGGTCTTGTGGTCCTCCTTGGCTGGGATCCCGCCAAGGATCGTCGTCTTCTTAGTGCGTGTATCCGATCTTGGATATCTTCACAAAGATCTGCATGCCACTACGGGATATCTGCCGGCTCCTTGCCCCATGGGGGCAGTGGACTCAAGGGTGATTCGCTCCGTAGGTGTGGGGTGAATTGCCGCGGCAAGGATCTTGCCGGGGCTGCTAAAGCCGCCCCCGGCAAGGATCTTGCCGGGGGAATCCACTTCGTCCCTTTGCTCTTTGTGGTCTTGGCTTTGGGCTTCAGTTCCATCGAGCTTCGGTCTTACCCTGGCTCACCTCCCTTGTCGTGCTTGGCGTGGTGTTGCCCTTGGCTCAGACTGCCCGTGTATAATCATAGGGGTACAAAAAGTGTATCCCTCCTTTTGTACACTGACAGGAACCCCCGGGCCTGGGCCACACATAAGCGCGACGCGTTGTTGGGCTAGGCCCAGAATGGTGAGGCGGGACGGTTTTCACCGTGGTAAGATTTTCCGCGCGCTGCGCCTCTCACGACCGGCGCGCATGGCGCGGGGTGGAGGGGCGTGCGTGACGTGGGCGGCATGCGTGGGGCGGTTTCCGCAGGCATGCGTCACGTCACAGTAAAGAGGCGGCTTCGCGCCTTCCCCATAACCGGGGGGAGGCGTGGAGACGCGGCCAATTTACTGAATGGGGCCGAGGCGCGGTCCTCAAGGCGTCCACTCCCCACGATCACGGGCTGGGGAGAGGTCGCCTCACCCGTCCCCTCGGTTCTGCACGTTTCGCACGTGCCTCCCATGCGCTTGGGGTGGCAAACGGTGGAGGCGGGAAACGGGGCCGTCGCTGGTTGGGGCTGAGGGTCGGTCCCGGCTCCCTGCGCCTTCTGTGTCTTGATTGGTCGAGCGGGGCGGTCGAGCCCCAGCCCTGCCCCTTTATAAAGAGCGGGAGGGGAGGGACGGCGCCCCGCACTCTTCCATCTTCTTTCTCCTTCAGCTTCTGTTCCTCTCTTCCGTTCGCCATGGAGAGAGGAAATCCCGGCCCTTCAACGATGGCGGCGAGGGTCACCACTCGACAACGCGCCCCTCCTTCTCCTGCACTCGCGGTGGCAGAGCCGGCCATGAGGGGAAGGGGGAGGGGGCGAGGTCGTGGGCGAGGCCGGGGCGCTCGGGGAAGAGGAGGACGGGGCGGCCCGCCGGCCTCGCCTCCGCCAGCAGCACCTCCTCCAGTGGAGGGCCATATTGGGGGTGACCCTTGCGAGTTTTTCGTCAGGTTGCGGCGGCCGCCGCGCCGTCGCCTTCGTCTCCGGACCCCATTTGCACGGGAGATGGAGCTGGATCCGCCGGAGTCGTTGCGGCTGCACATGAGGGGCTGCGGGATCAGTGGCACGCGGGTTCGCGTCAACTTCCCTGCTCCTCATGTGATGTATCTTCGTCAAGGATAGAAGATGTTCGCTCGTATCCACAGCCTGACGGATGGGCTCACCCTCCATTTCAAGTTGATAGAGGATGGCCATCTCTCCGTCAAGGTCTTCGGGCACTTCGAGACTCGTGCAAGGTGCTGCGTGGACAGCTCCTCCGATGACGAAGACTCCTCCTCGAAAGAGGGTGACGATGAGGACAGCGGCAGCGACGACGAGGGCGGTAGGCGGCAGGATGACGGGTCCGATTAGGTGTCGGGCGCCGCTTCTGGTGGCACCGGTGACCCCATCATCCGCGTCGCTGGCTCCTTGAACTTCTCGGGGCCGTCCCCTTGGCGGCTGGCGTAGGGAGGCTGAAGAAGAGGAAGAGGAAGAGGCGGGCGGCAAGGTCCTCATGTCGTAGTACGCGGGCACCGACGCCTTCGTCGGGTACTGATGTCCTGTCGCCTCGTCTTCGAGCTGTGCTTCCGGCGCCGCCATCACCATCCAGCCTTTGGGCGGCCACCAAGATGTTCTCTTGGTGTCTTCTGGCACCCGTAGCTCGCCTAGGCGCTGCTTTCTCCCTTCTCGCCTCCTTGACCTACCTCCTGAGGAGAGGGACAAGAAAGGCATTACGGGCATCTTATCTCTTTTTAGTTTGTAAGCCTTCGGGCATCTGTTAAATTCAAAACTTGTAATCTCCTTGTTCATGTTTTTCATTCCCTGTGGACTGTACCTGAGTGGAATGTTTTTAATGAAAAAGGAATGTTTGCTGGGTCATTTGTTCGCATGTAGAACCCACAACTAGGAACAAATCCCTGATATCTCTAAGATAAACATTTTCTCGTCCGGCAATAGGCCTTGCCGTCTCCCCACTCCGCTCGACCTTTCTCACGCCTTTGCCGGAGGTAGGGACGAAGTGGGTTTAGGCTCCTTGCTTCATCCTTTTGCCGCCGCGACTACGACCAAACTTGGCCCCAGGAACGAGTCCTTGGGCCTAGAGTTATGGGAGCACGGTAGTTTTAAGGAAAGAAGCAAGGTTTCACATACCTTAGCCCATAATGGAATACATGACAAGGGATGAAGAACTTATCTGAAGCTGCAGCCCCCGGCAACCCTGGTTTGCCGTGGGTAAATCTTTGCTCTTGTAGCCCCCGGCAACACTGGCTTGTCGGGGCCTAGATGCTAGTCTGTCCCTTTTTCTTCTCCACAAGTGGGTTCGGCAAGGATACCTGCGTGTCCTGTGAACCAAAGAAGATAGAAGAAAGACAAAGGGACGCAAACTCGACCTCTAAGCTAGGGGTTAGCCGCCGCTAAGCACTATCAACCCTAACCAAGGATGAGACTCGACTCAGCATGCATGCTATAACTTAGGGCGCCAGCGCTTCATTTATTTATGCTCAGGGTCTGCGCCTGGCTTCGTACAAAGGGTTACATGCCTTGTCGGCAAGGCTTGTACAAAAGGTGGCTTGCCGGGGGGACCGGCAAGCCGCGCCTTATGGGTAAAACTTGCGAAGATGCTCAATGTTCCAGGAATTCCTCACCGGAACGGCATTTTCGGTCTCCAGGCGGACTGCGCCAGGCCTGGTAACTCGTATTACACAATAAGGGCCTTCCCACTTCGGCGTCAACTTGTTTTTATTCTTGGCCGATTGAACGCGCCGAAGAACAAGGTCGCCTTCCTCAAAGCTTCGGGCATGGACCTTGCGGCTATGGTAGCGGCACAAGGCCTGCTGGTAGCGTGTTGTTCTCACAGCCGCCCGAAGACGATCTTCCTCAAGGAGTGTTGCGTCATCTTGCCGCAGTTGCTCTTGCTCAAGCTCATCATAAGCGAGCACTCGAGGTGACCCGTATATCAGTTCAGTGGGGAGAACTGCCTCTGCCCCGTATACCAGGGCAAAGGGTGTCTGGCTGGTGGCTCGATTTGGCATCGTTCTGATCGACCAAAGAACCGTCGGCAATTCATCAATCCAGCGCCTCCCGCTCTTGTGCAGCCTGTCAAAGGTCTTTGTCCTTAGTCCTCGCAGCACTTCAGCATTTGCCCTCTCAGCTTGACCATTGCTTCGGGGGTGAGCAACGGAAACGAAACAAACTTTGCTGCCGAGGTCTTGGGTATATTGCATGAAGGTGCGTCTTGTGAACTACGTGCCATTGTCGGTGATGATCCTGTTGGGTACACCAAAACACCACACTAGTCCCTTGAAGAACTTGACGGCTAACTGAGCTGTGACCTTCCTTACTGCCTCCACTTCCGGCCACTTTGTGAACTTGTCGATTGCAACGTAGAAGTACTCAAAGCCCCTGACAGCGGGGGGGGGGGGGGG
>LR738715.1:382931577-382943543 GCA_902687465.1 Secale cereale | reverse complement strand
ATGTCGAGCCCCTAGACAGAGAAGGACCAGGAGAGAGGAATGGTTTGAAGGGCTTGAGCTGGTTGATGAAGTTTCTTTGAATGGAAATGGCACGCTTCACACCTGGTGACCAGTGCCATCGCATCCTGGAGGGCAGTGGGCCAGAAGAAGCCTTGCCGAAATGCCTTGCCGGCAAGGGCTCTTGACCCTATGTGGGATCCACATATGCCTCCATGTATCTCTGCCAACAGCCCCAGTCCTTCCTCTCGAGGGATACACTTCAATTTCACGCCGTTCGGTCTCTTTCTGTACAGGACGTCATAGACGAACTGGTACATAATAGACCGACGGGCTACTTTTTCTGCTTCTTCCTGCTCCTCAGGAAGTTCCCCAGTTTGGAGGAATCGGACGGTATGCTGTGCCCACACTGGAGCCTTGGGCTCGACGGCGAGGACCAAAGGCATTTCCTCCGCCATGGGAGCGGCTGTCTCGACGGCAAGAGCTTGACGCTCCGCCGGAGCCAGCTGTCCCGTGGCGGGCTCAGTGTCCCCGGCAACATCCTTGCCGGCGGCTCCGGGGAGCTCGGAGGGAAAGTACTTGCCGGGCCCTGATTTCCTTCTCTTGTTCTGCTCTGTTGATGGATCAACGGATGGCTGAGAAAGCTGAAGCACAAAGGTACCTGGTTCCACAGGTAACTTGAGGGCAGCGCGCTTTGACAGGTAATCGGCGATGTCGTTCTCCGCTCGGGTAACGTGCCCTGCCTGTATACCATCAAAGCGCTCTTCCAACTTTCTCACTTCATCGATGTAGGCCTTCATCAACGGGCTCTGGTAATCTTTGTTGACTTGTTTGACGACAAGCTGCAAGTCGCCCCTGACAATGAGTTTCTTGATTTCGAGGTCTCCCGCGATCCTAAGACCAGCAAGCAGCCCCTCGTACTCAGCAGTGTTGTTCGTTGATACCTCCCTGGGGAAGTGCATCTAGACCACGTACCTGAGGTGCTCTCCAGTGGGCGCGACCAGCAGTACGCCAGCCCCGGCGCCTTGTAAGGAGAAAGCTCCATCAATGTACATGATCCAGTTGCAACTCACCTCTTTGCCGGGGAGAGCAGTTTCCTCTTCATCAGGCGTCGCGGTCCATTCTACAACGAACTCCACCAGGACTCGGCTCTGAATCGTCGAGGTACTTTCAAACTTGAGGCCAAAGCTGGACAGCTCCAGTGCCCACTCTACAATCCTTCCCGTTGCATCTGGATTGTGCAATATCCATTGTAGAGGGAGGCGAGTGACGACAGTGATCTCGTGCGCCTGGAAGTAGTGACGCTGCTTCCTCGAGGCCATAAGAAGGCCGAAGATCAATTTCTGCACACCGGAGTACCTTGATCTAGCCCCCTGCAAGAGGGAGCTAACAAAGTAGACCGGGTGCTGCATCATTTTCTTCCTTGCCTGCACTCCAACCGGCCGTGTCGTCTCTGCACCAATGGCATCAGGCTCTGTCGCCGCTATCGCCTCTTCATCAATTTCTCTTTGCGCCACTAGTGCGGCGCTGACCACCTGGTTTGTTGCCGCTAAGTATAGCAACAATGGTTCTTTTGGCCTAGGCGCAACTACTACTGGCATGGAGGAAAGGTACCTCTTCAAGTCTTGTAATGCTGCTTCAGCTTCTGGCGTCCATTCCATTGGGCCCACCTTTTTCAAAACATTGAAAAAGGGAAGGGCGCGCTCGGCAGACTTGGAAATGAATCTGCTCATGGCGGCAACGCAGCCAGCAAGCCGACACACATCCTTGACCCGTTTGGGTGCTTCAATCTTCTCTATAGCTTTGATCTTGTCCGAATTAGCCTCTATCCCACGCTGTGACACAAAGAACCCAAGAAGCTTGCCGGACGGGACGCCGAAGACGCACTTCTCAGAGTTCAGCTTGAGGTTGATCTTGCGTAGGTTTGCAAATGTTCCTTGTAAATCCGGTATCAGGGTTGCCCTGTTCCTGGTTTTGACCACTATATCATCCATATAAGCCTCCATATTTCTATGGTGCTGGGGTTCAAAACCAATCTGGACTGCCCTTGCAAACGTCGAGCCAGCACTCTTCAACTCGAAAGGCATCTGTACAAAATAGTACATACCACATGGGGTGATGAATGTCGTCTTCTCTTCGTCTTCTCTTGCCATGAAGATCTGATGGTAGCCGGAGTAGGCATCGAGGAATGACAGCAGGTCACACCCAGCTGTGGAGTCAACAATCTGGTCGATGCACGGCAACGGGAAGGGGTCTTTAGGACAATCCTTATTGATATATGTGTAATCAATACACAGCCTCCACTTCCCATTTGCCTTGCGTACTACCACTGGATTGGCCAACCACGTCGGATGGAGCACTCCTCTTACCAAACCCGCAGCTTCCAATTTCCGGATCTCCTCTGTGATGAACTCTTGCCGTTCCAAAGCTTGCTTCCTGACCTTCTACTTGACGGGCCGCGCATGAGGACAGACATCAAGGTGGTGCTCAATCACCTCCCTGGGAACGCCGGGGATGTCGGATGCTTGCCATGCAAACACGTCGACATTCGCCCGCAGGAAGGTGACGAGCGCGTCTTCCTATTTGTCGTCAAGGGTGGAGCTTATGGTGAAAGCCCCTCCTGTGTCGTCCTCCTTGACGGAAACCTTCTTGGTTCCCGATGGTGTGGCCCTGGACTTCTTGTTTCTGCCAGTGGAGCTCTATGGCACGTCCTCGACGGGAGCGCGACACTCCGAAGAGGTGCGCTTGCTGGAGTGGGTGTCCGAGGTCACACCGGTCTTCTTCTTGCCAGTGGAGCTCTCTGGCATGTCCTCGACGGGGGCACAACACTCCGAGGAGGTGCGCTGGCCGGAGTGGGTGTGAGGTCTCACCGGTCCTCTTCTTGCCGGTGGAGCTCTCTGGCACGTCCTCGACGGGAGCACAACACTCCGAGGAGGTACGCTGGTCGGAGTGGGTGTCCGAGGTCTCACTGGTCTTCTTCATCTTCCCTCCCGGGGCTCCAGTGGCAGGAGCAAGTGCCCTCGTGGCGGCAGCTGCTGCAACTGCCTGCTGGTATAGTTGGTCAGCGCAAATCAGCGCATCTTTCTTATCGGAGGGGATGGTGATGATCGTCACAGGTCCTAGCATCTTCAGGGTGTTGTAGGCGTTGTGTGACGCTGCCATGAACTTGGCCAGCGCTGGGCGGCCAAGGATCCCGTTGTAAGGCAAGGGGATCTTGGCAACATCGAACACGATCCTCTCCGTCCTGTAATTCAGATCACTTCCATTAGTCATGGGCAGCGTGACCTTCCCCTTTGGTTGGCTTCTCCCCGGGTTGACCCCTTGAAACGTGCCCGTCTCTTCGAGGTCTACGTCAGGAATCTGTAGCTTCTGGACCATGATGGGCGAGAGCAAATTCAGACCGGCCCCGCCATCGACTAGCATCTGCATCACCTTGAGGTTGCGTATTGTCGGTGAAACCAACAATGGCAAGCACCCCACCACAGTGGTGCGATCAGGGTGATCCTCAGTGTCAAAAATGATAGGTCTGCTCGACCATTTCAGTGGCCTTTGGGCGCCGTACGACGGCTCTGCCGCTGTAATCTCACGCGCCCACTGTTTAAGCTGGCGGTGAGAAGTATGCAGTGAGGCGCTGCCATCAACGCACATGGCTTCCGTGGCTTTCTGAAACTCTTGGTCGGCGGACTCGTCGTCCTCTTCATGATCGTCGTCTCCAGGCCTTCTGTCACAGCCCCGGGCGGGCCTCTCCTCCTGTTTATCCTTGCCGCGACGGCCTGCTTGGCCGTCACGCTTCTTGCCGGACCCCTCAGCACCGTCCTGGCCCTTCTCCTTGTCCCGCCTCTCGTATTCAGCCCTCTGCTTCTCAACAAGGAGCTCAACCTATCGACAGTCCTGGAGATCATGGCCCTTGGTGCGATGGATCTTGCAGTATCGCTTGCCGGAGTTTCCTTGCTTCTCGGCAGCCGCCAAGGCCCGGCAGGCGACACACCCGACAATTTCCTTGCCGGGGTCACCCGCCTTGGTTTTCTTGGCGGAGCCAACGTCATCAGATCCCTCGACCGCAAGCACGGCTTTACCCTGGCGCTTCCTGTTGTGGTGCCGGCCTTTCTTCACTGGGGCGGTAGTATCGTCATCCGAAGAGTCGGTTTCCGCGCCGGCATCTTCGCCGGGGTACTTCCTTCCCTCTTCAGCCCGGGCACATCTGTCAGCAAGAACATAGAGTTTTGCCACATCTTTCACCTTGGTCATCGCCAGTTCTTCACGCATCTTGCGGTTACGCACGTTCTGATGGAACGCGCTGATGACGGCGGCAGGGTGAACATCAGGGATATTGTACAGTACCCGGCTGAACCTCTGTATGTACTTGCGCAGACTCTCGCCTTCCTTTTGGTGTATGACGTGCAGATCACTTGCTTGGCCATGGGCTTGATGACCTCCAGTAAAGGCGCCAACAAACTCATGGCACAAATCTGACCAGAAGGAAATAGAGTCTACTGGCAAGTGCATCAACCACGACATGGCATTGGGCTTAAGAGCCAGCGGAAAGTAATTCACAAGCACCTTATCATCGTGGGCTCCGGCAGCCTGCATCGCGATGGTGTAGATGCTGAGGAACTCCGACTGGTGGGTCTTGCCGTTGTACTTCTCGCCAACGTCGGGCTTGAAGGTTCGGTGAGTGGGCCACTGGAACTACCGCAGCTCACGGGTAAGAGCTGGACATCCTACCTCATAAGGTAGACCTCCAAGGCTCTCCGGTGCTGGGTGGTTCACAGCAGGCCCTGCTCGCCTGTCTGACTGGTGGCGCGCTCCGCGCCGGCGCTCGATGGTGGTTCGAGCGTCTTCATGAGCTCGCTCCTGAAGAACTTGACACTGGTCGCCATGGGTCCGTGGGTCGGACGACGCTATGGAGATGGCGTCACTCGTGACGTCTCGACGAGTCGACACACGCGGTACCGGGCGAGGGGGAGGCGAATGCACCGTGGCCACGGCGCTGCCGGTCCTCCCACCACCGGTGCATGGGACCCCATCGGAACGTCAACCCGGGGGCCTCGCGAGACTTGGTTCATCCTTGTTGGCGACTGCGACAAGGCTTCGGATGGTGGCTCTCCATTCGTCGAGTTTCCCCGTAACGGGAGGAAAGTAGAGGAACAACTGCGCGCGCCAGGGCTTCGGCTCGGGTTAACGGTAGCGAAACCTGCGCGGACTGCGACGCACTTCGACCCCTGACCATGTCAGGAGGAGCTCCATCACGATACCGCGGTCACATGCCGTTCCCATCAGTGCTTCGGCGGGCGGGCAGGTCTTCTACGTCCCAGGAGTGGTGCTCGGGGCTCTTCCCGCGGCGACGCCCGGCATCTTCAGTGTGAAGACGCCGTTCATCGCGTGCCGCTTGAGAGGAGCGTGCCGTTGGCCCCGGCGTGGGAGTCCTGGAGGCCCTTGCGTCGCCTTCGGGTGATGTGGCGGCGATCTTGGAAGGCCCCGCGCCACTCGCGGAGGGTCTGGCTCCGTCTTTGGAACTGGCGGTGTGTGGCCCGTTACCAGGCGCACAAAAATCTCCACCTCCCAAACACCGGCTGCTGGGACGGTGTTGGTGTTCGTGAGCAGCGCCCCGGGTCCTTTCGGCGACCGGTCCGCTGCTCGCCCGCGTCGGGACGGGCGGTCCGGCTTCTGACTGGCCAACCACCATCATTGCCTTCTTCTTGGGTGGCATGATGATGAAGAAACGTTGAACTGACTGCTAAAGCCGATTCTCACAACTGCGCCCCCTACCTGGCGCGCCAAAGATGTCGGTGTATTTGGATCGACACCTATGGGATCACAAGAATCCCTACTATGGTTGCGGGGCGCGGGGTTGAGAGAAGAGCGGATCCAACAGTTAGCACACGGTTCGTTTACCCAGGTTCGGGCCGCAAGGATGCGTAAACCCTACTCCTGCTTTGGTGGATTGTATATATGTGTTCTTTAGCTAGCTATGGGGGGTGAGGAGTTCTGAAAAGCCGAATCCTTCTCCTGGTCGCCTCGGGCCTCCTTTTATAGGGAAAAGGGGTTGCCACAATGGCACACAGGAGGTGGAAAGGGTACAGTGATGCGAGGTTATCCCTCGTATTACATGACAAGGTGCATTTAATGCACCTATCTTAGGTGTCCTTGCTTTATCGGGGACGGGGGAGACATCCGTCTTGTCCGTCGCTGCTCCTTCCTGTGTTGACATGAGCCCTGGCCAGCGATGCATGAGATGCCATGTAGGCAGGCAGGCAGCTAAGGTGGCGCAATGGTGGGTCTTCACGAAGATCTGCATGTTGCCATGTAGGTGCTTGCCCGGATGGTTGGGTCGGCAGCTGCATGGGGCGGTGGAAGCTTAGTTGGCGTGGGCCTGATGGTGGCCCTGCCGGTGTCCTCGGCAAGGGCCTTGCCGGGGCCCCGGCAAGGGTCTTGCCGCAACGCCTGCTGTCATCCCCGGCAAGGTGCTTGCCGGGGGTCTTGTGGTCCTCCTTGGCTGGGATCCCGCCAAGGGTCGTCGTCTTCTTAGTGCGTGTATCCGATCTTGGATGTCTTCACAAAGATCTGCATGCCACTACGGGGATATCTCCCGACTCCTTGCCCCATGGGGGCAGTGGACTCAAGGGTGATTCGCTCCGTAGGCATGGGGCGAATTGCCGCGGCAAGGGTCTTGCCGGGGCTGCTAAAGCCACCCCCGGCAAGGATCTTACCGAGGGAATCCGCTTCGTCCCTTTGCTCTTTGTGGTCTTGGCTTTGGGCTTCAGTTCCATCGAGCTTCGGTCTTACCCTGGCTCACCTCCCTTGCCGTGCTTGGTGTGGTGGTGCCCGTGGCTCAGACTGCCCATGTACAGTCATAGGGGTACAAAAAGTGTACCCCTCTATTTGTACACCGACATAGTGTTCTCATGACTGCTGTGTTAGGAGATAAACAATATAACTTGGGAGCCATTGTTGCATGTAGGTTACATCATAACGGATTAGATGGAGATTTTTTTTGTGGGATTTATGCCACTCGCATAGCCTACCATCTTGGTGTGCCTATACATGAAAATGATGAACTATTACCGTTTATTGAGAGGGATGAACAATCCCTCAAGTATCGACTAATCTTTAACAGGCGTCACGCTATCCATATTGCTCTCCCTACTCCTACCTTGTTTGACTTTCAGGAAAAAGGGAGATATACTATAACCAGGGAGGAGGAAAATGAGTATCAGGAGATCATGGAAGCGGCCCGTCTCCAAGCTGCAGCTCAATAGGCAGTAGTTGTTGCATCTCAGTACAACCCCAGCTACGGCTTTGTTTATCCGCCAGGCCAATATTGGCCATAAACCAACTTAGGCCAAAAGCCTAAGCTTGGGGGAGTACGTGTTTCTCACCGACATTACATTCATGTTCACACTTATTCTAGTCGTCGGTGGTCACACTCTTTCATCGTACTATCCATGCTTAGTTTCATTTCTTTTCTTAGTCTTTCTCTTGTGTGTTAGAAAAACCTTAAGAAAAACAACAACAAAATTAGTTGTAGCTTTTAACGAGTTTACTTTCCAAGCTTGTAGTAGTAGTAATTAAAAGAAAACCCAAAAAGATTTCTCGATCTTCTTTTGCTTGTTGGGAGCTTTCTCGTGTAGATAGTTTCCTTTCTTTTCTTTGGGGGTCAAGGGTAGAAGACCATGATTGAAAATGCTTAGTGGCTCTCATATGCGTTATTGTTGATTTAACCTTGAGCCATATTACTTTGTCTTCTCTCTTGTATTAAATGCTGGCAAATTCCAGCTTAGTCCAATGCACGTGCACTCTTATTATTATCCACACCGTTCGGTCGTTCGAGTGAAAGGAAATAATGATGATATATGATGAAATAATTCAGATGAGAAAAGCTGGTATGAAGTCGACCTCTCTTGTTTTTGTAAATATGATAGTTCATCGTTCCTGATTCAGCTTGTTATGAATGAAACATGCTTGCAATGACGATTAGAGATCATAGCTGCTCATGCCATGCTTAATTAGCTAGGAGTTTATAATGGTCTATCTTGCGTGACAACATGATATTAAAATGGTTGTGATGTGGTATGATAGGGTGGTATCCTCATTTGAACGATTCAAGTGGTCTGACTTGGCACATGTTCATGCATGTAGTTGGAACAAAATCAACATAGCCTCCACGATATTTATGTTCATGGCGAATTATATCCTACTCGTGCTTGCATTCATTGTTGCTTAATTTTAATGCATGTTCATGGTTGCTGTCGCTATCTTGCTGGTCGCTATCTTGCTGGTCGCTTCCCAGTCTCTTTCTAGCCTTCACCTGTACTAAGCGGGGAATACTGCTTGTGCATCCACTTCCATAAACCCCAAAGTTGTTCCACATGAGTCCACCATACCTTCCTATATGCGGTATTTACCTGCCGTTCCAAGTAAATTTGTATGTGCCAAACTCTAAACCTTCAAATGAAATTCTGTTTTGTATGCTCGAACAGCTCATGTATCAACTAGGGCTCTCTGTATCTTCCATGCTAGGCGGGTTATTCTCATGATGAGTGGACTCCGCTCATCATTCATGAGAAAATGGCTGCTAACCGGGATGCCCAGTCCCATGCTCAAATCATAATAATTAAACAACCCCCCAGGGCTATTACTTGTTTGGACGGTACCCGTTGTTTCGGGCTAGCCGTGGAGTGTGCTTGTTGGTGGTTGGGGGAGTATAAACTTTACCATTCTGTTTGGGAACCGCCTATAATGTGTGTAGCATGGAAGATATTGAGATTCTTGGTTGTTATGTTGACAATGAGAGTATACCGCTCAAAATATTATTCATCACTATTTAAAAATCAAGCTCTTGCACCTCTACAAATCCCTGCTTCCCTCTGCGAAGGGCCTATCTATTTACTTTTACTCTAAGTCATCATCCTCTTATAAAAGAGCACCAGTTGGAGAGCACTTATATCATTTTCATGTATTGCTATTAATTTGCATTGAGTACGATCATGGCTGGATCTCTTTTACCATGAATTACAATGTCTAGTCAGTCCTTGATCTTTAAAGGTGCTCAGCATTTATGTTTTGCGGTCTCAGAAAGGGCTAGCGAGATACCATCTGGTTATATCATATCATGATTGTTTTGAGAAAGTGTTGTCATCCGAGGTTTATTATTATTGCTCGCTAGTTGATTATGACATTGATATGAGTAGACACGAGACCTGAAAGTTATTGTGAATATGGTTAGTTCATGATCTTTGCTGAAAACTTGAATGCTGGCTTTACATATTTATAACAACAAGAGCAAACAGAGTTTGTCAAAGTTTTTCTTTATCACTTTCAGTTTATCAACTAAATTGCTTGAGGACAAGCAAAGGTTTAAGCTTGGGGGAGTTGATACGTCTCCAACGTATCTACTTTCCAAATACTTTTGCCCTTGTTTTGGACTCTAACTTGCATGATTTGAATGGAACTAACCCGGACTGACGCTGTTTTCAGCAGAATTGCCATGGTGTTATTTTTGTGCAGAAATAAAAGTTCTCGGAATGAACTGAAAATCAACGGAGAATTATTTTGGAAAATATAAAAAATATCCACGAAAAGATCCATGCCAGGGGCCCACACCTTGTGCACGAGGGTGGGGGCGCACCCCCTCCCCCTCGGCGCGTCCCTTGCCTCGTGGGCCCCCTGTTGCTCCAACGACGTACCCCTGGACTCCATATATTCACTTTCGGGGAGAAAAAAATCAAAGAGGAAGAATTATCGTGTTTTACGATACGGAGCCGCCGCCAACCCCTAATCTCTCTCGGGAGGGCTGATCTCGAGTCCGTTCGGGGCTCCGGAGAGTGGAGATCGTCGCCATTGTCATCATCAACCTTCCTCCATCACCAATTCCATGATGTTCACCGCTGTGCATGAGTAATCCCATCGTAGGCTTGCTGGACGGTGATGGGTTGTATGAGATTTACCATGTAATCGAGTTAGTTTTGTTAGGGTTTCATCCCTAGTATCCACTATGTTCTTATATTGATGTTGCTATGAATTTGCCATGCTTAATGCTTGTCACTAGGGCCCGAGTGCCATGATTTCAGATATGAACCTATTATGTTTTCAAGAATATATGTGTGTTCTTGATCCTATCTTGCAAGTCAATAGTCACCTACTATGTGTTATGATCCGGCAACCCCGAAGTGACAATAATCGGGACCACTCCCAGTGATGACCGTAGTTTGAGGAGTTCATGTATTCACTATGTGTTAATGCTTTGGTCGGTACTCTATTAAAAGGAGGCCTTAATATCCCTTAGTTTCCACTAGGACCCTGCTGCCACGGGAGGGTACTACAAAAGTTGTCATGCAAGTTCTTTTCCATAAGCACGTATGACTATATTCGGAATACATGGCTACATTACATTGATGAACAAAGCTAGTTCTGTGTCACCCTAGGTTATAACTTTTACATGAGGAATCGCATCTGACATAATTCTCCATCACAGATCCAGTGCCTACAAGCTTTTCACATATTTCTTGTTGCTCATTTACTTTTTCGCTGCTACTATTACAAAAACTACAAAAACACTACCGTTACTTTTATTGCTGTTACCACTATTTCCATATTACCTTGGTAGTAAATTACCTTGCTGCGGATACTAAGTTTCCAGGTGTGATTGAATTGACAACTCAGCTGCTAATACTTAAGAGTATACTGTGGCTCCCCTTGTGTCGAATCAATAAATTTGGGTTGAATACTTTACCCTCGAAAACTGTTGCGATCCCCTACACTTGTGGGTTATCAGACACCTTTGAAGGAAATCAAGAAAAAATGTCCCTCTCATATCACTACCAAACTCTGTCAGAAATAGGAGCCTACATTATATACGTTTGAAGAAACATATCCACTATACTTTGTCTATATGTTGTATCTACAACGTTAAACACCAGATCAAATTGTGCTTTAATTGTCCTACAACTTACGTCAAATGGATGGATGCGTAAGGGAAGTTACTACAACAACTGACTCCACTTCCTTTGCCAGGTAGGCCTCAACAACGGATGCATAGATAGAGATAGGAAACACAGAAAACACATCCACGCATTGGGTTGCAGTAAATCAGATCCGGAGACACCTCTACTGACTGCCAAAGGGCCCACGGGAGAGGCCTCTCCCCATATAACAACCAAATAGAGTATCCACATGAAGTCCACATCCTCGCCATGACCATCACACCCATGCTGCCGCTTGCCTTCTTTGCTCGAGCCACCGAAGAAGGAAAATCTCACAGCGGAGGACAGGAACTGAATCGGATTTTAGTGCGTCGGCCTAGGACAATCCCCACAACTGAAGAAGAATCAAGCCCTCGCATTGATTATAGCTCACTAGAATAGCGACGATCGACGAACAACCTCAAACGAAGTCCCCACACCATGGCCTACAACATTAGCACCCATTGTCCCCTCGGTCGCCACCATTGTACCCGGCGCACCTCGTGACGACGAGATCCTCTAGCGGAACTCCGGTCAACCGGATCCACAACAGTCCCCTAGCTCCTCGCCGATGCCACCAATGATCCAAGCCGAAGAGAAAGAGCCAGGACAAACCTTCTTCCTTGTGCCACAATATTCATCTCCCGATGAAAGCTTCGGGGCACACTACAACTGCTAAGCCTATGTACACCACGGAGGGAAGATTGGGGTTCCCCGGCCCTTCCGGTAGCCAGAGTTGCAGTCAGAAGTAGGGGCGGCTGCTTTGTCGCCTGCCCTTCCGACTGACGGATTAGCCGGGGGACTCCTTTGTCGCGTGCCCTTCACCCTCTATCTACTCATCAGGAGGGGAAACAAACATATTGAATTTATTGTGCGAGTGGAAAGAGGCGTGCCATTAATTTTCTCTCTCCCTCTCTATGTATTGCCAATGAAGCGGAGGGTAGTGCCACGTCAACTCATCCTTATGATCAGTCCCACATGTAAGCCAGTACTGAAACGATGACGTAG
>LR738715.1:382888268-382931567 GCA_902687465.1 Secale cereale | reverse complement strand
GTGCCACAATATTCATCTCCCGATGAAAGCTTCGGGGCACACTACAACTGCTAAGCCTATGTACACCACGGAGGGAAGATTGGGGTTCCCCGGCCCTTCCGGTAGCCAGAGTTGCAGTCAGAAGTAGGGGCGGCTGCTTTGTCGCCTGCCCTTCCGACTGACGGATTAGCCGGGGGACTCCTTTGTCGCGTACCCTTCACCCTCTATCTACTCATCAGGAGGGGAAACAAACATATTGAATTTATTGTGCGAGTGGAAAGAGGCGTGCCATTAATTTTCTCTCTCCCTCTCTATGTATTGCCAATGAAGCGGAGGGTAGTGCCACGTCAACTCATCCTTATGATCAGTCCCACATGTAAGCCAGTACTGAAACGATGACGTAGCCAACTTGCTGATGTGGATAGCGTGCATGTCAAGAGAAATAACATAGTGGGGATGAACTATTTAGGTATTATAGATCTGGCACAAGTACACAAAAAGTAAGGATAGTCAGCCAATGATAGGTTCATAATATCTCTCTACTCTTACAAAAAACAGAGTTGGTGATGATGGTGTGGCTGCCATCCTACAATATGGACTGTCCGATCTATATCCGACTGATACGAAGGAAACTATGACAATTTTGCAAAAAGATACCCGCACTCCTCTCCAAATTCACAGACAAGGCCTTCCCTCATTCATCCTTATCTCCCACAAGATAAACCACTCATATAAATGCACGGGCATCTTGCTAGTACTCTATAGAAAGTTTAATGCCAAACCATGATAACAAGAGCACACAACAACTAGGCAGATTGTTGCGTACATAAAAGGGGTACACCATAACCATCATATATAAATCGGGAAAGTGGAACTGGCTGGAAAATACGGTGGTGTATGATCGCTACTAATTGGAAGCCTATCAATCACGTACATGCTAGCTCAATCAACTATTGACTGCAGATGTCCCTGCTCCCCTTCCTGCTAAATACATAATAACAAAAGAGGAACATGTTAAAGAACAGAAGAGGAAGCATACTCTTGAGATTCCTCTTCTTTCTCCACCCATGATGAATCACAACGCCCAAAGAAATGCAATTCCATGATGTCTCTCTACATGTGGCCACATGCGTTTGGAAAACCTAGTGGGAGCATTAGCTGACCAATTAAATGTGTGTCTGTTAACTAATATCAATATCATATCACAATTCATATTTGAAAAAGTAAGCTTTGGACTTATGATAGGTGTGTTGTTTAGCTTGAAGAGTGCACTGCTGCTAGTGCGAAACAAAGCACCTACACAGATCATAGTGTAGATATAACGGGAAAACCGTAAGCATCACAAGTAAAATCAGGAAAGTGGAACTTGCTGGAAAATATGGGCTACTATTGCCGGTACGACTAGAAAGGCTTCGGATACCAGCTCTCCTCAACTAAAGGTGCGGTATTGTTAATATTAGTATAACTCTCAAAGGCGACACAGCTCCCCATAGTTCCTTGCTAATCTTATAGGATTCAAGATGGCAGGCCACTACAATTCCTATTCCCATGTTTACAAAATCCTATGAATCAAAGAGGCCTGAAGAGTTGAAAGCGTCCATCACAACTAACCGAATAGACCTGTACACTACAAATGTCCCTGCTCCTCTTCACTACAAGGAACATACTGTACTACTATTATACTCCCTCCGGTCCAAAATATAAGTCTTTGTAGAGATTTCCACTATGGATCACATACATATGTATACAGATACATTTTAGAGTGTAGATTCACTCATTTTTCTACTTATGTAGTCAATGGTGGAATCTATACAAAGACTTGTATTTAGGAACAGAGAGAGTACTTATTAAAGAAGAATAGAAGAGGAACATGCTAAAGAAGAGCAAGCAAATTTAGGATAATAAAATGTTCGTTGCGCGGTGCCCACACATGATGACCCAGAGTGCATTAAGAATGCAAATCCCTGCTGTCTCTCTATATGTGGAACACGTGCTTTTCGAAAGTAAAGTGGGTACATTAGCTGACCAATTAAACATTATCTGTTTTAGTAGTATCATCATCATATCAGATTCGTATTTGTGCAAAACAAATTGGAATTATGAGTGCCACATTGTTTAGCTTGATGGATTGACGAGCAGTGCTAAGCAGCTACGATGATGGTACAGAATATAGAGGAATGTCTGCATGCAAGTCGCGTGACTTTCTTCATTTGGGTCAGTCAACCATTTCAGGTAGTTGGATGAAGATCCTACGTCTCCTAGCCATTCTTATTTCTCACCTCTGATTCTTCCTCTACAGAACACCGCAAGGATCGCCGGCCGAACCATCAACCCTCCCCTGAACCGCCCCCACCGCCGGTGTTCCTCCGCCCCCAACCCCCGCCCCCACCCATGTCGAGTTTTTCCTTCGGAGAGGCCCCACCACTGCCCCCACGCGAGCACCTTCCATCCCTCCAATGAACTCTGGCGAGCTCTCAAAAATTGTGTGACCCAATTTTGAAATTTAGTCTACTACCATTTAGCTAGTGCGGAATATAAAACGGGAAAACCATAAGCACTGCGAGTATAGTGTTGAGCGTGCCATGGTAGATTTGAAGGTGCAAACGGACAAAGGCAACTTCACAACCAAGCAACTAACAAGTAAGATCTTAAGTGGTGGACAAGAAATCACAGTAAAGCAGTGGCGACCTATTTTCTGCTGCGACAAATAAGTTGAGCAGATACAAAAGGGTACCGCCTCTGGTGCGGCGCCGTGTATGAATATGCTAAGAATTTGACGGTGCGACGGTTGCGATGGCTGTCAGCAGTGTGGAAGCAAATGTAGGAGGGCAGACGGTGGTGGCGGGGGAAATATCTCGGCACGGTGGACGAGACGGTCATAGGAGCGGCTCCAGCAAGGTGAATGACGGCGGGGATGAAGCGAGAGGATGGGATGCAAGGATCCTGGTCCGAAGCCATGGATGAGAGAGGTCGATATCTTGTAATGGACGACGGCGTTAGGGTATCAGCTCTGGCATGGTGGAGGAGGAGGGTGGTGGATGAGGTGGCAGACAGAGGAGGCTGGGGTGGAGAGGGTGTTTTGGCACCCGCGGAGTACAGATGGGGAAATGGAGGGAGAGAGGTATGGGGGAACCAAGTCTTTGGGACGTGCTTGTCTCAAATGCGGGGAAAGTTACCAACTTATCACCCATTTAAAATTTCAGACATCACAAGAATATTGGGCTGTTGGGGATATGACGTTAATCTCGCATACACCGAATATTTGCCGATGGTGATTTCAGCCGAGGAGAGTTTGTTATGGCGCCCACCATGTATGAATCCAGGTGAGAGGCTATTTTGGCCGAGGAGACACTGTGTCTTAGCGCCCACCATGTATGAATCTGTGCGAGAGGTGATTATGTCACGTTTGAGTGAAATTACAAACATGCCCCTATCAAGACCTATTGAAATTGAGCCAACTAGTTTTGTATGCCAGGGATAGGCAGTAATTTTTATCTCCCATATTTTGGTTTCGGGCGGTTATTGCGAGTTTCGCCGCCTCGTTGAAATTAGTGAGAAAAAACTTGCACATTTACCGTGCCAACTCTATTTGTATTCTTTTTTTCCGTGCAGGATCCATTTTCTATTCTTATAAATTTCTATATACATAATTATATATATACTTTCAAAAGCACAACAGACAATTCTGCTCCTTTATATATATGGGATACAATGATCTCAAAATCATAAGGTTGAATTCAATTTTTTTAAACCAAATTATGTTCAACTCAAATGTATGGATTAGTAATATCTAGATATTAAATAACATAGACGCGTGAATTCATATGAGTATGCATGTTTGATAGATCTATTTTGGTTAGAGTATGAATTACAGGTATCATCATCTCGAATTCAAATATTTGAATCCCTTTTATGTTGACATTTTCTATACACGCAAATAAATATTTGAATCTCCTTTCACGCCCATCTCTCTTGCGTGCTCCTTCATGTACATATCACTCTCTTTTCTCTATCTCACCTGCACGATCACTACAAGTTTCTCCCTTTTTCGCAAAATGGTCTCTCGCCGTCTCCCTCGAGAAGTGTCAGGCTCTCTGCATAATTATACATTACACGGTTTTCATTATCTCTCACGTCTCTATCGTTCTCTTGTATCACTAGGTACCTAAGATTTCTTTTTCACCGCCACACAGACACTCTCACTCATTTTTCACTTTGTCTTTCTCTCTAGGGTTCTCTCACGCACCCTATATCTTTCTAGATATGACTCCTACCACTAAAATTACTCTCTCCCTCACACACAACGTTTGTTGGGGTCTCCTTTCCATCTTCATCTCATCTCTAAAACTGACATTATTCATTTGTTTACCGATCAGACAAACTCTTCCCCCATATCTCCCTCTCTCACACATACAACTCCCGCTTCCACTACCCCTCCTAACTAGCGTCTCTATCTCACACATATAAACTCTCGCTTTAGCACCCTATCTCGTATTTCTCTCACAAACATTGATCGACCAGCCTCTAGAAAGGTTTATCCATCCGTACACTCTTGCTTCCACTATCTCGTACATGTCTCTCTCGTGCTCCTTGTATCTATGTAGATTTTTCGTCCCTTCTTGAGACATGCCCTATCGATCGTGCACACACACACACACACACACACACACACACACACACACATTATCGCCTCATTTTATGATGATACCTCTCGCACACACACTCTTTGTGTCTTTGTCGCACATGCACTCCGTTCTCCTCCTCTATCCCTCTCTTTCACACACGCACACCACACACACACATGGGATTTTTGCAACAATATACCACTTCTTTAATCTTGAAACAAACCACATTCTCCCTTATCTCATCAAAACCACCAAAGGAATATATTTTGAGTGAAACATAACGTATTTTTAGTGATATACGTATTTCAAAACTAGACTCTTTTCTATCAAATCGGTGAATACGTATTAATCTACTTTGAATGTGTTGCAATGCATTGGAACATTGCTAGTCATTATTGTATAATTGTTTGGACACCAGACAAATGGTGGAGTACATATACAAAGAGAAGAGGCACACACACGCAATCGGTCTCTCGCTGTCTTGCACACATGATAGTTATGTAAAGGCACCATAAACAAATAAACCCTAGGTGCACGATTGCTGCATGCGTGGGTACCGGGTATGTGGTGGGGCGCACCTTTGTAGGAATAGCCATCTCGCGTGATAATTTAATCCGTAGGAATGGATGCTCGGGGACCACAGGTGAACAACCTGGAGGCGGTGGCTCGCCAGTCGCCACTGATCGAACTGCCATGTTTAAAAATTCATTTTTTAGGGGGGGGGGGTAAAGAATTCCGATTTTCAATGGCGTGTTATACAATGTTTTAGAACTATTGGTATGGAGCGAAAAATGTAATTGACCACTACTACCCTCGTCCTGGTTTACTAGTCCCTGTCGTATTTTGGGTCAAAGTTTGTCCATGAATTTAACTTGCAAAATGTGAATGCAAAATGAGATTATCTTATCTCTACTCTTTATCTCTACTTTTCTCTTCTCTTATCTTCCCTTTTCTCTCTCTCTTATTTCTCTTATTTAAAAAAATTGAGTTAGTGATGATGGTGTGCCTCCCATCGTGCAATATAGACCTTCCGATCTATACCTGACGGATGTAAATCAAACTATGACAATTTTGCAACAAGATACCCATAGCTCTGTCTACATTTGCATATAAGGCCTTCATTCATTCGTCCTTATCTCCCACAACCTCATTATTGAGCAATTAAGAAAGGAAGCCTATGTAACAATCTGACATGGTGGCCGCAGCCGCCGTCGTCCATCCCCATGCTTCCCCTAAGTCCAACCACCTACCACCTCCATGCCCCACTCCCCCTCACCATATCTCTCTTCTTTCTCATCTCCCCCACTCTGCTCTGTCTAAGGTGTTGGGACACGGACGATGCAGTCGATGTGCTTGCAGAGGTCAGTGTCAGAGAGGATCTACATGAGCAGTGTACGCGCTGAGCTATGTAAACATGTAGATATCATTAGTTTTTACACATGAGATTACTCCCGCATGGGTCAATCACAATAGATGTTTTGTAAAATAAATGCATCTTGGTGTTTCATGCAATGCACGGGCATCTTGCTACTAGTAGTACCGAAAAAAGGACCCGCGGGAGTAATTTCTCTCACACGGTGCCAGAGCAGATGCGACCTCTCACTGGCACGGGCATTGAACTGGCGCGCCGGCCAAGAGTGCCCCACTCACTGCACGCCAAGCTGAACATGCCTCCTTGCCACATTCAACGGGCTTTAGACTTCCCTGCTTACCTCCAATGAATCCGCGCATGTGCCGGCAACACGTGTCCTTCCGTGAGCTGGTTGGTTCCTCTCATCGGCCCGCTATTTAAACGAGGCCAGACGCCTGGAAAGACCCACATCACACCTCTGCTCCCCATATCCTCCTTGCACCATTCTCTCCAATCTCCATAGCATCGAGCAAACACGAAGTCGAGTTCTCTGGCATAAAAGCCACCTGGGTGCCCCAACGAGCCATGTAACTTGCTCCAACACCTGCCTCCCTGCCCCAGGCCGTCAGTGCCATGGGCAGGGCTACAGGCAGGAAAGCGAAGGACCAAGGATGTACCTCAATTTTAGTGGAAGTCCACAATATTATACGCGAGTCCCTACTCCACCCTTGTAAAGTTGCACCTTTTTCATCAATGCGCTCATAAGGAATTTGCGCTTTGGCTCTGAAGTAAATGTTGTTATGGAGAAGCATTGATGTTAGTAGAAAGAACTAGAGATTTTTCTTAGTTTCTAATTCTCACATTTTTTCTTTGAAGTGAATCATTTTTGTGGACATTATCTATGAATGTGAAGATATCTGTGAATATGAGTTTGATGTGAAAATTGGACTTGGAATGTTGGGCTTGCATCTGAACTATACCATGTCCAATGGTTCGTCTGTTATTGTTCGTAAAGTAATGGATGTTATTACATGATCCGAAAAATATATATTGTGTGCCACATCTCGGTATCAGACTTACATAGATCTCAGTCAATGCACGAACATCAAAACAGGCATGCTGACTCGATAAACACTTGGACCTAGTTATTATGAATGAAAATTTGTATTCACAACAGATTTAGATAGTAGGAGACGCCTAGCCTGCTCTGCCTGTGCTAGCTTTTTTCTGGCTTCTTCATCTCTTCTTTGGCTTGGGTGAAGATATCATATGATTACTCTTTTCGCTTCTTCAGGAACTCAGCTACATTCTCAAGGGCTGCTGCACACTTTATTTCAGCCTTTACTAGAGCCACGAGGACACGAACAGTTAACAACTCCACCTGGCTTGTGTGTAATATAGCATCATCTGAGAATTTGCACCTTGTGTCTTATCCAGCATCATTAGGGAACGGGCACCTTGTGTGTAATCCAGCCCAATTTTGGAAACATGATCTCGAGGTTTACCATACTTCCCTCCTCGCAGGAACTACATCCTGACATGAAGTTACTTCTTTTTTAGATCAATAGTCAAAGATACCCAAATCCATTAAGTAGAAGCCAGATAAACATGACTCGAAGAAGTGAATTCAAAAGGAGAAATATAAAAATACACTCCAAGGTGAGAAGACCCATTTCCTACATCAAGCTAAAAACGAAAGCATTAGGACGATTAAGACTCTACCTATTACACATCAAAGAACACGAGGCTAAGAGCAATAGAAACTACAATATATACACATCGAAGAACATGAAGCTAAGAGAAATAGAAAAACCAGCAGAGGGGTGCACTAAGCCAAGGGTTGCTGCAGCAAAACAACCAACAACCAGATGATTTGTAGTGTGTCTGTAGCCATATTAGACTGACTAGATTCAAAATTAAATTATAAAGGATTGATCCTATGACATGTTGGGTCCAATGAGTAAATTGAGATCCTACAAACGATTGAGAGCCTAATCAAGTGTACAGGAAATTGCTTATCATGCCTATTATTGTTTAATAATCTGCCACACTACTCGATTGCATAGCATGAACTCTTGCCAAGCAAACAACATGGTTTGACCCTGTTTTCGGCTCGAGGCTTGCCCATGGCCTGGCCTGGTCCAGTGTTCACAACTGCTGCCAGACACATAGCATGGCAAAGTAAAAAAAGATCAGAACATGGATCCCTATGATTTCATTAAAGGAACCATCAAGGACACACAAATCATCCACCACTTCTAGTCAGGTTCTCAATGTCAAAGTAATTGAAAGGATGTTACTACCAAAGCTCATTTTACAGGTTCGGTGCAGCTCCTCTTTAACTTGCGATGTTCCTTGAAGATGTCCCTAATATCCCATGTTTGGTCTTCATTGCTCCTCTGCATGTTCACATTCATAGTTTTAAAATCTCAACATGGCAAAAAAAATACTAATACTCACGCATCTTGTGGGCATCTCCAAGAGGCACACAACGTGCGACATGCTAAAAAAGCATTTACAGCGCCGAAAAAGCCAGTTTTTGCGCGCCACAGAGTGCTGGCTCCAGCGGCCACTCCAAGAAATTTCGTGTGCGCGCCGCTCTAGCAGACGCGCTATATTTTTTCTCCTTTCTACTCTAACTCGATACACATTCGACTCCGAGTCGATACTGGCATAGATAGATACATAGATAGTTCTCGGCATAGATATAGCATATAGATAGATAAAAATGAAAGATATTTCAACAACTCCTTGTTGTCCTCCTCCCCCGACTCTTAATCCGCCTTGGTGATGTCCTCCTCTGATGTCTCAATGAAGGCGTCAAGACACCGATCATCGTCGGAGTCCCAGGGCGACGCTACTCCTAGCTCGATATTGAATTGAGCGGCCGCCTTCCGCATACGCCTATCCTCACGATAGGAGGCTCGCTGCGCCCTCCCCTTCTCCCTCTCTGCCCTCCTTTGCACAGAGAACTCGCGCTTGTTGATGATGTCCTGTGGAAAGCGTTGGCGCCACAATGCCATGGCTTCCTCGTCCATCTCGGCGATGCCGATACGATGCTCCCACCTCCAGCTGTTGCAACGATCCTCGTCGGTGATAATCCACAGGGGAGGTGCGAGTTCCTGCCCCCGCTCCTGCGTCGACACGTTGGGGAAGTTCATGTCCCTACGAGGCCACCGGAGGCACCATGCCACCGCGTCAAACGCGCGGACGGCCTCGTGGGCGGTGTCGAAAGTGCCGAGGCCGAGGTGAAAGTGCAACTAATCCTCGGGTGGTTTTGGTAATTAATAACAACATATAGCTCAGTGAACTAATACCCTTTCAAGATAAATATTTCAGGAAGTTCAATGGCTGGCATGACATGGATTAGAAATGTGGACCCCTCAAAATGCTAAGGACAAAGATTGGCAAAAGCTCAAGACTCTACATATTCATTTTTTTGATCCAAGATCACATTGAGTCCATTGGAAAAGCCAATACTAATAAAAGAGCATGAGGTGTTGCTTAAGGGTCTACTTGCTCGAAGTGCTTAGTAATATGCTCCATATCCCTCAACCACTTTCTCATTTCCACATATGTCCCAAACCTAAAAGTAAAACTCGGCCCCGCCGATTTGATCTATCCGGCACC
Organism: Secale cereale; assembly: GCA_902687465.1. Taxonomy (NCBI): domain Eukaryota; kingdom Viridiplantae; phylum Streptophyta; class Magnoliopsida; order Poales; family Poaceae; genus Secale; species Secale cereale. The sequence continues at coordinate 382,921,982 of LR738715.1, read as the reverse complement.
ACCGAGTTAACTTGATATAGCCAATGTCACAAACCCTAATCAGTTCGGCCTCATCGATAGGGATCTCGGTCTCACCGAGATGGGATTGCAAACTCTTTGTTTTCCCTTCGTAACATTTTGGTCTAACCGAGATGAGCAAATTGGTCCCACCGAGTTGGCATTGCAAACTCTCTATTTCCTCTTCGTAATGTTTCGGTCACACCGAGATGAGCGAATCGGTCCCAACGAGTTTGCCTGACAAACACTTTGTTAGCCTATTACCAAAATCGGTCTCACCGAGTTTGTGTAATCGGTGAAACCGAGTTGAGGATTTTTCCTAACAATAACGCATCGGTCCCGAATTGATACTATCGGTCCCAACGAAATGTCTAACATTCACATTTTGAACTGCTTCAGTCTGATCGAGTTTGTTTATTCGGTCTAACCGAGTTGGGTCAAATGTGTGTAATGGATAGATTTTGTGTGGAGGCTATATATACCCCTCCACCCCTTCTCCATCAGTGAGAGAGCCATCAGAAGCTGCCTACACTTCCACTATTCATTTTGTGAGAGAGAACCACCAGATCATGTGTTGAGACCAGGATATTCCAATCCAACCACAAGAATCTTGATCTCTAGCCTTCCCCAAGTTGCTTTCCACTCGAATCTTCTTTCCACCATATCCAAATCTATGAGAGAGAGTTGAGTGTTGGGGAGACTATCACTTGAAGCATAAGAGCAAGGACTTCATCATCAACACACCATTTATTACCTTTTGGAGAGTGGTGTCTCCTAGATTGGTTAGGTGTCACTTGGGAGCCTCCGACAAGATTGTGGAGTTGAACCAAGGAGTTTGTAAGGGCAAGGAGATCGCCTACTTCGTGAAAATCTACCCTAGTGAGGCAAGTCCTTCGTGGGAGACGACCATGGTGGGATAGACAAGGTTGCTTCTCCGTGGACCCTTCGTGGGTGGAGCCCTCCGTGGACTCGCGCATCCATTACCCTTCGTGGGTTGAAGTCTCCCTCAACGTGGATGTATGATAGCACCACCTATCGGAACCACGCCAAAAACATCTGTGTCTCCAATTGTGTTTCCACTCTCCAACCCCACCCTTTACCTTCATATGCAATGCTTTACATTCCGCTGCCACAACTCTAGAATTGCATGTGTAGGAAGATTGCTTGACTTGTGCTAAGTTGCTAAAATCTGCCAAAACATACAATTGGGAAAAGGCTATGTTTTTATTTGGCCAAGTAGTCTAATCCCCCCTCTAGACATACTTTCGATTCTACAAGTGGTATCTGAGCTTTGGTCTCCATTTGCATTTATTTACATAGCTTTGGTGATCATAGCCTTGGTTTCACAACCTAGGAGAGTATGGCGTCTAGTGAGGGAAGTTACCACCGTAGAGGTCCTTACTTTGATGGTACTAATTTTGCTAGTTCGAAGCATAAGATGAAAATGCATATTCTTGGACATAACCCCGCCGTTTGGGCCATTGCATGTATTTGTTTGCAAGGTGAATTATTCGATGGGAAGGAACCGAATTGTGAAGATACCGCTGAAGAATTGAAGATGTTGCAATACGATGCTCAAGCTTGCGATATCCTCTTTAATGCATTGTGTCCTAAAGAATTCAAGAAAATCAGCCGTCTTGAGAATGCAAGGGAAATTTGGGATACTTTGATTGATATGCACGAAGGTACCGACTCCAACAAGGAATCAAGGAAACCAAGTTGGATGTGCTTCAAATTCAACTTGAAAAGTTCAAAATGAAGGATGGTGAAGGCGTCGCTCAAATGTACTCTAGGCTTGCTCTCATCAAATATGAGATTGCCGGCTTAGGAAGCAAAGAGATGACCGATAGATTCATCATCAATAAGATCCTAAGAGCCTTGGATGGAAAGTATGACACCGTGTGCATATTGATCCAAATGATGCCCAATTACAAAGATCTCAAGCCAATGGAAGTCATTGGTAGAATTGTTGCTCATTAGATGTCACTTAATGATAAAGAAGAGCTTCACAACAAGTCTAGTGGCGCTTACAAAGCTTCATGTGATGCTCCTACATCATCAAGTGAGAAACAAGTCTTCAATGAATAATTGATCCTAATGGTGAAGAACTTCAACAAATTCTACAAGAATAGAAGCAAAGAAAGAAACTCAAAGTCAAGGTCCTACAATGACAAAAGATCATCTAGTCGTGATCGGAATTTCTACAATTGTGGAAGATATGGACACTACTCAAATGAGTGTACGGCTGCATATAAGAGAAGAGAGGACTCAACCAAAAGGAGAAGTAAAAGAGAAGAATCACCACCAAGAAAGAGAAGGAGTAGAGATGATCGTTATGAACGAAGACCCTCTCGTAGAAGCAAGGATTCAAAAAGGAAGGACAAATCATCAACAAGCTACACAAGACGAAGACATCAAGCTCATGTCGGTAAATGGGTATCCGGTTCCGACTCCGATGACCACTCCGAGAGAATCTATTACTCGGACTCCGAAGATACTCAAGAAGAAGGTGTTGCCAGAATTGCTCTTGTGTCATCCAACTCCTACGACATATTTGACTAACCAAATGAAGGAATTGGAAGATGCTTCATGGCTAAAGGCCCTAAGGTATCACACCCCGAATATCTTGATTTCAATAGTGATGAAGATGATTTTCTAGGAAATGATGATTTAGTTGTTGGTAGAAATAGTGATGAAAACTTTGATGAAATTGCTATTAATCATGCTAATCAAGATAAAACAAATGGCAACGATAAGGAGAAGATTGAGCATCTAACTAAAGAAGTAAACATTCTTAAGTTAGCTCATGAAACTACCTTAGAAGATCATCAAGAGCTTTTGAGGACTCATGAGAAGCTACGCTTTGAAAAGCTAAATCTAGAGCAAGAGCATGAGTTCTTAAAAGCAATCAATGATGATCTTCATAAGAAAAGTTCTTCTTAAATTGCCAAGTGTTTACTCTTGTCTACCTATATGCCACAAGTAAAATCTAGCAATAAGAACAAGAAATATTCCTTTTCTAGTAGTAACGATAATCATGATAAATCCGATGTTGTTGCTTCTAGTAGTTCACTTTATTCCACTAATGACTCTCTTAGCTTACACTTGAGCAAGAAAATATCTTATTGAAGGGAATTATAGAGAAAGGTGTTTATAAGAGACTTGCCGGGAGAAAGCAATTCGAGGAAATTGTACGCAAGCAAGGAAGGCACTGAAAGAATCAAGGTGTTGGTTTTGAACGAAAGTTCAATGCCAATGGAGTTGAGTGGGAAGAAGATCAATACCCCAAGACAAAGTTTGTCCCTCAACAAGAGAAGTATGATCCAAATTCCTTCAAGGGGACACAAGCCCAAGTTGATCTTCCACCAAAAGACCACAGGCTAAAAGGCAAGGACAAGCTTCAAGAGGAAATTTATGCATTTGAAAAAGCTCCTAAGGCCTTGGTCAAGTGGGTTCCCAAGACTACGTCAAGTTCTACTTCATCAAGTACATCTACAACTCCAAGGATTCCCATCAAGATGATGTGGATCCCGAAGAAGAAAAAACGAGAGAGCTGTTGAGGGTGACTCCGCCAATATACTTCACTCATATTCATATTGGCAAGTACAAGTGCAATCAACTTCCACATCTTGCACTAGTTCAAGGAGTCACAAACCCTCTTGTTGGTAAGACAAGAGACAAGGTAACCAAATGCTTTTATGGACATCATCTTGTGTGTATTCCACTCTCTGTCCATGGATATCTTTGCTTGTTCCTTGTGGGACTAACCCATGTAGGTATTGAAAGTGCAACTCACTCCAATGGATTGCTCCAAATGATCTACAACAACATTGAGCATCTACATCTTCCACACCTACATGAACTCATCATCGATAAAACCCAAGGTTAGTTCATCCCTCTTAAGGGGGATATCACATCTAGGGGGAGATTTACCCTAAGAATTGAGCTAAAGCAACTCTAATGGTGTGAACACAACAATGCTTTATGTAAAAGTGGCAAACCCACTTGTGCTTAAATGATGAGTATGACCTATGATCAAATGTTTTCATTTGACTCGTAAGTCAATATACTCAAATATAGATGACCTAGTCATCACCAATTGCTTTATAGATGCTAGAGTGTTTGTGCATGCTTTGCCACATATTTCATTTGCTATCTTATTGTGTGAGCATGTTGAGTGCATATTTTTCTCATTCGAGGACATCCATTTGTTGCTCTGATTGTCTCGCTTTCTTCTTTTGCCAAATGGATGGACAAGAATGCCTAAGAACCCCCTCTAGCTATCTATGATTTTCTTGTCTCAAACTCTATTCATGCTACATCACAAAGTTTGATCAAGTCAGATTCGAACCCTCTGAGTGAGGAGCACTTGGAGTCACCGATTCGTCATAGACTTAAACTTCCAAAACCTCTTAGTGCATTTCGGACTGACCGATTCATCACGTTTGGGCATACCGAGTCATTAAGTTGATCTAGGTTTTCAATCTTGGTTCAACCGATTAGAACAATTCGGCCACACCGAGTTGCAGTAACTGCTAGCAGTTTTGCATCTTGGTGCCACCGAGTCTGTCAGGACCCCGATCCTAAGTCACACAGGTCTAGCCTGTAACACATCATATCACTTTGCGGCCTCACGCACGGTATCCCCACGGGTGCCACCTTACCTGGCCCGGGACCGTTTGCGCATTTTGGCACACGTATATGATAGTGTCGCTAGCATCCATATGACAGAGAACCCGGGCCGACATGACTAGTTATAAACCAAAAGTGGCACTAAATTAGAGAGACAGGCATACATGACCCAGCAACGAACGTGTCGGTCATCAACGTATGAACCCAAGTCGTAGCAAGCTACAAGGACTTAAAGGAACAACGCGTGACATTTCCCCTAAGGGACAGACACAGGAACGAAGAAGGACACATGCCGGCCAGCCTAAGCGTTCCGGAGCAGTAGCAGGCTACCAAGGCTCAGTGGAAGCACTAGGAGACATTTCCCTGTAAGATAGGCTACGAAGGGTAAACAACTAGGTGTCGGATCCCACACATACCAAGCATTTCAATAGCATACACACAATATGCTCGATATTTGCAAATACAACATGGCATCACAACAAGACTTTATGAAACAAGTATTTATTCATTAGGCTCCAAGGAGCCAAATATAACTTAAGGTAGGCTGCCAAAGGTAAACAACTAGGTGTCGGATCCCACACATAGAAATACACATTACACGTACGCATAACATGCAAGTATGTGCTGTACAACAAGGCATCACAACATAACTCAACAACTCATATAGATAAAGGCCCAGAAGAGCCATCATAGCATTTATTACAATCAGAGGTCACATGACCCAACATACAGAGCATACAGGCAACGAAAGCATAACATGTCTGAGTACAGACAACTAAAAATGAAAAAGGCTGAGAAGCCTGACTATCTACAAGACCTTCCCAAGGGTACAAGATCGTAGCTGAGGTAACGAGCTAAACGTCGAAGTCCACGCGGAACCACTAGCGAGACTGAAGTCTCTCTGCAAAAACATAAATTAAGCAAACGTGAGTACAAAGGTACTCAGCAAGACTTACATCAGAACTAGCTACATATGCATCTGTATCAACAAAGGGGGTGGTGGAGTTTGACTGCAGCAAGCCAGCCTGACTCGGTGGCTATCCTAAACTACGACTGCAAGTAACTCTTTTGAGGTGGCGCACACGAGTCCACATATTCACCAATCAATACACCACTATGGATCCGCTCTCATCTCCCTACGAGAAGGCCATCCATAGCACTCCCGCTTATCTTGCGTGTTTTAGAGTATCCACTTTCACTTGTCTATGAACTGTAGAGGTAACCGAGAAGTCCATTTCCGCGGACACGGCTATTCGAATAGATTATATATATAACCCTGCAGGGGTGTACGTCTTCACACACGCTCTCACCACTTACCGCCGTTTACACGATATGTACTCGGCAACCTTCAAGCGGAGGCCCAGCGAGGGTGTCGGCCACGACCTGACTAACCACACAAGTCTCTCGTCCAGGTTTATCGCCTATTTGGGTTCCATCCGTGGGGAGATCCGGCCGGGGTGTCCCGCACGGCCCCAAACGATGTGTACAGGGTTCCCGCATCACCAAACGGGCAATCGGTACACCGTGCCACGTACCTGCCGCGTCATAGCCCACCCCGAGGGTCAGTGCTGCCCACGACCTCCAGTAAACTACAAACACCAGAAACTAGTTGCAACTCCTGGACAGAGAACAAGGGCAGTTAATAAGTCGAGAGGGTCCATTGGTTTCGGGCCCAATGCATGGTAGTAACTGGTCATGGATCAACCAACACAGAACTCAGTTCCTGAGGACGGCTGCAATGAGACAACCCACCATGTACTCCTACATGGCCTCACATCGCTACCTTTACCGAATCGTGTTCACACACTTAGCTCACACACATTAGGACATGTTCATCACCATTCCAATTCATCTCCGATGAATCAGACCTGACACAACTCTAAGCAATAGCAAGCATAACCAGAAAGCATGAATGAGTAGGCACAACATGGCTCAAACAACTCCTACTCATACTAGTGGGTTTCAACTATTTAGTGTGGCAATGACAGGTCATGCAGTGGAAAGGGGTTCAACTACCGCAGCAGGTAACAGTTGAAGCGTTGTTGTCCTAATGCAGTAAAAGAGAGCAAGAGCGAGAGAGTGGGATTGTATCGGAATGCTCAATGGGGTTTTGCTTGCCTGGCACTTCTGAAGATAACATTGGGTCTTCATTGGTGTCATCGATCACATCGTCGGAACACGTCTACTGAGAGGGGACAAACACTGGCAACAGAGAAAGAAACACAATCAATGCAATGCGACAATATGATGCATGATCATGACATGGCAATATGCTGTTGATTGAGCTAATGCAACTAGCAACACAATTAAATGAAGTTGGTTTGAACCCAAGATTCAAATTCAAACTCCTTATGTGATTATTTAAATGCCATTTAATTGATTTGACCTGATCAGCAGGTTTAACTTGTTCAAACATGCATGAAAATGCCATAAACAGATTCCTTGAATTTTTCTGATCATTTTTCATATATAAATTATTTTCATCTGAGCTACGGTTGATTTTATATGATTTTTAGAAGTTTTGGCTATTTTCTGAAATAAATAAATCCAATAGATTTATTTAAAATCCAGAAAAGTATTACTGCATCAGCCTGAAGTCAAAGTGACGTCATCGGGTCAACAACGTCAGCCCAGGTCAAACCTGACACTGGGACCCACTGGTCAGTGACTAGGCTAGTTAACAAAGGCTGTAAGTGCTGATTTAATACTAACTAAAATTGTCAGTGGGGCATGGGCCCACTGTCAGTGGCTAGCTAATCTAATTAAATGTAGTTATCATTAACCAAGGTTTAAGCTAATTAGGTTTAAGTCTAAACTAGGTTAATTAGTCATGCGGGGCCCGCATGTCATAGACCCAGGGGGGGTCAAATCTCGGGTCAAAGACCCAAACAAGCCGGCGGCTCACCGCCGACGACAGCGGGCACGGCGGAGGGGCTCGGAATCTGTCCTCCGTCGACCAAATGGCCGGCGAGGACCACCTACGTGACGCTGGCGCTCGTGCGCATCCAGCGGTGCCATCGGCTCGAGTCGTCGTGGACCCAAACGACGGCGGCGACGACTGGTGCGGTCGCCGGAGCTCGGGCGACGACAGGAACGGTGTTGCAACGCACAGCAGGAGCAACCGGTGTGAGTTTTGGGCTTCTGGTGTTGTGTGGAGTGCGGTTGTGTGCTCGGTAGCCGCTATAGGTAACGGTGGCCACGGCGGCGACATGGCCGGCGGGAAGGAGCTATCGGCTCCGGTGGGCAGCGGGGCTAGAGGAGGAAAACGACTGCGGGGAGAGCGGGATTGGGTAGAGGAGCTCACGGTAGGATCGAAGAGCAGCTGGGTGGGCTCGGGGAGGCATCAGAGTCGGTGAATCGACGGCAAGGCTCGCCGGTAGCCGAAGAGGGGAACGGCGGCGACGACTGCGTCCAGGGGCATCTGGTGCCTCGTAGCTCGGCGGAGAGGTCTGGGGCATCGAAGCGGAGCTTTTGAGCCAGTCAGGGGGGAAAGGGGGAGGCAGTGGTCATGGCTACGGCGAGCGGCCCTCTCAGGCGCGTTCGGTGGCGAGAGGGAGAGATCCAGGGGACGGGGTGAGAGCGAGGGAGAGTGAGAGGGTGAGGCAGAGAGGTGCGTGGCGTCGTCTAGGGTCGTCCAGGCGTCGGGGGGGGGGGAGAGCGGCAAGCAGGAGGTGGCCGGGGCGTGCCGGCGTGCCGCGGGCACACGCCGTGCGTCCGACTGGCGGGAGGAAGAAGACCCCCCTGCCCCTCATGGGCTGGGCCGGCCAGACGGGCCACACAGGTAAAGGCCAGGTAAGCCTAACTCTGTTTTATTTTCTGTGTTGTTTTCTTTTGTTTATACATTTTGCCACTGATTCAAATTTAAAGTAAATCAAGGCAGGGCAAAAACCTTCTGAAAATTTGTATGTTGCCATTCTGGACTTTTCCAAAGGCACATAATAATTTCAGAGCCTTTTGAAATATATTCTATATAAATGACTATTATTCAAAGGTCAAATACTTATTGATTTAAATCCAAATGCCCAAAATATATATCCCTGAGACTCCAAAAATATTGGTTTGAATTTTAACTCTTTCCAATATTTTTATAGCTTAACAGGAACATTTTCTTGGGTTTATTTGAAGCAATTTTTAATGTTGATCATTTTTAGAAAAGATCTCTGAGGCTTTCCACTTTCCCCACTTCAAATTTAAATGGAAATTAAACATGATGCATGGTGCCACTCACTAAAGCAACTAGTTACAAGGCAGAATTCTAGGGCTGTGACAACTCACCCCCACTAAAAAAAGAATCTCGTCCCGAGATTCAAGCGTAGGGTAAGAAAGCAGAGGGGACACAAGCTAGCACAATCTTCAGGATCCAAATTTCCTTCTCGGAGATATTGATTTATTGCATCATATTGATCTTGTCATCCTTGCTTTGAGATCTTCATCCAACCAGATGATAACGGAGACAAACTCTGAAGAAATCGAACTTCCCTAAGATCGAGGAACTCAAGATCATCTTATGGAGTGAGACATTGAAGCATCTCTTGAGCTGAGACACAGAACACACATCCAGGGGGATGGGGTGAAACAAATGATGAAGGTTCACTCGGTAGGCAATAATTCCACACCTAAGAAAATGGTGGTCGAGGTCACCAGACGGGGCACCTTAGAGAAGGTGACTCGTAGAGTTATCCTCTTAAGTGGCAAAAAGAATTACTTTTGATATAGAGGTCATTGAAACTCTCTGTACCAGCCGGAGGCAAATCACAATCGATCGTTTGACGGTGGTCCGAAAGAATGACATACTCGGCCAGAATGGATGATGTGGACTACCTTGTTAAAGACAACACAAGGGATGATTTTGGTTATCATCGGAAATGGATGGGACCCATGGTAAGTCCACTTTTGAGGATGATCCTGAACAGGAGTGATTGAGAACGGTAACCTATGGAGAATTGGCACATTGGCGGTGCAAGCTGGGAACAAAATGCAAATGCTGGGAATGATTCTGGTAACTGGGAAGAATCCCAACAGTAGAGAGTAATTCTACTCTTGAGGGGTTATAGCATAACCAAGAGCACTCGGAGCAATCCCGGTTAGTGTCAAGGATAACACTTAGTGCTTGTGCGTGCTCTCAAGAACTTGAGTATTCCCATATTCATCAAGGTTTTACCAATATCCGTGTCAAGGATCCTGGCAACATCACATACTACCATGATGAATAATGATGGATGATGCAGATGCAAAGGAAGATAACACCTTCTCGGATTTCACCTTGGCGAGGCCAAGGGGACGAAATCTGGATGATCAACCGAGAGACATTTAGCACTCCGCTTCTAATGTTCTCCTTGATGTGTTAGCGTAAACCATTCATAGATATGTTTGGTATCTTGAACATCAAGTAAAGGTCGGACTTCGGAAGCACAAGAATCCATAAGGAACAACTAGGGAGTAAATCCTACGAAATCCTTATGGGGAGGTGGCCAACTTCTTCAATCAAGATTCTACAACAATAGGTCTTCCGGTTGGGTGTGTTGGCCATGACATCCACTTTACCGATTATCTAGAGACCAATATTATAGTTCTTGGGAAAGGCTCCAACCATCATATCTGCCTGAGATTCAATTCTGGTTGGTGTCAGGATATTCCAGACTCATCGAGTCTAGGAAAAATGAATGTTTGCAACAAAAATCGACGAGACGGCGTTGCGAGATTCTCGGGGGGTGAACTATGATAGCAAGCTCCAAAACATGAGCTAGTTCTGCTACAAACCTGTGAACACGTTGTCCAAGACAAGCATGACCACATAGCAGTCTTATGATAAAACACTACCGAGTTCTGGTTGGGAACCATCATCTAGGATATCGAAGTCCTTACATAAGTCATATGATTAGCTCTTATGATGGAACTTTTCTCCTTGAACAAATCAATCAGTGGCTTGGTGTGCTAGGGATACATATAGAGTGAAGGTTGCAAATCTCCAAACCACAGAATACTTCGCACGTATGCATGACTGACTTGGGATGATTCCACAGGAAGCAAAATAAACTTTCTCAAACTCACGGTGGCAACTTACACCAATTACACATGAATTAGGGAAAGTCTCTTCTCTCATCCAAACATATACCTCGCGAACGGAACACGAAGGTCATGCTTGAAAAGTTCCCAATACTAACTTAAATGTTCAGCATGAATCGTGGTCAAGATAAACGATGTTGATGGGTTCAACAACGGGTCATCGAGATATCCATGAAGATGGAATTCCACAATTTATATGAACAAGGTGGTAGCATTGGTCACACCAAGAGATATAATGAGGTATGCTCGAGGGACACCCACGAGTAAGACAACATTATGAATATCATTGGTTCTGATTTGATTTGATGATAGCCCATACTCAAAGCAAAGTTTTGATATGACAATAGGTCCAACAACTGATCACAGGGACCAACTGATGAAGATGTAATCTATCTTCAACACCCGCAAACTTACCCCTTGAGATGAACTAAGCTAGCAAACTTTTATCTTCCAACTCTCCAAGTTATTGTTTTAGCTTAACCAACCAGTTCAGGGTATCCAACACAGATTCTTGGAGAAGTGGTGGTTTATAAGGAACCAACTTGTTCATGAACTCAACATAGCGGTCAGGTGACAACCTGGTAATACTTCCGAGAAGATATTCGGGAAATCACAAACCACCGATATGTTGCTAAGTTCGAGAACAATCTTGCTTTTCAGGGCAAGACGATATGATCTAATAAGCAAGGGATTGAATAATCCTAACTCATTGGTCAAGGAGTGCACCAGGAAAGATGGACTAGTAGCACGATCGATCTTAGAATGGTGATTTGGTAACCAACACACTAAGAATGTTATCGTCCATTTGCTACCAAGCAACAAAGTTGCTAGGAGTATTGATTTCACACATCACGATTCACTTGTTAGTATTCCGGTTACAACAACACGGAGACCGAGGAATGAACGGTGATGGTGTGAAGTATCACTGTATCAAGAGTTCATAGGAGGTTGTGCAATTCCCATGACATTCTTGACATACGGATGGTAATACTCCAGGATAGAACAGTTTAGAAGCTAGATTAGCATTCTTCATCTGCGAAGTACAACTTCTTTGACCCAATCCTGGATATGGATAAGGTACTGGAGTTTGTTTCTCCTAGTCATTCCGGAATAGAATGGCTTGACGGACCACAAGAGTAAAAGGCATCGATGAACATGAGTGCACGACTACTCCTGACTATCAACTGATAGACGAAGGTCATAAAACAACTGAAGAGGGACAACTCAAAGGAACATATATCTCTCTAAGTTGTGGATGCATAGGTTAGTATGTCGAACGAGTTACACATATTTCTTCCGGATAACCCATGCAGAAAGGTAGGACTGGCAGAGTCACAATATGAATGGAGTACTACTCAAGAGCACTCTGGCTGTGATCTTTTGGTTCGGGAGAACTTCCGCCAGGGATGGTTCATGGTATTTGGAAGAATGATATACCACAGACCTCGAGGACTATCACAAGGTTACTAATATCCTAAAGGGACGAGAAAATACTACCAACATGAAGTAGGTAGAAAGAATCTTGGGTTCAAGAACCCAGGAGTAGAATGCTTACTAACTAAATGGCATCACGGGATGCTTTCGAGAATAATGGCCAGAATCATCACACTGAGAATATAAAGGATTGCTAGATTACTGGGTGATCCTCTAAGACACCTAGGGTCATAATAATAACTCCAACATATATGTCGAGGTAACAGAGTACCTCAACACACTGACTAGTGTGGTTAATCTGGCCTAAAACGACATTAAGAACATATAGGAATGGTTTGCAAATGCATCAGACTATTTAGAAACATGGGATGACTCGGACAGCATAACGGCTGCAAATGCTCGAAAATACTTTTGAGATCCAAGCAAAAGGGTAGCACATCCACTTAACATCAAATTGTCAAGGTCCTGAGACCAACAGTTGAACAAACAGAAGTAGAGTAAACTGAACTAAGAGTTGAATCCACAATAACGTGATCCTGATAAAAAGAGTGAGAATCCTAGTTCTTAATCCCCGTAGAAAGAAGAAGGTGACTCAGAGCAGAAGGTCATAGGGCAAAGGAGTAAAAAGAGCCTTACGTTCCCTTCCACAAACAATTCCCTTACATAACTAAAGAGTTTCTAGACACGACTTCGACCAGTTTGGCTTGCTAATCCTACAGGCAGTCAGGCTCTGATACCAAAGCTGTCAGGACCCCGATCCTAAGTCACACAGGTCTAGCATGTAACACATCATATCACTTTGCGGCCTCACGCATGGTATCCCGACGGGTGCCACCTTACCTGGCCCGGGACCGCTTGCGCATTTTGGCACACATATATGATAGTGTCGCTAGCATCCATATGACAGAGAACCCAGGCCGACATGACTAGTTATAAACCAAAAGTGGCACTAAATTACAGAGACAGGCATACATGACCCAGCAACGAACGTGTCGGTCATCAACGTATGAACCCAAGTCGTAGCAAGCTACAAGGACTTAAAGGAACAACGCGTGACATTTCCCCTAAGGGACAGACACAGGAATGAAGAAGGACACATGCCGGCCAGCCTAAGTGTTCCGGAGCAGTAGCAGGCTACCAAGGCTCAGTGGAAGCACTAGGAGACATTTCCCTGTAAGGTAGGCTGCCAAAGGTAAACAACTAGGTGTCGGATCCCACACATAGCAATACGCATTACAGGTACGCATAACATGCAAGTATGTGCTGTACAACAAGGCATCACAACATAACTCAACAACTCATATAGATAAAGGCCCAGAAGAGCCATCATAGCATTTATTACAATCAGAGGTCACATGACCCAACATACAGAGCATACAGGCAACGAAAGCATAACATGTCTGAGTACAGACAACAAAAAATGAAAAAGGCTGAGAAGCCCGACTATCTACAAGACCCTCCCAAGGGTACAAGATCGTAGCTGAGGTAACGAGCTAAACGTCAAAGTCCATGCGTAACCACTAGCGAGACTGAAGTCTCTCTGCAAAAACATAAATTAAGCAAACGTGAGTACAAAGGTACTCAGCAAGTTTTACATCAGAACTAGCTACATATGCATCAGTAGCAACAAAGGGGGTGGTGGAGTTTGACTGCAGCAAGCCAGCTTGACTCGGTGGCTATCCTAAACTACGACTGCAAGTAACTCTTTTGAGGTGGCACACACGAGTCCACATATTCACCAATCAATACACCACTATGGATCCGCTCTCGTCTCCCTACGAGAAGGCCATCCATAGCACTCCCGCTTATCTTGCGTGTTTTAGAGTATCCACTTTCACTTGTCTATGAACTGTAGAGGTAACCCAGAAATCCATTTCCGCGGACACGGCTATTCGAATAGATTATATATATAACCCTGCCGGGGTGTACTTCTTCACACACGCCCTCACCACTTACCGCCGTTAACACGACATGTACTCGGCAACCTTCAAGCGGAGGCCCAGCGAGGGTGTCGGCCACGACCTGACTAACCACACAAGTCTCTCGTCCAGGTTTATCGCCTATTTGGGTTCCATCCGTGGGGAGATCCGGCCGGGGTGTCGCTCACGGCCCCAAACGATGTGTACAGGGTTCTCGCATCACCAAACGGGCAATCGATACACCGTGCCACGTACCTGCCGCGTCACAGCCCACCCCGAGGGTCAGCGCTGCGCACGACTGATACGTCTCAAACGTATCTACTTTTCCAAACACTTTTGATATTGTTTTGACCTCATTCTTGCATGATTTGGACTAAACTAACCCGGACAGACGCTGTTTTCAGCAGAGCTGCCTATATGGTTTATTTGTGTGCAGGAAAACGGATTTTTAAGCATCTCAGAAAAATCCACGAAAAATCACGAAAAATCCACGCACCCGAGGAAACCAAATGCCAGAAGTGGGGCCAGAGGGGGGCCAGGGGGTGCCCAGGCGCCCTGTGGGCGCGCCCCCCCGGGCCACGCCGGGGGGGCGCCTGGGTGGGGCCCACACCCCCTGGTGCCCTACTTTAGCCCGTATTTTTCCTCCGGACGCAAAAAACCCCAGATCGGAAGTCCTTTCGCTGTTTTTCGTCGCGGAGCCGCCGCCACCCTCTGTTCTTCTTCGGGAGGGCTAATCTGGAGGCTGATTTGGCCTCCGGAGAGGGGAGATCGTCGCCATCGTCATCATCATCACCACTCCATCATCCCTCCATGACTTCCCCCTTCATGTGTGAGTAATTCCCTTGCTGTAGGTGAAGGGGATGGTAGGGATTGGATGAGTTAGATCATGTAATAGTTCGTCAGATTGTTGGGGGCATGTTGCCTATCATCTAGTATGGTGTTTATCATCTTTGCTACAACTTGTTATTCTTAATGCTTGACACTTAGGGCCCGAGTGCCATGATTTCAGATCTGAACCATATGTGTTTGCATGAATATATTTGTGTTCTTGATCCTATCTATGAGTTGTATACACCTGTTACGGTTCGGAACCGGCGATCCCAAAAGTGACAGCTTGGGACACCAAAGGGGATGGCCCGTAGTTTGAGGATTACATGTATCCATTGAGTTCATTGCTTTGTTCCGGTGCTCTTTAACAGGAGCACCTTAATATCCATTAGTTCCTTTTGGCCCCGTTCGTAGCGGGATGGTAGGACAAAAGATGTTGTGCAAGTTCTTATTGCAAGCACGTACAACTACCTACGGGATACATGCCTAATGTTTGATATTTGCCTAGATGATCATTACTTTTCCGTGTGCCGTGCCCCAAGTTAGAATTTATCTCATCCATGCAGCGCCCAACCATCCATCTCCCTAGCCTACAGTATTTTAAACCTTGCTTGTCACTAGTTGTTACTTCTGCCATTTACTACTGCTATTTACTTTTGCTGTTTACTTTTACTATTAC
This sequence comes from Secale cereale, assembly GCA_902687465.1. Classification (NCBI taxonomy): domain Eukaryota; kingdom Viridiplantae; phylum Streptophyta; class Magnoliopsida; order Poales; family Poaceae; genus Secale; species Secale cereale. The sequence goes on along the minus strand of LR738715.1, from coordinate 382,906,427 downwards.
TATCATCACTGTTACCACTTATCTTTTGTTGCAAGTTAGTATATTTCAGGTGCGGTTGAATTGACAACTCAACTGTTAAAGCTTATAAATACTCTTTGGCTCCCCGTGTATCGAATCAATAAATTGGGTTATTCTTACCCGCGAAGACTATCTCGATCCCTTACGGTTGAGGGTTATCAAGTACCATTTTCTGGCGCCGTTGCCGGGGAGCATAGCAATATTTACAAGTCTACTTGAGGTATCCTACCTGCTGCACTTTATTCACTATGGGTAAGAGAGGTGATCCCAAGGTTCCGATCTTACTATCCACTACAAGAAGAGGTACTGCTCTGAGCACTTGTTCTACTCTTTATTCACCTTCTGTTATGAGCAAGTTTGCCTCACCACCACCACATGATGCTCCTACTGAATATGTTATTATGTCTGATACTCTTGATGATGCTTCTACTACTTTTGATGATGATATTAGTTCGCTTGGTTATGCTCTTGAGAAACAAATTACTGCTGCTGCTGAAAAATATGGAATTGAACTTCCTGTTACTCGCTACCCTATTGGTGAAACTTATGATTATCCTGATTTGAGTAAACTCCGGGAGAGGCTCCTTGATGATGATTACTATATACTTGATGATGATTTATGCAGGGAACTGACAGAGTTTGCCGGCTCTGACCCTGAAGTTATTAAGAAAATATTTGAAAAACACTCTTTGAAAAACAAAACCGTTCCTAATCCTGAGTTTGCTACATCTCCTATATGCATTGATGATCTTGATTTTGATTTCTCTGTTGATCTTTCACTTATACCTATGGTTGAAGCTGACCCCTTTTATGGCAGAGAAAATGATGATGCTATTGCACACCTAACTAAACTTGGTGAGCTAGGTAGCCTGTTTATCACAGATGAGAAGATACGCTACTTTTATGTGACCAAGCTTCTTCCTTTCTCCTTGAAGGAAGGTGCTAAAGCATGGTATAATTCACTTCCATGCGGATCCATTAAGAGTCCTCAGGACTTAGCTCACTCTTTTGTTGATAAGTACTTTCCTTCTCACATGCAACATGCTGCTTTACAAAGAATTTATAACTTTAAACAGTTGCAGGATGAGTCCCTCCCTAAAGCTTGGGGGAGGTACTGCGGTTTGATTCAGGCTAGACCAGGACATGAAATCCCTAAGAATGAATTAATCGATATATTCTATGCTGGTCTAACTGATGAATCCAGGTCCTATTTGTACAGTTGTGCTGGTTGTGTTTTCAGGAAAAGAACACTGGACGATGCGGAAGATTTAATGGGCAGGATTGCCAAAAACCATGAAGATTGGTCCATCCCTGAACCACCTCCACCAACAAAGAAGAGGGGCATGTTTGTTCTAAGCCCCGAGGATATGTGAGAAGCAAAGAAGTCTATTAAAGAGAAAGGTATTAAAGCTGAAGACGTGAAGAATCTACCCCCTATTGAGAAGCTGTGTGAGCCTACTACTCACCCTCCTATGGTAGAGGTACACTCTCTTTTAGATTTCAACGCAAGTGACATCCCTCATGGTAAGCCTCCTGATCAATGTTTAGATGAGTTTGATAATTTTATTATGAAACAAAATCATTTTAATGAGAGGATAGAAAGTCAGTTGCATGATAATTCCCTTGCTATCAAAAAGTTGCTTGGTGTTTTAGATAGAATAGTTAATGATGTTCAATGTCTTGTGAAGCATTTTCATATGGTTCAAACTCAGCTTGATCAAATTTCTAATGTGCAAAGAGATTTGCTTGCTAACAATGCCAAACAAGATAAATTGCAGGCTTTTGGGATTAAGACCCGAGGGGGAACTAGTACTCAAGATCCTCTTTATCCAGAAGGACATCCGAAGAGAATCGTGCAAGATTCTCAAATGCAGGAGGAAGAAATTGTTGTCTCTCCAAATAAGAAGAAGAAACATAAAGAGACTGACAATTCTAATGATCCTATTGCAGATGAAGAGCCAGCTATTGATCCCAACAGTGTATCTATTTCCGATGCTGAGACTGAAGACGGTGCTGAACCTGAAGGTAATGATAATGAGAAAAATGATCCGCCTGAAGTTCGAGAAGAAGAAGCACCTGACAAACGTAAGAGGTACACTAAAAAAGACTTCATCGCAAGAAAACATGGGAAGGAGAAAGAACCATGGGTACAGAAACCCATGCCCTTTCCAGGTAAGTCCATCAAATCTAAAGAAGAAGAGCATTACAATAAGTTTTGTGAATGGATTAAACCTCTTTTTCTTCAAATTCCTTTGACTGATGCTATTAAGTTACTTCCTTATTCAAAATATATGAAAGATATTGTCACTAACAAAAGAAAAGTTCCTAATGATGCAATATCTACTATGCTTGCTAACTATTCTTTCAGCGAAAGTTTCCTGAGAAGCTCGGTGATCCAGGTATACCCACCATTCCTTGCTCCATAAAGAATAATTATGTCAAAACTGCTTTATGTGATCTTGGAGCGGGAGTGAGAGTTATGCCTCTCTCTCTTTACGAGAGGCTTTGTTTAGAGAAACTAATTCCTACAGATATCTCCCTTCAGATGGCTGACAAGTCAACCGCTGTTCCGATAGGTATTTGTGAGGATGTTCTAGTTGAAGTTGCTAATTGTTTAATTCTTACTGATTTTGTTGTGCTTGACATGCCCGAGGATGGGAGCATGTCCATTATTCTTGGTAGACCTTTTCTTAACACCGCAGGTGCTGTTATTGATTGCAACAAAGGGAAGGTTACCTTTCATGTGAATGATAAAGAACACACGGTATATTTTCCGAAGAAGACCGACAGGAGGCATGCCCTCAATTCTATAGAGAATATCAAGACCGTGAAAATTGGAGAATGGGACTGTGCACTACATGTGCCTCACAAATACAAAACTATCATGGTAGGGACAATGTCCATCAAGGTAAAAGTTCAGTGATTACTTCGTAGGAGGTGAGACTTTTTGCTCTATATATCGCTTGTTTGTTGGTAAGACTTGATCAACCTTACTAGTGAACGTGTTTTATATGGATAAAAAGTTGAGCTTTCTATGTTTTCATTTGTTTTTAGTTTTGTCCTACTTGCTGTACTAAGTATCTATGTTTTTGAAGCTTCACAATATTACTAACTGCTTCAAGTTTTCAGAGAGTTTCGCAGCTTTTTGAACTTCGAAAAAATTTCAACAGTGAAGTTTTCAGAAAAATTCCAGAAAAATTATATTAAAAATTTCCACAACGGGAGAGACCCGGAAAGTCCTGGGGCCAGCCAGGGGGGCCACCAGTGGCCCAGGCGGCCAGCTGGCGCGGCCCAGCCCCTGGCCGCGCCCACAGGGCGCTTGGGGCCCACGGGACCCCCCTCCAGGTACTTCTTCTTCCCCTCTCTCTCTTTTTCCAGAAACCCGAGTTCTGGTCTTGTTCTTGCTGTTCTTGCTGTTCTTGGGGGCGATTCTTCGATCTCCCTTTACAGCCCATCATTTGAGCTGAAATTTTGAGCAAATACTCCCTGGTATGTGACCCCTCCACTCCTCCAATTAGATTTTTGATTGGTGGCCTCATTTGTGAGTATTTAGTAGTTCTTGGTGCTGTAGAGATGAGCTTGCATGCATGTGTAGAAAGTTGGTTTCCAAGTTTTGATGCAAGTTTATGCCTTGGGCAAGTGAGTTGAGTAGTTTGCCTTAGCTCACTTTGTTTTAATCCTCGTTTTTGTTTCAGAAATGAGTTTGTTAGGAAGGGCAAAAGGGTGGCTTGAGAAGAGGAGGCCCGCACACTCCGATCGAGTCACTAGAGCCGCAGCTTCACCATCGACTGCTAGGGTGAGTTATAATGAGGATCATGTGCCCCTGGAGTTGTTGGAAGACACAAGTCCAGCACGTGCGATGACATTTCCATGTGATGAATTCATGGAAGCTGCGGGAATCAAGGATGAGTTTTATAATCTTTGTGCTAATGCAGGTTTGACACGACTCATCACGAGCCGTGTTACTCAGTATCAGAAACTCACCTCCGGTTTCATTAACAGTTTTAGATATAATCCTGATTCAGGTGCTATTGAGTTTAAAATTTATAATGATCTTATCACCATGACTCTGGGAAATTTTTGTGAAGTAATAGGTGTGCCGAACTTGGGAGGACGGCAAGGATGGCCACTCAGCCCTCCGAGCTGAAAACTGTCATCAACTCTCTCTGCAGCATGGGTACTAGGGATATTCATCGGTCGAAGATCTCCAGCATCTTGTTCCCTCACCTCAGGTATTTTGCATATTATATTGCTAGAGGGGTGTTAGCTCGTGACAACACGAGCAGCATTTCTGCTCCAGATATTGCTATCCTGGCAACAGCCCTCTCAGGGAGGTCTGATTATAATATTGGTACCTTAATTGCTCGACGTCATGCTATGAACGATAACAAGGGGGACTTATATGGTGGCATTTATGCCACACTTATTTTAGAGCATCTTGGAGGCACCCCACACCCTGATGATACTCCTTTTACTTATTTAAGCTTTGATCTTGCTGCTATGAAAAGGCATAAGTTTGTTACCATGGGTTCTGAGCTTGATAACCTTGTTTATATCTTGCGTTTCGGAACTACCGCGGAACGCGAGATCCGTCTACCTGCACCTCTTTTGTTTGATTTTTCTCGCAGGAACGGATGGTCCTTTGATGTTGTCCAGTTCGATGAGTTCATGGTCCAGCATCAGTTCCATAACCCCATGGAGGGGGTTGTGCCCGACGAGGAGAGGCACGGTGAGATACCACATTTTCAGGAAGAGACCGCCACCGAGTTTGGTGAAGGGTCTTCCTCTGTTTGGCGCTCGGAACCTTCCTCGTGGGAGACTCCGAGGAGTTCGGTGTACGCACCATCATCCTTCTACGACCCTTGGTCTCACCACCATACCCCTGGAGCAGGAGGCTCCTGGGGGCAGTAGCTGCTAACCAACTTAGGCCAAAAGCCTATGCTTGGGGGAGTACGTGCCCTTCTCACTTTTCCATTGTATTATCCGTTTTATTCGCTTTGATCTTTTCAAAGTTTTTGCCCGTTCTTCTTTACTTCTCTCTTTGCAAAAACAACAAAAAGATTTTCTCTTTCTTTTGCTTTTATTCAACCTTTGAAAAAACCAAAAAGATTTCCTTTTTTCTCTTTAGTTTGCTTTGTTTTCAGAGATCAGCTCGAGTCCATGATGGCATTTGATTATATTTCCTACGTTCGATCGTGCGAGTGACAAGCAGTAATGACGAAGATCGACTGAAAGGAAGCAACAGGGAAGACCGGTATGAACTCTTATTGTTTCTACTTTTGTACATATGCCTGTACTTATGATCTAGAGACCAGCTTGTAGCGACATAGTGCTATGTTTACAATGCTCTTCCAGTGGTTCATGCTTTCCTTGTGGCTAGTCTCGAATAACTAGAGTATATAATGTGTTATTGAAATGATCTACATGCATCGCACTGTTCATAGTCTGGTATACTAAGGTGGTATTTCCCTTTAGAGAATTTTTGGATTGACTTCGCACATGCTTACACATGTTTAATACTAAAAAGTCTACTTTGCCTTGATGATCTTTGAGTTTTAGAATAGTTATATCACTTTCATGCCCGATTCAATGTTGCTTTGTCGCTCTGCATGATTATGACCGTTATTACTCTCTAGTTGGTCGCTTCCCAGTCTTTTGCTAAACCTCCACCCGTACTAAGCGGAATGACTGCTTGTGCATCCAAAACCTCTAAAACCTGTTATGCCATATGAGTCCACTATACCTTCCTATACATGGTATTTACCTGCCATTCCTAACGAAGACTTTCATGTAGCATCTCGAAATTAATCAAAAGCATTTCTCTTTTTGTGCCTATGTTTTAGCTCATGAGGAAGTAGTAGTTAATTCATGATCTCTTTAAGTTGGACAAGTTTCACCCCTGGATTGCATGTATAATGTGCGAACCCCTAATATGAAAAGGAACTGGCATTGAGTGCGCCCGGCTCAAAAAGATAATATAACAAACGAACCCTCCTTCACGCTTTGTTCATGAGAAATCAGAAAACTTTGGCAGTGATAAACAAAGGAGATTAAGAGGATGTGATCGTCCTCATGCGGGAGCCGTTCCTCGAGACTTGTCTAGCTTAAAAAGTGATTGAGTTATCTGCTAGCATTCGTTGACGAAATATGCACCTCTCAAAAACATATTTACTTCTGTTTTTAAAACCAAGAGCTCTGGTACATGTTTAGTTTTTGTTTCCGATCACGGGTTTTCAACTTTGCCAATAAAAGCCACGGTTCGAGAGTCTCATCTTCTTTCTTCAAAGCACTAACTAGGAGAGCATAATTGTCATTCTGAGTGTAATGTGCATTGTCCCAAAGTATTACATTGTCTTCTGCATACTTGTGATATGATTTATTCTGAAATTTTTAGCTCTAGTCTCCTTTAAAACTCTGGAGGAGTCTCTGCATTTATGTTTTGCTTCACTCACGGAGGCTAGCGAGATACTACCTTAATATGTTCAAGCTATGTGCAATGTGATCTTGTCGGTAATATATTGTTTACTCTTAATTATTTGTGACTGGTCACTCGAAAGAAGGATTGCTCCTCGCATTGTTCACATAAGTACTGTTTTAATACTTGCTGAACTCTTTTCGTAGTACATGCTTATATACATCTAATGAAGCAAAAGAGTTTGTCAAAGTTTTCTTTGTCGCGTCCAGTTTGTTGAACTGAATTGCTTGAGGACAAGCAATATGCTAAGCTTGGGGGAGTTGATACGTCTCAAACGTATCTACTTTTCCAAACACTTTTGATATTGTTTTGACCTCATTCTTGCATGATTTGGACTAAACTAACCCGGACTGACGCTGTTTTCAGCAGAGCTGCCTGTATGGTTTATTTGTGTGCAGGAAAACGGATTTTTAAGCATTTCAGAAAAATCCACGAAAAATCCACACACCCGAGGAAACCAAATGCCAGAAGTGGGGCCAGAGGGGGGCCAGGGGGTGCCCAGGCGCCCTGTGGGCGCCCCCACCCCCCCGGACTGCGCCGGGGGGGCGCCTGGGTGGGGCCCACACCCCCTGGTGCCCTACTTTAGCCCGTATTTTTCCTCCGGACGCAAAAAACCCTAGATCGGAAGTCCTTTCGCTGTTTTTCGTCGCGGAGCCGCCGCCACCCTCTGTTCTTCTTCGGGAGGGCTAATCTGGAGGCTGATTTGGCCTCTGGAGAGGGGAGATCGTCGCCATCGTCATCATCATCACCACTCCATCATCCCTCCATGACTTCCACCTTCATGTGTGAGTAATTCCCTTGCTGTAGGCGAAGGGGATGGTAGGGATTGGATGAGTTAGATCATGTAATAGTTACTTCTGCCATTTACTACTGCTATTTACTTTTGCTGTTTACTTTTACTATTACTATCATCACTATCATATCACTGTTACCACTTATCTTTTGTTGCAAGTTAGTATATTTCAGGTGCGGTTGAATTGACAACTCAACTGTTAAAGCTTATAAATACTCTTTGGCTCCCCGTGTGTCGAATCAATAAATTGGGTTATTCTTACCCGCGAAGACTATCTCGATCCCTTACGGTTGAGGGTTATCAACGACCTCTAGTAAACTACAAACACCAGAAACTAGTTGCAACTCCTGGACAGAGAACAAGGGCAGTTAATAAGTCGAGAGAGTCCATTGGTTTCGGGCCCAATGCATGGTAGTAACTGGTCATGGATCAACCAACACAGAACTCAGTTCCTGAGGACGGCTGCAATGAGACAACCCACCATGTACTCCTACATGGCCTCTCATCGCTACCTTTACCAAATCGTGTTCACACACTTAGCTCACACACATTAGGACATGTTCATCACCATTCCAATTCATCCCCGATGAATCAGACCTGACACAACTCTAAGCAATAGCAGGCATAACCAGAAAGCATGAATGAGTAGGCACAACATGGCTCAAACAACTCCTACTCATACAAGTGGGTTTCAACTATTTACTGTGGCAATGACAGGTCATGCAGTGGAAAGGGGTTCAACTACCGCATCAGGTAACAGTTGAAGCGTTGTTGTCCTAATGTAGTAAAAGAGAGCAAGAGTGAGAGAGCGGGATTGTATCGGAATGATCAATGGGGTTTTGCTTGCCTGGCACTTCTGAAGATAACATTGGGTCTTCATTGGTGTCATCGATCACATCGTCGGAACACGTCTACTGAGAGGGGACAAACACCGGCAACAGAGAAAGAAACACAATCAATGCAATGCGACAATATGATGCATGATCATGACATGGCAATATGCTGTTGATTGAGCTAATGCGACTAGCAACACAATTAAATGAAGTTGGTTTGAACCCAAGATTCAAATTCCAACTCCATATGTGATTATTTAAATGCCATTTAATTGATTTGACCTGATCAGCAGGTTTAACTTGTTCAAACATGCATGAAAATGCCATAAACAGATTCCTTGAATTTTTCTGATCATTTTTCATATATAAATTATTTTCATCTGAGCTACGGTTGATTTTATATGATTTTTAGAAGTTTTGGCTATTTTCTGAAATAAATAAATCAAATAGATTTATTTAAAATCCAGAAAAGCATTACTGCATCACCCTGACGTCAGAGTGACGTCATCGGGTCAACAGCGTCAGCCCAGGTCAAACCTGACACTGGGACCCACTGGTCAGTGACTAGGCTAGTTAACAAAGGCTGTAAGTGCTGATTTAATACTAACTAAAAGTGTCAGTGGGGCATGGGCCCACTGTCAGTGGCTAGCTAATCTAATTAAACGTAGTTATCAATAACCAAGGTTTAAGCTAATTAGGTTTAAGTCTAAACTAGGTTAATTAGTCGTGCGGGGCCCGCATGTCATAGACCCAGGGGGGTCAAATCTCGGGTCAAAGACCCAAACAAGCCGGCGGCTCACCGCCGGCGACAGCGGGCACGGCGGAGGGGCTCGGAATCTGTCCTCCGTCGACCAAATGGCCGGCGAGGACCACCTACGTGACGCTGGCGCTCGTGCGCATCCCGCGGTGCCATCGGCTCGAGTCGTCGTGGACCCAAACAACGGCGGCGACGACTGGTGCGGTCGCCGGAGCTCGGGCGACGACGGGAACGGTGTTGCAACGCACAGCAGGAGCAACCGGTGTGAGTTTTGGGCTTCTGGCGTTGTGTGCTCGGTTGCCGCTATAGGTGACGGTGGCCACGGAGGCGACATGGCCGGCGGTAAGGAGCTATCGGCTCCGGTGGGCAGCGGGGCTAGAGGAGGAAAACGACTTCGGGGAGAGCGGGATTGGGTAGAGGAGCTCACGGTAGGATCGAAGAGCAGCTGGGTGGGCTCGGGGAGGCATCGGAGTCGTGAATCGACGGCGAGGATCGCCGGCAGCCGAAGAGGGGAACGGCGGTGACGATTGCGTCCAGGGGCGTCTGGTGCCTCGTATCTCGGTGGAGAGGTCTGGGGCGTCGAGGCGGAGCTTTTGAGCCAGTCAGGGGGGAAAGGGGGAGGCAGTGGTCATGACTACGGCGAGCGGCGCTCTCAGGCACGTTCGGTGGCGAGAGGGAGAGATCTAGTGGACGGGGTGAGAGCGAGGGAGAGTGAGAGGGTGAGGCAGAGAGGTGTGTGGCGTCGTCTAGGGTCGTCCAGGCGTCGGGGGGAGGGGAGAGCGGCAAGCAGGAGGTGGCCGGGGCGTGCCGGCGTGCCGCGGGCACACGCCGTGCGTCCAACTGGCGGGAGGAAGAAGACCCCCCTGCCCCTCATGGGCTGGGCCGGACAGATGGGCCACACAGGTAAAGGCCAGGTAAGCCTAACTCTGTTTTATTTTCTGTGTTGTTTTCTTTTGTTTATTCATTTTGCCACTGATTCAAATTTAAAGTAAATCAAGGCAGGGCAAAAACCTTCTGAAAATTTGTATGTTGCCATTCTGGACTTTTCGAAAGGCACATAATAATTTCAGAGCCTTTTGAAATATATTCTATATAAATGAATATTATTCAATGGTCAAATACTTATTGATTTAAATCCAAATGCCCAAAATATATATCCCTGAGACTCCAAAAATATAGGTTTGAATTTTAACTCTTTCCAATATTTTTATAGCTTAACAGGAACATTTTCTTGGGTTTATTTGAAGCAATTTTTAATGTTGATCATTTTTAGAAAAGATCTCTGAGGCTTTCCACTTTCCCCACTTCAAATTTATATGGAAATTAAACATGATGCATGGTGCCACTCACTAAAGCAACTAGTTACAAGGCAGAATTCTAGGGCTGTGACAGAGTCATTCCACTCGGTCACACCAACAGTGTATGGATATGAATACCCATGGGCCGAACCTTGGAAAGTTTTCCGAATCTTTACACCTGCGCCTGTCCTGCTCTGCCGACTCGAGGTCTTCGGATCGTCCTCTCAACGCCAGCGACCCCCTGCTGCTGGTCTCCACCGCCGTCAACGGGAATCTCCGCCGCCATTGTCGTCGTAGCGAACTCATCGCCGAGTTAGGGAATGAGTTCAATCCTCTATGCTTTCTCAGTCTGATTCTTAGCACAAAGTCAATGCCATGTTTCTTGCCACGTTTGAGATCATCCTATTAAGTGAAAACTCCCTTTAGGTTAGATTTGATTCAAAAGTTTAGGGTTAGGTTTCCGCCGAACTCATCTCAGACCGACCGAGTTGTAGAAATTGGTCTCACCGATTTGTCTTAGGCCATTGCACTTGTAACGTTCGGTCTGACCAAAACTTACAAATCGGTGTGACCGAGTTCAACACTCAGTGAAACCCTAGCAATCTCCGAGTCACCGAACTATGTCTCGGTTGGACCGATTTCACCAGTTTAGACTCTAAAAGTTGCTTCGGTGTCACCGAGTTTAACAAATCGGTAGCTCCGAAATGCTTTCTGTAGAAACCTAAAACTAAGTTTTTGACTCAATTGTTTTGCAAAAATCTCTGCACTTTGTGATCCTCATCCACTCTACGTCAACTATATATATTCATAGGGTCATCCAGCAATTTCAGGTATGTCTGAGGGCAGTGACAGCCAGAACAGGTCAGTGGAGCAGGCAGATCTGAGTGAGGTCTCTAGTCCCTCCAATAGCAGCTACTATGAGAGAAGCAGAAGCACTCCAAGCAATATGCCAAAGACTGCCACCAAGACAAGGAAGAAGAAAACTTCTGACGGTGAGGATGAAGACTTTGTAGCTCAAGAGGTCACTTCAAAGAAGAAGGTTGTCAACAACGAGTATGACACTTCAGCTGCAACCAAGACTTGGTTGCAAAAGAAAGCTCTAGCCAAGAGAGTGCCAATGTCAAAAGCAAGATCTTCCACTCAAGAACCCATGGTCTTTACTCTTGAAACAAGAGATGATGAGCCAGCAGGATCCAAGAAGAGAGCTTGGAAGACTACTGCCAGAGTGGTTAGCAAGCCATCTATGAGAGATGATGATGATGATGATGCAGATGAGCCCGTTGCACATGCTGCAAAGACTCAAAAGCTGATACGGGGTGCCATCAAAGCCAGGGCTGCTTCATCCAAGCCTAAAGCTGCCCCTAACGCTTCAGCACCCAAGGGATCCACCAGAGACATTCCTGCAATTGAGAAGAACAAGGCCCTAGTGCCAGATGTTCCATAAGAAGAGCAAGATCAATAAGAGGAATCCTCATATGATGGCGAGTCCATGATGCTCAGGAAGCTTAAGCCAAAAATTCCAGATCATAATGATTCCCATCTTGTTGCTGAAAAGATGAAACTGACAAAGGATGGAGGTCTGAGGCTTTGGAGACAGACTGCTCCATATGCTACCAGGAGGAGAACTATCAGGGACTACAAATTTCACACCAAGGAACAACAGGACTTCTATGAGACAGTGTTGTTGGACAAGAAGCCCATTGTTTGTGACATGAAGTGGGTTGACTGGAAATACATTGACAAGCATGCTGAATTCTTTCCAGGTGTGCATGAAAGCTTCAGGCAGAATAAGGTTGACAAGTTTGTGGGAAAGAAACTGACCAGATGGAACGATGAGATGATCATGCAATTCTACTCCACTGCTCATTTCTATCCATATGGTAGAATTGTATGGATGACTGAAGGAACAATGTACCAATCAACAATTGCTGAATGGGCAAAGTTGATCAATGTCCCCAAGGAGGATGACAATGACACATATGTGTATGCCAAGCCCAGGAAGGATCATGACTCTATGGCAAACATGTACAAGCCAATTCCTGACAAAGACTTGAAGACTCGGAAGCTTGGCTCTATATATCATCTGATGTCTAGACTGACCACCATCAACACCATAATGAGGCACACCTTGTTGCCGAAGTCAGGAGATCATAGGATGATCCGAGGTCACTCCATTAACTTGCTCCACATGTTTGATGTTCCATAAAAGGTTAAGGTCATGAGCCTAATTGTGGAGACAATCAAGAGGACATCAGCAGACCAGAAGAGGTCTTGTGGATATGCCCCTCACATTCAGATGCTAATCAACTCCAAGTTGGACAAAGGGACATATCTGCTTGACAAGAGGCATCTCCCTCTTAGGCCAAAATTTGAGGACAATGAAGTTGTCATGGATGCATCCCATCTTACATCTGTTGAAGTACAAAAGAACATTGCACAAGCAAAGGTAACAAAGCTAGCAAGTGCTTCTGGAGTTCCCAAGACCAAGCAAGATCAGCTTAATTATCTGCTCGAGGCCACTCTGAGGATTGAGAAGAGTTTGGCCAACTTGACTCAGAATCAAGCAAGCCTTGAGAGGATCATTAAGACTAAGTTCTATGATCTAGATGTGAAGGCCATAGAGATCCACACAGCTGTGGAGAAACTCAAGAAAGATGTTGAGGATAGAGATACAACCAATGCTTTTCAGAGAGTCCCGAGAGGACCAAGATCTTCAGTTGTGCCAGTTGTCGAGCCCAAGCCTACTCTTTCGGCTCCTGCAGCCACTACCACAGTTGTTCCTCCAGTTCCACAGACTTCATCGGAAGCGTTTGCAGAGGCTCTTATCTCCACACCATCTACGTACACCGGATCCACTAGCGAGAAGACTTCTTCAGCAGCTCCCGAACATCGTACGTAGAGTGCCGTATAACACTATGCATTTTCGAGCTTTTTGATAACTTGTTGCCAAAGGGGGAGAGAGTGTATAGATCATTAGGCTTCGAGAGAGAGTGTCTTGCTTCTATTTGTTATTTTTGCTTGCTACTTCCTTTGATCGTTCGGTTATTTCTACAATTTGATTATGTGTGTGAGATACTTCTGTGCTTGATCATATCATACTATGCTTAATGTGTGCCAATTTGATTGTGTATGATCATTCACTTTGTTATTTTGGTGATGAGTGCTTATTGCTTGAATCTTATCTTTTTGAGCGCTCCACCAGGATGTATGTCACACAAAAGAGTAACCCATGATCTTAGTCGATTGTGCATTTGCATTGAAAATCAAATCTTAAATAATGCATAAATTTAGGGGGAGCTCTTACTTATCACATACTTCTCAAAGTGACAATATATTTCAATCTTATTATCATTTGTCGAAGCTTTGATCTATATGTTGTCATCAATTACGAAAAAGGGGGAGATTGAAAGAGCAACTAATCCCCGGGTGGTTTTGGTAATTAATAACAACATATAGCTCATCGAACTAATATCATTTCAAGATAAATATTTCAGGTTGTTCAATGGTTGGCATGGCATGGATTAGAAATGTTGACCCCTCAAAATGCTAAGGACAAAGATTGGCAAAAGCTCATGTAATGCCTCGGACACACCCGCCGGTGGTCGTTACTCCCGACGGGATCTAGACTGGCCTCACATATCAATACTAGTCTTTTCTGCGCACTTTGTCCTCACTCGTGCGCACCCAAGAGCAACTTCCCGCTCGGTCACCCACCCTAAAACTACTCCAAGCTGAGCATGCTTAATTTTGGAGTTCTATCCGAATGGGCTCCCGGAGAAGAAGGAATTACTTATTGATATGAGTAGTCTATCATCCCAAATAAGCCAGGCTATCACATACACCCCCAATCAGAGGAACCGACGTCCTAGTCGGGCCACAGGAATGTTCCCTCTTGGCACAAACATCTGTGCATCCAGTCTGATACATGTGCCATGCCGTGTGCCATGACGAGTCACAAACATCATGAATAACATGACCGAGCACCTGTCCGCAAACATCCGTGTAACCGCGAGGGTCGGCTCTGATACCAACTTGTAACGCCTTGGACACACCCGCCGGTGGTCGTTACTCCCGGCGGGATGTAGACTGGCCTCACATATCAATACTAGTCTTTTCTGCGCAGTTTGTCCTCACTCGTGCGCACCCGGGAGCAACTTCCAGGTCGGTCACCCATCCTGAAACTACTCCAAGCTGAGCACGCTTAACTTTGGAGATCTATCCGAATGGGCTCCCCGAGAAGAAGGAATTCCTTATTGATATGAGTAGTCTATCATCCCTAATAAGCCAGGCTATCACAGCTCAAGACTCTACATTTTCATTTTAGTCCATAGGAAAAGCCAATACTATTACAAGGGGATGGGGTGTTGCTTAATGGTCTACTTTCTCAAAGTGTTTAGTAATATGCTCCAAATTCCTCAACCACTTTCTCACTTCCGCATATGTCCCAAACCTAAAAGTCAAACTCGGCCCCACCAATTTGATTTATCCGGCGCCACCGAGTTCACTTGACATAGCCACTACCACAAACCCTAATCAGTTCGGTCGCACCGATAGGGATCTCGGTCTCATCGAGATGGGATTGCAAACACTCTGTTTCCCCTTCGTAACGTTTCGGTCTAACCAAGATGAGCGAATCGGTCCTACCGAGTTGGCATTGCAAACTCTCTGTTTTCTCTTCGTAACATTTCGGTCACACCAAGATGAGCGAATCGGTCCCTCCAAGTTTTCCTGACCAACACTCTATTAGCCTATTACCAAAATCGGTTTCACCGAGTTTGTGTAATCGGTCAAACCGAGTTGAGGTTTTTCCCTAACCCTAACGCATCGGTCTCACTGAGTTGATACTCTGGGTCCCACCGAAATGTCTAACGTTCACATTTAGAACTGCTTCGGTCCGACCGAGTTCGTTTTTTCGGTCTGATCGAGTTGGGCCAAATGTGTGCAACAGCTAGATTTTGTGTGGAGGCTATATATACCCCACCACCCCCTTGTCCATTAGTGAGAGAGCTATCAGAACGTGCCTACACTTCCACTATTCATTTCTGAGAGAGAACCGACTGCTCATGTGTTGAGACCAAGATATTCCAATCCAACCACAAGAATCTTGATCTCTAGCCTTCCCCAAGTTGCTTTCCACTCAAATCTTCTTTCCACCATATCTAAATCTGTGTGAGAGAGTTGAGTGTTGGGGAGCCTATCACTTGAAGCACAAGAGCAAGAAGTTCATCATCAACACACCATTTATTATCTCTTAGAGAGTGGTGTCTCCTAGATTGGTTAGGTGTCACTTGGGAGCTTCCGACTAGATTGTGGAGTTGAACCAAGGAGTTTGTAAGGGCAAGGAGATCACCTATTTCGTGAAGATCTACCCTAGTGAGGCAAGTCCTTCGTGGGCGACGACCATGGTGGGATAGACAAGGTTGCTTCTTCGTGGGCCCTTCGTGGGTGGAGCCCTCCATGGACTCGCGCAGCCGTTGCCTTCGTGGGTTCAAGTATCCGTCAACATGGATGTACGATAGCACCACCTATCGGAACCATGCCAAAAACATTTGTGTCTCCAATTGCGTTTGCACTTTCCAACCCCTCCATTTACCTTCATATGCAATGCTTTACTTTACGCTGCCACAACTCTAGAATTGCATGTGTAGGAAGATTGCTTGACTTGTGCTAAGTTGCTAAAATCTGCCAAAACTTAAAATTGGGAAAAACCTAAGTTTTTATTTGGTCAAGTAGTCTAATCCCCCTTCTAGACATACTTCGATCCTACACGAGGCGCATTTCACCGGATCGGATCTCAACGAGAAGGCGTCGGAGGGGAGCGCGGAGACGCCGCGGTAGCCCCAAGTTTACCGGTGGCATGACGACATGGTGGCACGACAGTAGCGAGGCGAGTAAGAGCGGGGAGAGAGTGGCAGCGAGGCGAGAAAGAGCGGGGAGGGAGCGGTGGCGAGGTACACAGCCGTAGTAGCGCGTGGGAGGGCGTTGGATTTTATAAAGCGCGTCGGATGCCGCACGCCAAAACTAGCGCGCACCCGGCCACTTTTTCCCTCGCGCGCACGATCCTTTCCTGATGTCCCTGCTATTTTAAAAAAGTTTCCATCATTTGCCACACTACTGGTTGCGGATGAAGAACCTACCCAAGAACAGTGCAATGCACGAGCGACGCACAATTACAAGGTGATATTTTGTTGGACAATGCAATCTATAACTAATTACTTTTACCGGAAAAATAACAACTAGGAAATTTGAAGGGTAGGTATGAATAAAATGGGAACTGCACATGTATTGCTAAGAGATTCAATATACACATTACCAATCGAGGAGGAGTATGATGGTCACGTCCGCGTCTGTGCATCATGGTCGGCAACAGGAGTCAGTTCATTGTCCATGATGGTGGTGCTTCTGCGCTTGGCGTCGGCTTCCGGGAAGCAGATCCGAGACCGTGGAAGATGGTACCGGGGAAGAGGCTCCTTGTACGACGATGACGATGGACTGGCTCCAGTGCGGCGTACCACGTTGTTGATGACGCAGATGCGGTGGACTGGCTATGGTGGACGAGTGCGTCGACGAAGATGGGGAGGAGCATGAAGGCTGTGGTGCCATGGAGAAGTCTATTTTGCAATGGGGATAGAAAATGGGGAGTATTCAGGTGTACTACTCTGGGTGTCGGGGTGGTGTTGGCTGGGTAGGGTGAACCTGAAGTTACCAAAAGAGCCCGTACCCACCAGCATCGGTAGGCCTGTTACGAAGGGTATGATGGTAACTTTGCACTGCTCAAATCTGGGTCGCGGGAGATTTTCCCGCCGAGCTGAAAATTTTGTAACACTATACTCCCCGTCTGGCGTGTTGGGTGAGTGGGCTAAGCAACTAGCGAGTAGCAAGTAGTACTAGTAACTACTAGTACTCCCTTCGTTTTTATTAACTCTGCATATTAGGTTTGACCGATGTCAAACTTCTTAAAGTTTCACTAGATTTATAGAAAAATATAAACATTTACCATAAAAAATATGTATAATGTGAAAGTACATTCAATAATGAATCTAATGGTATTTATTTGTTATTGTATATGTTAATATTTTTTTGTTATAAACTTTGTCAGAGTTTACAAAATTGACTTTGACCAATGCTAATACACGGACTTAAAATAAAAAGGAGGGAGTACACATTTGTTTTCTTGGTTTGTAGTGGAATTAATCATTTGTTGTAATCGTGAAATAAATATATTAATATACTGACTTCGAATGTAATGGTTTATAGAATTCAATAGTTAGAATCATTGTTGAATTCCAAGATGTATACCAGGTCTATAGTACTTCACAATATGCTGAAACTCACATAATCCCAATCAAATGAAAATATAAATGCGTTTCATAGTTATTACTTTGTAGGATGCAACAAAACCAACCATAACTCTACATGATCCATTATAAAACCGTAGAGAGAGCTTGTGAAGATTGAGCAATGGTGGGAGAGAGATGTGTGCGCTGAACGCACAATATATACACCCCATGTAAGAAATAGAAATAGGGCGGGAAAGATTGTATGTACGAGAGAGTAGGAGACAAACCTCACGAGAGAGGGGGCGAGACAGAGAGAGAGAGAGATAGGCAGGAGGAAGAAGTTTGGTCTGTGAGAATGACGGAGACATGTAATATACGTGAGATGCGTGTGCATCTGGTTTTTATACATGTGGAAGGAGAAGGGACAATGTTTTGATGAGAGACCTAGAAAACATGGACGAGAGGGGAAGGATCTCGTGGGTTTAGGGATTGATAATTTTGTGCGGGAAAGAGGGGGGAAGGAGTCAGTTAGCCGTCATCACATCATCCTTCTTTGAAGATTGATGAGGTGTGCATGCTGGGGTGCAGAGAAGCACAAGCGAGAGTGGTCTTCATATAACCTTGGATGTGGATGAATTGTGTGCTCGGGGGAGGGCGGAGTGTGTGTGTGTGTGTGTGTGTGTGTGTGTGTGCGCGCGCGTGCGT
>LR738715.1:382821825-382887999 GCA_902687465.1 Secale cereale | reverse complement strand
TGTGTGTGTGTGTGTGTGTGTGTGTGTGTGTGTGTGTGTTAGATATTGAGAGGAATCAAACCTATGGAGAGAAGAGATTGTGTGTGCGAGATAGAGAGCAATGTGCGGGCCTTGAGGGTATCAAAATATGTACGTTGATGCATGTGTAACATGCGATGTTGCAAGGGACGGACGAATCCAGAGAGATGGTTGTTGTGTTACATATGCTCATCTCTCTCTCTCTCTCGCACACACAAGTACAAATAGAAGACCGTTCTCTCATGTATACACAATATCTCGGCATCTCTATATGTCTCATTCATGCATGATCATTTGCACAATCACACCTCTCTATGTCTCAATCACACGCACACCGTCTCCACATTGCCCTTTCACCACAACATACATATAGACACATACACGCGTTCTCTCTCGGTCACACACACATAATCAATACTAAAAAAAATACTTCTAGGGCGCACCTAAAACGTCCAAATCCAAATAAGCAAAAAATGAAGCTAAATTGAAATATATGGAAATATTGTAGCATGAATAACTTTTCTAGGAAAAAAGTAGAGCAATATTTGGGGATTGCTTTCACACACAAAAAAGGTTTGGTGGATGTCCTTCGAGCATGACACGGTGACGCACCATTCGATCGACCACGCGGCCGCGGTGCACGCGCTTGCACATGATTCTGTATCGATGCTATGCATACTAATGTGGTAGTATAAGCGGTGCCTTAATTTAAGGTTTAGGTGTACTAGTATGGTGTTATTTTAAGTTTGACCAACCCTATATAAAAAAATTAAGCTCACATATGCACACTCATCAATATGCCCCTGCCGCCATTGCGCATGCCGTCGCCCACCTACTCTGGCCGACCCTTTCTCGCCCATCACTGTCGTGTCCCCACCATCCCTGTGCCATGAAGCCGAAGGCTCACCCGCTCATGTCGTCTACAGTCCCTCCTCGTGATGCGACCGTGCTGGCAAGCACGCGAGCAGGTGGAGCTGCATCTATGCCCGCAGTGTACGAAGAAGAGGATGAGCGCATGATCCAGCACATGGGCACGGGGGAGCTAGCGGGTCATTGTCATCTCCGCCCATGCGGATGCTACTCTGTCGCGGCGGAAGCCGGTCGCGCCGCGCCGAGCCCGCAAACCAGGTGCGGACGTGGAATCTACCTTCGAGACCATGAATGCCATGTGGATACTACAATCTGAATGAACAATTTGGGTCAGTTGACTCTTGTGAGCCATTGGATGCAACATGGACGGCTGGAAGGGGTTCTTCAACCTTCGAAAATGATGCACTGTTCATCTTCTCTCTCAGGCATCGAGCCACCAGCACGCCACAGGCCTAACCGCATGCCACCATCGCCCCGCCCTCCCCTGAACCGCCTCCCTCTGCCATGCTCCCCACGCCGCCATCCATTTAACCCCAGGCACTATCCATTTTTCCGGCGAACCGCATCCCACACCCAACACTCATAAGATAGATCATGGGCACCCTGCCACCCTAATATAGATACTTTGGTAGCTTCTCTGTCGTCTTCTTCCTTTGCTCCGGCAAAATTCTTCTTTAAAAAATCGACTGACCCAAATAATACATGTCAGCATTCTCGGAACGGGGGTACCTAGACTTGCCTGCCAGCGGCCCAGAGCGTGGCTCATCCAGCAGCCTGGTATGGCCCATCTTTGTCAGCAACAACTCAAGACCCTGGCGAGGGGCCACGCCTCACGAGGTGGAAGACGCAAGACCTCCCCTGGGGCGGCCTCACTAGGTTGTCTCCCGAGGAGCGGAGATATCAAGGCAAGGGACACCTCGCGAGGTTCGCGTGACGTGAGCCATGACGACCAAGGCTAGGCGGGCGCCAGCGAGCGCAGGAAGCAAGTTTCCTCTTTGGTGCTAAAGGGGCAAGCGCAGGCGAGGATTCCTGAGGCGTCAGGCAAAGGTTTCCATATCGGTGCAATGATACCAAGACCCGCAGGACGACAGGACGAAGGTCACCATGGAGCTCACGATGACGTCACCACCAGAGCCTTTGGCAGGCGAAGACCACCTTTTGTCAGGATAGCTTGTACTAGTTGTCGCCCTTCAAACTTGGCCGTTGTGGGATCCCTTCCCGCTCAATATTTGGGAAGAGGACCCGAGCCTCTATTAATAGGACTAGCCACCACCACAGGAAGGGGGGATCATTCAGATCACCCTTACATCCACCAGCTCACCGAGCCGAAGACACCTCTCCTCAGGAGGCTGTTCTTCCCGTGTACTTGTTCATCCTCAACCTACAAGGCAATCCACCACACCACACTAGAGTAGGGTATTACACCACAATGATGGCCCGAACCAGTATAAATCCTTGTTTCTCTTATTCTTCGGGTTTGACGAGCTAGGTCTAGGAATCGGTGCGACAACGAACTAGAGCAGGACGAATAGATCTTTGTGCGCACCCTAGTGTTCGAACCTCAAGGGTTTGCCGGAACCCACGATCCGACATTTGGCGCGCTAGGTAGGGGTGCGCCGAAGCTTCCCTTCCGTCGATCCACGCTCCATCGTTCCACCGGTTCCATGGCCGACGCTCGGCGAGCCCGTGCTGAGCATCGGGCCGCCCTTGCTGCCCGCGTCGCCCAGACGGCTCCTGCCGGCGGACCTCCCCACCGCTCGCCATCGCCTGCTGCCAACACCGCCACTGGCCCGACGAGGCACGAGCAACAAGCCTTGTCCCTACACCCCTCCGTGCGACGGGACGGACACACCGCCACCCCGTTCCTGACTCCGGCAGGCTCATCATCCCATGCTCATCGCAGACCTGTGGACGTGCAGGTTGCGTTGCTCATGGCACGCGAGCTCCTGCGTTACCGCCCCGTCGACAACCTCTATGAAGACTGCTCGACCACATCGCCAAGCTTGTCAGCGCCGCTGGGGGCTCTCCTGCACCATCCATCTCGCTACCTCGCCCGCCTCCCTCTACAGGCGAAGTAGTCCATGAAGCACCTCCACCACTCGCGCATCAAGGTGTTGCCCACGATCCAAGGCACGCAGCCCCACGGTGCGACCCCTCGCGCGGGGCACCCATCCATGAAAAAGAAAGATGTCAAGAGATCCAGCGGCCTCAAGGAGAAGCACAAACACTTCCTCCACCGCCGCGTCGAGGCCGTGCGCCCCCTGCCATGGTGGCGCGTGGGAACCAAGACCAAGCACCGCCTCCGCGACAAGCTCTGGTATCAACAGCAGGCTGCAAGGCCCTCGCCCCAAGCTGTGCAACGTCAAGTGGCCTGGGAATTTCAAGCCCGCCTTGCCTCCAGGCTACGACGGCACCCCCGACCCTGGTGAGTTCCTGCAGCTTTGTGAGCTGAGCATCGAGGCATCCAACGGCGACGAGAAGATCATGGCGAACTGGTTCCCTATGGCTCTCAAGGATGGCGCGTGCTCGTGGCTCCTGAACCTACCCACGGGATCGATCTCCTCCTAGGGTGAGATGCGCAAGCGTTTCCTTGCCAATTTTCAGGCCACCCACGACCGCCCCTCGGCCGCAGGTGACCTGTGGCACATCAAGCAACAACCAGGAGAAACTCTGCAGAAGTTCATCCAGCGCTTCAACAGCGTCTGCGTCAAGATCCCCAATGTCACGTACGAGGCCATCATCTCAGCATTCTCCGATGGCGTCTGTGATGTCAAGATGAAGGAGGAGCTTGCGATCCAGTAGGATCTGTGCATGACCGTGTAGCTGTTCAACCTCGCAACCAAGTGCGCCAGAGCTGAGCACGGGCGCCTCTCCCTCGTCGAGCACCCCACCGTTGACCCTGAAGACAAGAAGGCCAAGGGCAAGGATGTGAAGCGCAAAGGGTAGGCCGTGCTCGCGGCCGAACCAGAGATGAAGCATGGCCGCGACCACTCGGAGTCATCCAAGAGCAACCATCCGTTTTGCGCCCCCACAACATGCACAACCAAAACACCAACGACCGTCAAAAGCTCAGGGCCATCCGCGAAAGGTGCATCGGCCGATGCCCCGAGCGCAGCGACCGAGGCTACGGCCGTGGAGGAAGCCGGACCAAGGGGCGCTGGGACGACTGCGGCCCCCGCCAGGAGTGGCGTGATCAGCCTCATGAGGACAGCTGGCAGGATCAGCCTCGAGAGATTGCCTGGAGGGACCAGCCTCACGAGGGTCCCTGGAGGGACCAGCCTCGTGAGGACCGTCCTCAGGGCAAGGCTGGCCTCCCTCCGCTGCCGCCACCCAGGAGAAACGATGACCAGGACGACGGGGTTGGGGGCTTCCAGGAGCCTCGCGCCATCGCCTGCATCTTGGGCGGTGCGCAGGCCCCAGCCTCTCAGCGCCTCTTCAAGCAGTTCGTCCCAAGCTCGAAGCCACGCGCCCACTCAGGTGGTCCAAGTGCGCCATCACCTTCAGCTCAGCAGACCAACTCAAGTGCACGGCATGTGACAGCCTGATTTTTGCCCTCTTTTATTTGCCAAAGATTTATTTGATTTATTTCAAACCTTGGGATTTTTGAATCATATCATTTGGACTTAAATCACTTGGGTACCCTTGGCTTTCACCCAAGTGCCTCCCATCCATCTCAAACTATTATCCATCTCTAGACCACCCCAATATACTCCATGGAATATTTTTCTTATTTGAAAAATATTCATTTTTCTCCCTAAAACCCTAGCTAAATCCTTGGTGCTCCAAAGCAACCCCTATATTTCTGGCTCCAAAAATTCCGAGGAAATTCCTAAATATTCTTTCGACTCTTAGGCACATTCCTGAGCAAAAATATTGCACTACTTTTTGGAATATTTTTGCTACAGAAAATCTTTTCCATTCTGGACAGAAATGGTAGTTTCTACAGCAACTACCATTTTACTTGCTCCAATACTCCTGAAACTTCTTGTGCATATTCACATTAGTACCTCATGACGTGCATCCAAAGCACAGCCTCCAACTATTCACCATTTTACTACGGCAAGATGTCAAAGTTTCTGTCCAGAAACTTACCAGACCAGTTAATCTCATTCTACTGCGTCTGGAGTTAAACCTACCCTGGGTAACTTACCTATCTACCACAAACAACAAGCCAGACAAGGTTTTTGGCACCAAGTCAGCCTGTAGACACGAGTTCGCGTTGTGACCACGCGTGCGCATCGTGCCACGACATGCAGCCGACGCGCTCTGGATGGCGCCAGCGCTCTGTAGAGCGCGTGCTCGCTTCCGAGCCTACCCAACCGTGCCAAACCCCGCCCCCATCGTCGTCCTCACCTACACAGTCCACCCCTAGCGCTCGCCAATGCCGGAGCTCGCCGCAGCGAGCACGGGCGCGGTCCAGCCAAGCACAATGCGGTGTGCACTGTGCTCGTCGCCATCTCCAGCGGCCCTGTGTTCGTCTCCGCACGACCACAGCTCCCTTGTGACCCTCTCTTCTAATTCCCCCTCTCACCAACTCCATTTCGTCGCCGGGTTGCGGCCAGGTGTCGCCGACGGAGCACCGATCCCCCCCCCTTGCGCTCGCCTATAAATAGGCCCTTCCCCAGCCAGTTTGAGCACACCGCACCACTCCCACACGACTCCAGATAGTGTAGAACCCCGTGGCCCGGCCGGGCAGGCCTCAGGCCACCGCTCCCGAGCCGAGCTTACCGGCGATCCCCCTAGGGTTGTCGAGGTAGCTCCCGACTCCCTCCGTCTAGGGCAACTGCACCAGGGCCTCCGCTCCTCTTTGGTGAAGCTTCTTCACCTAGCTGGAGCCACTGGAGGTGCCATAGCTCGTCGTCTTCCCCAACTCCAGCGAGTCCTCTGTTCTGCCTCCGCCTCCGAGCTCCATTCTGTCACCGTCCGTCCACCTCCAGCCACACTACGGGTACAGGCAGGTGCGCCTCAACCTTCTCTGTCGATCTATCATCTCCGTTTGAGCCAAGGGGCAACGTCGCCGGCGTACGCTCCGGCGAAACGACGGCCGCATCTGCCCATCTCTCTCTCTCCCTCTCACCTGACTAGTGGGGCCCGCTAGTCAGTGTCTCCACCCCCGCGCGAAGCGGTATAAGTGGTGGCGCTCGGGGTGTTTACGCCTTCGACGTCACCCCCCTCCCTATTTCTTTTATTTAACTTCCGAATTTAAATTAATTCCAGAGAACTTCAAAATGTTGTAACTTTTTAACCATAAGTCCAAATGAATTGATTCTTTTTGCATTGTGCTCCTGGTGAAGAATTCTTGCAGCACACCGAAAATGAAACCATTTTGTGCTGTATAGATTTTCTGGTGAATTTTTGAATGAATCTTCATAATTTCTTTTTGAACTTTTATTTGTTTTTCAGAAGCAGAGACTTGTCTTGAGCATCACCAGGAGGCTTGTGAGCCTCATTTGAACTAAGGCAAGCCACCACAACATTTTCATAATGCCATTTCAATATTTTTTATTTTTCCACTTGAACAAATGATTTAAATTATGCATGTTAAATATTTTGTTAAATAGCCCTTTTGGTTGCTGTAGTTATTAGTTTCAATTCACTTTACAGAAAGTTGGAGTTTGGTTTAAGTCATTAAGATAGTTAAAATAAAGTTGGGATGTTGTAAATGATTATGGACATACATATGCGATGTTATTTTCTCTTGCATTAAGTAACAATGAGAAAATTTTGCTAAGTTAAATTTTGTTGGAAGTCAAGTATAACCAGAGTAATATTGAAGTTAAGATGATAGTTGACTCAGTTTTATTGTTGCATGGCATTTTACTTATGTACTGCACTTTGGTATATTGCATGGCATTGTATGACACCGGTTACTTTAATTCTTTCTAAGTTGAAACTGTTAATAACTCAACTTGAATAAATTGTTGGCTGGGTCATGGTGCCACAGAATCGAGTATTTCCTAGTGCAACCACATTTACCTTTATGGGAAGGTCTTGATTCTGTCCATTGACATGTCTCGTGTCGGTACCTCCAGATAGGGAAGGTTACGGGCGTGCAGTACCCTGGCCCGGTAAGCAGACATAACTTTGTGTGCCCGTAGTTAGTGTTATGGTACCGAGTTCCCGGTTGGGACAGTTTTTGTTTAGCCACGACGGTGGCAGGTGTGTCTTTGGTAGACACAGGGCCACCCAGGACTGTTCGAGTGAGGGAACGAGTCGGAGTGGCTGGAGGAGTGTCATGGCAATGGACGGGTTTCGTCGGAATGCCGTTGGTCCACCCGAATGGGATAAAGAGGCCATGTGTTCTGTGGTGTGGGTACAGTGCACTTCCTCTGCAGAGTGTATTTAATCTATCGATAGCGGAGTCCACGGTCACGGACACGCTCGAAAGTAGGTCACACAATGGGTCAACAGATAATAAAATTTTGCCTACTATGTTCTAAATTTCTGGTACCATGATAAGTTGATGGAAGAGCTTCTGAGATGTTTTGAGACCCAGTATGGGCAGGTTTGTGATCACCGGAAGGATCACGAGTGATATGATAATAAAATTTTAGAGCTTCTGAGATGTTTTGAGACCCAGTGTGGGCTGGGTGGTGATCGCCGGAAGAATTACGAGTTATATCTTGTTAAGATGAATACGTTGGTGGTTATGATAAATTATCATGAGTAGGATAGATTGAGGTTTTATTTATGCAAAGTCATGAGCATAGCATGTTATTGAAATTTATTTTAAGTCTATTGCTGCATATTTAATATTGACTAATTATCATGGTATTGATTGTCATTATGATTCTGTTTTCCTGTAAGCTTGCAAGTACATTCAAAGTACTGACCTGGCATGTCATGCCAGATTTCAGGAAAGATCCGCTGGAAAGGAGTGCCGTCTAAGTCTAGTCCATATCCACATCGGTGTCCCTATGTGATGGAGTTCCGCTATGACGTCGTTCCGCTGCTGCGTAGATTATGCCCGAGGCCCTTTTATGTTCATTAAATAATGTACATATAGTCTAGCCGCACCGTGTGTGCCGCTTGGCCTCGTTAACTGTTGTAATGTAAAACTCTGGTCCGCTAGTATCAATAAAGCGGTTGTTTTCTGTACCAAGATGTTGTGTGTTGCCAGAAGACAAGGTCTCTGGGCTGGCAATGCAAGGTAAACCGGTCACTCTGATCCGGGGTGCCACAACGCTTGGAATCAGAGCCGCGCTAACTGTAGGATGCGTTAGACTAATACGTGCCATTTTAACACTAGAAACACATTTAGTCTGAGTGCCAGTAGTCTGTCTAGTTGGTTATTGCTTTATCTATACCAGTGCTATTTTTATGCTAACCCACTAATGTTTGTGAGTGTAGATGGCTCCGGTGCCGTATCCGTGCCAGTTGCAGCTGATGCCATACACGTCGCCGCACCTCCTCCGCAACGTGTGGCGTCGGCTGTACCCTCATTGAGACGACCCAGTTTATCGTGTGTACCGGGAGCGTCTAGCTGACTCAGGTTACGAATATCAGGCAGTGGCGACTCTGCGCGCTCGTACTAATTCCAGATCCTATTCTCGTTCTTCTCGAAGCGGTCATGCTTCTACCGCTTCACTAGCTGTCCAGTTTGCTGCATTCGAGATCCTCTTTTAGCTCTGCCACAGCGAGGTCCGCATGCAGGACCACCCAGGTTTCCAATACTATCCTACTTTGAATGACAACGGTCATATTCTTTTCCCTGAAATTGATCCGGAGTCTGATAGTGTTGCTAGCCACCTTTCCTGTTATATCACTGCCAGTTACATCACACTCCACGAGCTAGCACGCGAGTTGACTCACGCTCGTGTTGCTTTAGCCTCTAATAGGTATGTCACCATTCCCGCTTCCTTGGGATTTGCCGCGTACGTCCCCAGTTCTGTTTCCCCTAATTCGCCAGTAAACCCTCCTAGTAGGTCGGGCACCTCGACCGTAACTCCCCTTAGTGCCCCTGCCGAGTGTATCTCCCTCCTCACTACCCCTGTAGCCCCTATTATCCACCCTTCTCCTGCCCCGGAAGGAGAGCCTCCGAGGCAGTGTCGCCGTGTTACCTTTAACCATGAGATTTCCATTAATCTCGTCAGTTCGGGATGCTAGTCCACTTCAGGAGAGAACCCCACAGCACCCGCAGAGCAGTAGAGCTCCAGAGTATTAGCATTCGTCAGACTGTTGTACGATATACGAGTCGTGATGTTTTATGTATGAGAGTAGTGTAATCGGGCATGTTGATTTTGTTTTCATGTATGTGTCCTTGTATAATTATGATGAAGTTATGTATTTTCTACTCGCTGTTTTCTTCGCAATTCTGTTTTTCCCTCGATTTTTGTTGCTGGCTTTCCCACCTATTTCTGCTTTGGAATGCTTCTCATCTTGATTGCGTTGTCTTGGGAAAAATCCAATATAGGATGACGCGGGGAGGCAACAGTAGCAGCGCTCATGAGGATGTTCCTGTTCGTCGCTCCGCCCGACAGGCAGGACACTCCCCTGAGCCATTTGTACCACCGCCTCCACCGCCACATCCGCCTGCCACCGAACAATTCCTGCGTATGTTTGAGGAAAGAAGAAATAATGATCTGCTGGAAGTATTAAAAAGTGTTCAAGCTGATTGGTCAGAATGGGCAGCAGAATGGTCATTTCTCCAAGCTATCAGATTTTGAGCAAACTCAACCTCCCAGTTTCAGTCAGGCAGTTGGCCCGTTGGATCCTAATGATTGGTTGCAAACCATTGAGAGGAAACTTGAAATTGCCCGTACAGCCGAAGATGACAAAGTTCCATCTGCAACCCACTATCTGGAAGGCGCTGCTGCCGTATGGTGGGAAAATACAAAAGCCATGTGGCCTGCTGATGATGCACTCACCTGGACCAAATTCTAGGAGCAGTTCCGAAAAAATTACATCCCTACTAGAGTAATGAAGACCAAGCAGCGTGAGTTCCTTGCCCTCACCCAAGGAAATCTATCTGTGGAACAATATCTGCAGCAATTCAACCATCTGGCCTGTTATTCCCTGTATGACGTGGCCACAAAAGAGAGAAAAATTGAACGGTTTCTTGGAGGATTAAACTCGCAACTCAGGTGCACTCTCAGTATGCTTGATTTCCCGGATTTCTAAACTCTGGTGAATAAAGCTTTTATTGCGGAAAGAGAACACAAGCTCGTACTGGACACCCGGCCCGCTAATAACGAGCACAAACGCAAGTTTGAACCAAGGAAGGAAGGACCACCGGTGCAGAAGGCCCAAACCTGGCAGCAAACTCGGGTAGACTACAAGCCCAATTGGCAGCAAAATGTTAACAAGACTACTACCCAAGTAAAGAATGTTATTACCAACCCAGTACATGAGGAGCGCCAGCGCAATAATTCCTGCTTCAGTTGCGGGCAAAGTGGACATTATGCCCGTCAGTGTCCCAAGAACAGCAAGGCAAACGCCTTATTCCGGCCACAAGTCAACTTCATGGGATCATACCAGGACCAGCAAAACATCACCGGTCACGTCAATCACCTCTCCGCAGATGAAGCCCAAGAAAACTCCGAAGTGGTCATCGGTATGTTTTCTATTAATAGCATACCTGCAGTAATTTTATTTGACTCGGGGGCTTCCCACTCTTTTATTTCTTGGAGTTTGGTTGCCCAAAACAATTTTTCTTGTTCTCTCTTGGGCAAAAATATGCTGGTACAAACCCCGGGATTATTAATCAAGAGCAGTCTGGTCTGCCGTAACTTGGAAATCAATATCAACGGAATAAGCTTTCCAACATCCTTGATACTCATCGAATCAGCACAGTTGGATGTTATTTTGGGCATGAATTGGCTGACTCAATGCCAAGTATGCATAAATTGTGCAATCCGAGAAGTAACTTTGACCAATCAAGAAGGGCAGATTACAAAGTTCTACTCACGCAGAAGCATACCAAAGAAGGGGATGATGTTTACCGCCGTGGCTGAATTGGAATTAATTCCTGTGGTCAGTGAATTTCCAGATGTATTTTCGGAAGAGCTACCAGGCATGCCGCCAGACCGAGAACATGAGTTTGCAATAGATCTGGTACCTGGAACCGCACCGTTATTCAAGAAATATTACAGGATGCCCTCATCAGAGTTAGTGGAATTAAAGAAGCAGCTCGATGAAATGCTCCAGAAAGGGTACATCCGTCCCAGTTCCTCGCCATGGGGATCGCCTGCACTCTTTGTAAACAAAAAGGATGGCAGCCTCCGCATGTGTGTAGATTATCGGCAGCTTAACGATGTCACCATCAAAAATAAATATCCGCTGCCAAGGATTGATGATTTGTTCGATCAGCTCAGTGGTGCCAAGGTATTTTCCAAGATTGACTTAAGGACCGGGCACCATCAACTCAAGATTAAAAAGGAAGATATTCCTAAGACCGCATTCACCACTCGATATGGTCTTTACGAATATACAGTCATATCCTTTGGTCTAACCAATGCCCCTGCCTTCTTCATGCACATGATGAATAAAGTGTTCATGGATTTCGTCGATAAGTTCGTGGTAGTCTTTATCGATGACATGCTCATATATTCAAAAAGTGAAGAAGATCACAAGGGACATCTCCGAGCAATATTGCAGCGACTCAGAGACCATCAGCTTTACGCCAAGTTCAGCAAATGTGAGTTTTAGCTTAAACGAGTCGGATTTCTTGGACACGTGCTATCCGCCGAAGGTATAGCCATAGACCCCAGCAAGGTAAAAGATGTGCTCAACTGGTTGCCACCCACAACCGTATCTCAGATCCAAAGCTTCCTTGGACTGGCGGGATATTACCGCTGTTTCATTGAAGGATTCTCCAAGATCGCCAAGCCCATGACCGAGCTACTCAAAAAGGACAAGAAGTTTGAATGGAAACAAGACTGTGACAAAGCTTCAGTGAGCTAAAGAAACGTCTGACCACCGCTCCCGTATTAACTCTTCCAGACATATACCGTAGTTTTGATGTCTACTGCGACGCATCCAGGCAAGGAATTGGCTGCATACTCATGCAAGACGACAAGGTGGTGGCTTATGCATCATGACAATTGCGACCACACAAGGGGAATTACCCTACGCATGATCTAGAATTGGCCGCAGTAGTGCATGCTCTCAAAATATGGAGACATTATCTCATTGGGAAGAAGTGTCAAATTTTTACCAATCACAAAAGCCTCAAGTATATCTTCACTCAACTAGATTTGAATCTCCGTCAGCGAAGGTGGCTTGAACTGGTCAAAGATTATGATTTGGGAATAAACTACCACCCGGGTAAAGCCAACATGGTAGCTGATGCACTCAGTCGAAAGCCGGTCAGTTTAAATGCTATATTAAATTCCTTGCCCGTTGAACTTCAAGAGGAGATTGTTCAACTCCATCTGAACATCGTTGAGGCTGGTCTCGCTAACACACTAGAAGTTACCCCCACACTTGAAGAAGAAATCCGCAAAGCCCAGCCAGATGGTCCTGTCCTACAAAAGCATGCCCAGGACATGCAGACAGAATGTGCATTGGACTACTCAAAAGATCACCATGGGACTCTTCGATTTCGCGGAAGGATTTGTTTACCAAATCAGTCAGACCTAATAAGGAAGATCTTGACAGAAGCCCACGAGTCCTCATATTCTATTCACCCTGCGGGAACAAAAATGTATGAAGACCTCCGCCAAATATCCTGGTGGGATGGCATGAAAAAGTATATTGCCTATTTTGTGGCCTGTTGCGACATATGCAACAAAGTAAAGGCAGAACATCAGAAGCCAGCCGGACTTCTTCAACCGCTGCCAGTTTCACAGTGGAAATGGGATGATGTTTGCATGGATTTCATCACGGGATTACCCAAGACTCAGCGGGGCAATAATGCAATATGGGTCATCATGGACACTCTTACCAAGGTAGCCCATTTTATTCCAGTCAGTACCACCTATCGAGCAGACCAACTCGCACAACTGTATGTGTCCAGAATAGTCAGTATTCATGGAGTACCTCGAACCATCACTTCTGACTGAGGTTTACTCTTTACATCCGCTTTCTGGACACGTCTCTATCAAGCTTTGGGAACAGCCCTAAGATATAGTACAGCCTATCATCCTCAAACAGATGGACAGACAGAGCGAGTGAACCAAATACTGGAAGATATGCTGCGAGCTTGCGTCTTGGCCCAAGGACCTAAATGGGAAGATTGTCTACCATACGCCGAGTTCTCCTACAACAATAGCTTCCAAACCAGTCTAAAGATGTCACCATACGAGGCTTTATACGACCGCAAATGCCATACCCCGCTAAACTGGTCCCAGACAGGAGATAGCCATATTTTCGGAACGGACCTCATGATGGAAGATGATAAAAAAGTCAAGGAAATAAGAGATGTCTTACAGTTGGCCAAGTCTCGACAAAAGAGTTATTACGATGCGAGGCATCGACAGATCAGTTTTGAACCTGGAGAGCACGTATACCTCCGAGTCACTCCTATGAAAGGAGTCAAGAGATTCCAAACACGTGGGAAGTTGGCACCCAGATTTATTGGCCCCTTCCCAATTATGTCTTGAGTAGGCACTATTGCTTACCTGTTGGAGTTACCCCCGGAATTGTCAGATGTGCACGACGTGTTCCATGTCTCATAGTTTAGGCGATGCATATTTCCGCCCAAGAAAAGACTGCAGTAAATGACATAGAATTGGCAAAGGATTTAACGTAGGAAGAAAGGCCGTTCAAAATTATAGATCAGATGGAAAGATTCACCCACAGTAAAGTACGAAAGTTTTATAAAGTCCAGTGGGAGCATCACACCGAGTCAGAATCAACCTGGGAACAAGAAGAGTTCCTACAAACATATTATCCGGAATGGTTTTCCCAAGCAACCAAATCTCGAGGACGAGATTCATTCTAAGTGGGGGAGGTTTGTGATAGCCTGATTTTTTCCCTCTTTTATTTGCCAAAGATTTATTTTATTTATTAAACCTTGGGATTTTTGAATCATGTCATTTGGACTTAAATCACTTGGGTACCCTTGGCTTTCACCCAAGTGCCTCCCATCCATCTCAAACTATTATCCATCTCTGGACCACCCCAATATACTCCATGGAATATTTTTCTTATTTGAAAAATATTCATTTTTCTCCCTAAAACCCTAGCTAATTTCTTGGTGCTCCAAAGCAACCCCTATTTTTCTGGCTCCAAAAATTCTGAGGAAATTCCTAAATATTCTTTGGACCCTTAGGCACATTCCTGAGCAAAAATATTGCACTACTTTTTGGAATATTTTTGCTGCAGAAATTTTTTTCCATTCTGGACAGAAATGGTAGTTTCTACAGCAACTACCATTTTACTTGCTCCAATCCTCCTGAAACTTCTTGTGCATATTCACCTTAGTAACTCATGACTAGCCTCCAAAGCACAGCCTCCAACTATTCACCATTTTACTACAGCAAGCTCTCAAAGTTTCTGTCTAGAAACTTAACAGACTAGTTAATCTCATTCTACTGCGTCTGGAGTTAAACCTACCCTGGGTAACTTACCTATCTACCACGAACAACAAGCCAGACAAGGTTTTTGGCACAAAGTCAGCCCGCAAACACGAGTTCGCGCGGTGACCACGCGTGTGCATCGTGCCATGACATGCAGCCGGCACACTCTGGATGGCGTCAGCGCTATGTAGAGTGCGTGCTCGCTTCCGAGCTTGCCCAACCGCGCCAAACCCCGACCCCATCGTCGTCCTCACCTACACAGCCCACCCCTGGCGCTCGCCGACGCCGGAGCTCGCCGCAGCGAGCACGGGTGCGGTCCGGCCAAGCACAGTGCGGTGTGCACTGTGCTCGTCGCCATCTCCAGCGGCCATGTGTTCGTCTTCGCACGGCCACAGCTCCATTGTGACCCCGTCTTCTTCTTCCCCCTCTCACTGGCTCCATTTCGTCGCCGGGCGCGGCCAGGTGTTGCCGGCGGAGCACCGATTCCCCCCCCCCTCGCGCTCGCCTATAAATAGGCCCTTCCCCAGCCAGTTTGAGCACACCGCTCCACTCCCGCACGACTCCAGATAGTGTAGAACCCCATGGCCCGGCGCGGCAGTCCTCAGGCCACCGCTCCCGAGCCGAGGTCACCGGCGATCCCTCGTGGGTCGTCGAGGTAGTTCCTGATTCCCTCCGTCCAAGGCAACAGCACCAGGGCCTCCGCTCCTCTCTGGTGAAGCTTCTTCGCCTAGCTAGAGCCACTGGAGGTGTCGTAGCTCGTCGTCTTCCCCAACTCCGGCGAGTCCTCTGTTTTGCCTCCGCCTCTGAGCTCCATTCCGTCGCCATCCGTCCACCTCCAGCCAACTACGGGTACAGGCAGGTGCGCCCCAACCTTCTCCGTCGATCTATCCTCTCCGTTTGAGCCAAGGGGCAACGTCGCTGGCGTACGCTCCGGCGAAACTACGGCCGCCTCCGTCCATCTCTCTCTCTCCCTCTCACCAGACTAGCGGGGCCCGCTAGTCAGTGTCTCCAACCCCGCGTGAAGCGGTATAAGTGGTGGCGCTCGGGGCGTTTACGCCTTCAACGTCACCCCCCTATTTCTTTTATTTAACTTCTGAATTTAAATTAATTCTAAAGAACTTCAAAATGCTGTAACTTTTTAACCGTAATTCCAAATGAATTGATTCTTTTTGCATTGTGTTCCTGGTGAAGAAATCTTGCAGCACACCAAAAATGAAACCATTTGGTGATGTATAGATTTTCTGGTGAAGTTTTGAATGAATCTTGATAATTTGTTTTCGAACTTTTATTTGTTTTCAGAAGCAGAGACTTGTCTTGAGGATCACCAGGAGGCTTGTGAGCCTCATTTGAACTAAGGCAAGCCACATCAACATTTTCATAATGCCATTTCAATATTTGTGATTTTTCCACTTGAACAAATGATTTAAATTATGCATGTTAAATATTTTGTTAAATAGCCCTTTTGGTTGCTGTAGTTATTAGTTTCAATTCACTTTACATAAAGTTGGAGTTTGCTTTAAGTCATTAAGATAGTTAAAATAAAGTTGGGATGTTGTGAATGATTATGGACATACATACGCGAAGTTATTTTCTCTTGCATTAAGTAACTATGATAAAATTTTGCTAAGTTAAATTTTGTTGGAAGTCAAGTATAACCAGAGTAATATTGAAGTTAAGATGATAGTTGACTCAGTTTTATTGTTGCATGGCATTTTACTTATGTACTGCATTTTGGTATATTGCATGGCATTGTATGACACTGGTTACTTTAATTCTTTCTAAGTTGAAACTGTTAATAACTCAACTTGAATAAATTGTTGACCGGGTCATGGTGCCACTGAATCGAGTCTTTCCCAGTGCAAACACATTTACCTTTATGGGAAGGTCTTGATTCTGTCCATTGACATGTCTCATGTCGGTACCTCCAGATAGGGAAGGTTATGGGCGTGCAGTACCCTGGCCCGGTAAGCAGACATAACCTTGTGTGCCCGTAGTTAGTGTTATGGTACCGAGTTCCCGATTGGGATAGTTTTTGTTTGGCCACGACGGTCGCAGGTGTGTCTTTGGTAGACACAACGCCACCCAGGACTGTTCTAGTGAGGGAACGATTCGGAGTGGCCGGAGGAGTGTCATGGCAATGGACGGGTTTCGTCGGAATGCCGTTGGTCCACCCGAATGGGATAAATAGGCCATGGGTTCTGTGGTGTGGGTACAGTGCACCACCTCTGCAGAGTGTATTTAATCTATCGATAGCCAAGTCCACGGTCACGGACACGCTCGAAAGTAGGTCACACCATGGGTCAACAGATAATAAATTTTTTCCTACTATGTTCAAAATTTCTGGTACCATGATAAGTTGATGGAAGAGCTTCTGAGATGTTTTGAGACCCAGTATGGGCAGGTTTGTGATCGCTGGAAGGATCATGAGTGATATGATAATAAAATTTTAGAGCTTCTGAGATGTTTTGAGACCCAGTGTGGGCAGGGTGGTGATCACCGGAAGGATCACGAGATATATCTTGTTAAGATGAATACATTGGTGGTTATGATAAATTATCATGAGTAGGATAGATTGAGGTTTATTTATGCAAAGTCATGAGCATAGCATGTTATTGAAATTTATTTTAAGTCTATTGCTACATATTTAATATTGACAAATTATCATGGTATTGATTGTCATTATGATTCTGTTTTCCTGTAAGCTTGCAAGTACATTCAAAGTACAGACCTGGCGTGTCATGCCAGATTTCAGGAAAGATCCGCTGGAAAGGAGTGCTGTCTGAGTCTAGTCCGTATCCACATCGGTGTCCCTGTGAGATGGAGTTCCGCTATGACGTTGTTCCGCTGCTGCGTAGTTTATGCCCGAGGCCCTTTTATGTTCATTAAATAATGTACATATTGTCTAGCCGCACCGTGTGTGCCGCTTGGCCTCGTTAACTGTTGTAATGTAAAACTTTGGTCCGCTAGTATCAATAAAGCGGTTGTTTTCTATACCAAGATGGTGTGTGTTGCCAGAAGACAAGGTCTCTGGGCTGGCAATGCAAGGTAAACCAGTCGCTCTGATCTAGGGTGCCACAAGGCGACTGCCGGCATCCTCCTGATGCTTTGCTCACCCGTCATCAGCAACGTTCAAGTTACCAAGACCCTCATTGACGGCGGCGCAGGGCTCAATGTCCTATCCGTCGAGACGTTCGATAGCCTCCAAGTGACATACAGTCATCTACATCCTACCAAACCCTTCTCAGGAGTGACTGATCGTCCCCTTTTTCTCCAATGACGGCACCACGCCTGTGATCTAAGCTATTTTTAGCTATCCGGGGTGGATGCCAATTTTTATTTCTCTCTTCGACGACTGTCACGAGTTCTGAGCTGCTTTTCGGCCATCTCGTACAACTGTTGAGTTTATTTTTGTGACAGTAGCCCTATAGCTGCTTTTTGGATATTTTAAGGCACTGTCACCTTCTTCTTATCAGCCCGGTCTCATGTTCTGCGCTGCTTTGCGGTCATCTTGAGCCGTGGTTGAGTTATTTCAGTAATGTCCCCGATCTGAGTAGTAAAGACCGTTCTGGTGGCTACTGATTTATTTGCTGATTTCTTGTAAGGGTTCAGATGATCATTTCCCTAAAAACTTGAGAGGCGATAAACCTGCCATTGAAGAAATGTTACGATGCCAGGAGATAACGATAAAGATACGCTTGTCAAAATATTTCCCCTGACAGAACAAATGGTCATGCGAAGAATTAAGAGATATGGCCAAGACCTCCACCGTTAGTCCAACCTGCGGACATTATTATATAAGGTCATATCCCTTTATGCTGGCCATGACAGGAGTCAGTAAAATATTTGGTACAGATCTGACACTCAAGACAGTGGAGCCAGTCAAAATGAATCAGAAACTCCTACAAGAAGTCAGAATATGTCAGGTGAACAGTTATGAGCTACCTCACTATTTTAAACCTGGTGGACCCACGGTTGGTTGAGGTACCCAATGCAAGGGGAAAAAGGTTGGGTGTCCACTAGGAAAAATTTGTTCACAATTTCATGAAAGGTTGCCGGTGCTAGATGACACATCAATCATAGATCACTCTTGGACTTGTGAGACGGACATATATTTCAGTCATAATAATCTATCACACTCAGCCGAGTCAGCCGATATGAAAATAATTGTAGCCAGCATCAACATGTGAGGTAAGGTCCGTCAGCATATGGATACAGTAAAACAACCCACCCTGAGCCAGACAGACAGTCATATGAAATTTAATGGGAACACTCAATAAAGGAAAAAGGATACCCGAGTTGGAAACGGTTTCCTTAAGTCAGTATATTCATATTGGTTCCCTGAGCAACCAAATATAAAGGATGAGATTTCTTTAAGGGGGTAAGAGTTGCCACAGCCTGATTTTTGGCCCTTTCTTTTTCTTTTGTTTTCCCGAGATTTTTGCCTGAGTTTTCTTTTTCCATGGCTATGTGGTATGGAAACTGAAGAAGATGACCTCTTATTTCTTTCCAGAATGGTTTGTCATCCTCATTTCTATCCCTAGACCTTGCCATTTCCATCTTGGACCAACCCCAATATAATTCTTCTAGGGAATATTCATTTTTCTATTAAAGGAATAACCCTGTCTGCCCTGGGTTGTGAAGCAACCTATATTTCTATCACTCCAAAAATTCCCAAATAAATTCTCATAAATTGTTTGGGTCATGTCTTCATCAAATATGGCAAAACTTTGCATTTCCATGTTCAAAAATATTTCACGAATATTTCTTTTTCTATTCTGCCCTAAATGGCACTTTGTGAAACAAGTGCTATTTATCTTTGCCTAATTGACCTCAAAATCCTTGGACACCTTTTCCTGTCCATATTATTGCCACATGCCAAAATGCAACCTCATTTGCCTAGTAATCATTTAATTATGATTTTCCAAAGTTTCTATCCAAAAAGAAGCTTTGTGAAGGAGCTGCAAGCTAGGAATATCCAAACGAGTTGCCATTTTGCATGATCCCTCATATCATCATATCAAAGCCCTCCACCAAAGTATAGCTCATGTAATGCCTCCATGTGAACTCACCTTCAATTCTTTGATTCTGTCCAAAATTTTAGTTTGTGAAGCAAGTATATTTTATATTGCTCCATTGTGGCTGCCAATTTTTCTAGGCCTTCTATTATCCATATAACTCACCTCCACCCATTTTGGGCATTGTTCATCAAGCCATTATTCCCCTAGATTTTTTGCAAGTTTCTGGTCAATGGGGATGCTTGTGAAGGAAGTACCATTTTGGCTTTTCCAATTGGTATGAAATTTCTACAGCATCTCTATATGACCAAATGACCAAGCCTTGCAAAAATTCAGCTCAAGTGGCCTCACCAAGTGAGTGCAACATCCAAATCTTATTTCTGGACCAATTTATGTAGTTGTAAAGCAACTATATTAAACACTAGTACAAATCTCCTCAAACTTACCAAGACTGTAGTCCTCCTTTACCTCAACCTCGCAGACAAACTCTTTGGCTCCAAACCCTTTCCTGTTAATCAGCAGTGCTCTGACAAGTTTGATGCAGTAAACTTCAAAGCTGGTTTGCCATTTAACTAGAGCCGTTTTTACCTAGCTACCACCTCGGTTAACCTTTACCTTGGATAAACTTACCACTAGACATCCTTTTTACAGCCTTGGCATCATCTCCTCGCCAGTCTGCGCGGTGACCACCGCTTTGGCATGCAATGGCCGCGCCCAAAATGGCTTCTTGCTCGGGCCCATCCTCTGCTCAGCGCCTCAGCGAGCACGGGCCTATCCCTCTTGTTCCCCGCATCGTCGCCGTCCTCCCGGACCCTTCTCCCCCTCTAGAAGCCTCCTCGTCGACTCTCGTTGCCGCGCCCACGGTAGCACTATGGCCGACCGAGCCTCAGTGGCATTCGGCCGCTCCTCCCTGTGCCCCCTTGGCCTCTCTACCCCGTGAGAACCTCCACTGCTCCCCTATGTCTTCTACCTCCGAGCTCGCGAGCGTGGGCACGCGTCCGCGGTGCCGGACACGCGTCCGCGGTGATGCCAGCTCACCCCCTCCCTCCCAAGGCTATTTAAGGCCTCCCCCGAGCTCTCCGAACATTCCATCGCCTCCCACTCACTCCCAGAACCACTCCCATCCTCTCGCCTAAGCCCCGGAGCCACCACACCTCGCCCATGGCCGCCGTGTCCACCGTCGGGCCTTGCTCAAATTCGAGCAACCCCGAGCTCGTCCACTCCTCCTTCCACCACCAGAGGACTCCACCACCCCTCCAGAGCCACACCAGCACTCCTCCCTCTCCTCCTATGACCTCTGGCCGCGACGCCCATCGCCGCCCGACGTGCCCTGCCGCCGCGGTCGATGCTTCTCTTATTCCAGCCCTCCCTAGGACCCCCAAGCTGCATGGACGCATGCGGCTCCTTCCCCTGATCTCGCCGGTGGCTGGAGCCTCAGCGGAGGTGGCCTGTGCCGCTGGGGATCTCCGACGCACACACGGCCTCGCCCTTTGTCTGCTCCCCGTTGCGAGCTAGAAGAAGGCAGGAGGGAGAGAGAAAGAGTCAACGCGGTCCCCGTCCATCAGTGACCCAAGCGCCCAGGCCCCACTACCACATGGGATAAGTGGAAGAGCATTCTACGCTTTATGCTTTCCCTGTGGGGAAGCGCTTTTTCCTGGAGTGCGCAACCCGCCGAGCTGCCAGGGGCCTGTGTGT
Source organism: Secale cereale (assembly GCA_902687465.1). NCBI lineage: Eukaryota > Viridiplantae > Streptophyta > Magnoliopsida > Poales > Poaceae > Secale > Secale cereale. The sequence goes on along the minus strand of LR738715.1, from coordinate 382,866,941 downwards.
GAATAATTTATTCATAGAATAGTCCCTCATCTTCAAACCCTTGTATTTTTTTGCTCGTAACTCCGATTGAGGTGAATCCAAAACCCATCTCTTCGTACTGTCGAGCCCGTTCTGTTGGTAACATTATCACTATGGGTTGACATATTGTAAATGGCCATTTTGCCCTTGCCGTAAACAGCCCCCTCGGAGAGAGAAGCGTTTCGGCGTTTCGTTCCGCGGCTTCACCGCACTTCTTCCCGATGCCTTCTTCATCCCCAGGCAAACCACAATAGCCACTTCCATGATAGCCATGCACTAGCCATGATTTTCAACTTGAATCTTTAATAAAAGTTTATTGTTATATGTCTGCTTGTTTGCTACTGCTGTCGTTGTCTCGGTTATGCTTGTAGTTTCATGTTCACTGTCATGCTATGATCCGATGCTTCTTGTTGTCTTGTACTACTTGTTATTATCATGTTCACATTTTATGCTTGGTAGTAAAAGTACATGCTAGTAGTAGTCTTGATGCATGCTTGTTATTTGTCAAGTACTGTGATATGCATGTTCCGTTGCAACTAGTTAGTTACATGCTTACTTGGTAGTATTCTTGCTAGTATGTTCTTGCATGGTATTTATTTATGATGCTAGTAGTCTTGTATGCCAGGAGTAGTGTTATATTTGTGATATTCATGCTCCTTAGTATGCCATGCTCATTTGTTTAAATATTTCATTGTGGTTATGCTCGACGATTATGTGCACCTCCATGTCTATGTTTATATCATGCTCATGCATTGTAGTTGCATCATGTTATTTTATTATGACTCGGCTTATTGCAGTCAAGGTTAACCTGATTAATTTGAACTTGAACAATTGTTGGCTGAGTCATGGTGCCACCATATCGAGCTGACCAGTGCAGCCCAATGTTGAGGATATCGCTTATCGTTAGCGTCTCGGTCAGCCAGAGATTAGAGATTAATCGAAAACCGGCCGATTAATCGATTTTATCGGTCGACTATTAATCAGACATATTTTGCAAATCCTAGGTCCACAACACTAAAATAAGTATATTCAACACCAAAAGAATATTTGATAGAAGTGTTATCATGATTCCTAGCCTTTGGATCTTCGTATAATGACAAACATAATAGGACAACAATACATATTGCGTAACAAGGTCCACAAAACACAAATAAACATAGTTTTTACAAACATAGTGCTATGAATAGGTCCGATTTATCGGTAGATTCCCGATAAATCGCTTGTCAGAGCGATAAATCGGTCCAAAAGATAAACGGTGAAGATAAGGCATAATCTTATCGGCCACCCCATGAGTAGCGATAAATCGGAAGATTAATCACTAAATCGGAAGATTTCTTGAACAGTGGTGCAGCCACACTTACCTTTATGGGAAGGTCCTAAGTGGGTCTATTGTCATGCCTCTCGCCGGTGCCTCCAACGAGGGAAGGTTATGATCATGCGGTACCTTGGCCCGGTAATCAGACATAACCTTGTGTGCACGTTGTTGTTGATTTAATCCGGGTCCCCGTTTGGGACCGTTTATGTTTGGCCACGACGGTGGTCGTTGTGTCTTTGGTAGACACGGGGCCACCCAGGACTAGCCCAGTGGGGCGTGACTCGAAATGGCCGGGAGAGTGTCATGACAGTAGATCGGTTTTGTCAGAACGCCGTTGGTCCACCGGAATGGGAGAACGATGCCATGGGTTCTGTGGTGTGCGTACAGTGCGCTACCTCTGCAGAGTGTGTGTGTCTAAATATATCGATAGCCGTGCCCGCGGATAAGGGCCCAGTTCGTGTCGGTAACACCGTGAGTCAACAGTAATAAAAATAATAACTTGATTAATAACAACCCCAGTTCGATGATGAGAAAGATGTTGGTTGTGATCGCTGGAATGATCACCCTCATATCAAGGATACCGAGTGTTGGATATTTGTGATGTTGTGCAAGAGTCAATGGTAAAGATCAAGCTCCCTGCAGTCATTTAATGATTACTACGGTATTGTTTATACCAAGCTTGATTTGATCCTGAGATGATCGTGTGATGTCCGAGGTTGGTATGTTCGCGCATGGATGGTTACAAAATAACCCGAGCAGAGTAAGTTGGTGCATGTTAGTATCATCATGTTGCATGTAGTATTATCATGTTCATGCTATGCCTGTGCTAAGTTGTATCATGTTCAGTTGTGCCTGTCATATTGTTCTGTTAGTATCATGCTCATGTCTGAATTAACCTGTTAATGCCATGTTGTTGTTTGTCTTGAATGATTTTGGTTTATTGTGAGCTTGCAAGTACATTCAATGTACTGACCTGCCGTGTCATGCCAGTTTGCAGGTCGTGCCTGGATTGCTTGCTTGTTTGATGTGGTTCCCGTGTTCGTGAGCTAGGATAAACGTTCCAGCCATAGTCCCTGTGGATTGGAGTCCATCATCGTTGTTCGTTGTTCCGCTGCCAGTAGAGGTTCCGCTGCCTCGAGTTGTTATGCTACTTGCATAGAGCAACCGTGGCAGGCATAGTGTCGTCATGCCGATGAAATCCCTTGTAATGTCCGAGACCCTGTAATCATATTCGTGTAATAATAGAAGGCTGGTCTGTTCTATGCTAAGCAGTGTCGTATTCCACAAGACATCTCCTCGATCTCTGGGCTGGAATACGGGGCGTTCCGGTTTCTCTGAGCCGGGGTGTCACACAAGCGCGACAACTACCGCATCGAGCACATCGACTTTGATGTCGCCCACATTCATCTTCCCTACAACGCCGTCCTTGGGTACCCAGCCCTGGCCAAGTTCATGGCAGTGAGTCACCACGGCTATAACGTCCTCAAGATGCCAGGAAGCGGCAGCATCATCACAAAGAAAAGGATGCAGTGTGCTCACTCGAGCGCGCTTACCAGGCTGCGGCGGTCGAGGAACCATACAATGATGGCGCCATCTACCCTTTTGAGGCCTTCCCCAAGAAGAAGAAGCAGCTGCTCGCCCTCGAGCCCCAAGAAGATGCAACACCCGATGGCCGTGCCTCAGGATCCGCACCCTTGGACGTGGCGCCTCCCTCCCTAGCATAGGAGGGCGCACCCGACGCTCCCCTCGGGCTTGGCTCGGGGGCTCTCCTCTAGAGGGCCTCCGAGCTAGCCAATATCTCGAGGGAGGCGCTTGGGCACCATGTGGAGGCGCGCTTGGCCGCACACTTCCCTCAAGCGGGCATGAGGCGCGAGGTGCCTAGTGGTCAGGAGTTCATCACCAAGACAACCCAGGAGCTGCAGAAGCCGAAAGCCATGCGTGGCGATAACCGCCCACTACCCGGCGCGGCTCCCCATCCAGGCGGTGATGGTGAGCTGCGCCTCTGCGTCGACTACGTAGGGCTCAACAGGGCCGCATCTCAGGAGCATTACTGGCCATCACACGCTGGTCGGTGTGAGTGCCCCCCTCATGGCCACGTTCGCATGCCTTACGGCCTGCCGAGCGCGCCTGTCAGCTACCAACGGCTCATGTAGAGTGCCCTGGCGGCTTACGAGGCCAGGCCCTAGACGGTCCTGGGGGAGGAGGAGCCAGAACCTCTAGGATCTCTCGTGAACCGACCACCCGATGACATCTAAGGAGCAGCTTCTTCGGCACACGCCACCAACTACCCCAACGTCTTTTCAGCAACTGTGCCAGGTGACATTTTCCAGTTTTGTTCAGCTAGGAGCGCCCCTCGGGCTACATTATTCCCAGGTCGCACGGGCCTGTCCCTTCGACGTGTATCTTTCTGCACCTTTAATTTACCTTGTTGGGGGCACCCCTCGAGCTGCATCATCCCAGGCCGCCCGGGTCTGTCCCGGTGGCATGTATCATTCTTGCATCTTACCTGAACTAATGTTACCTTTCCCATCTACAGCTTTAAAATTATTTACCTGCCTGGCCGGCACTTCGATGCCATGAACGTTCTACGCCCTAACTAACCTTCCTGCGCCTACCTCATGATTAAGGACATGCACGGCGTCTGTGCTCGGGGCCGTCCCTGTTGTGTCGCCAAAACCCAAGCAGCTGAGCACTGGCTCGCTCTCCAGCCCCGTGTACGTCACCTCCCATGGTCCTTGGTGCCTCGCCCTGGCATGAGCTAAGTGTGAACAGGTGGGTAAGGGCGCACAAGACGGTGACTCGTCGCTATGGGAGCCGTGCGCCGATTGTCTTTCTTTAGGATATCCACATGAGAAGACTAGGCACGACGTTTGTGCTCGGGTCCATCCCTGCAACATCGATAAACCCAACGGCTGAGCTTTGTCTGGCGGGCCGCCCCCGTTCACATCACCTCCTGGGGTCACTGGTGTCTGGCCTTCTCATGTGGCAACCTCGAGGGATTCGCTCGGTGCATGTTGCCTAACCATCTTGCAGGATCATCTCAGGCGCTCTCAATCAAGACCAGGCACAACCCACCTTGAGGTAGGACCCCGTGAGTCTCGCGCTGACTCACGGGTGCCCAGATACACCTTTTCTAGCCCTGTCGTGCAAACCACGTGTCAGGGCAGGGCTGTACACGCCCTGCAGGCTCTCCATAGTAGGGAGTCCCCTCCCACATGCAAGTGGAAGCACCATGCTCTGCGCTGGCAGTTGACACGGTCGAGGAGCGGCTATGCCCATGCAAGAATGGTAGTGCCATGCTCCGCGCTGGTGATAAACAACTGGGCGTGGCCTCACGGCTGCTTTAACCTCAGGGAGCCACCAGGCTCGGTGACTAGCCTCATCGCGCTGCTTTCCCCACGAGAGAGGAGCGCGAGGGGGCTGGGCACGGGGGCTACACTCAGGTCATGCCTGGTGTACACCCCGCTAGGTTCCCCGGACCTGGTCGTCGCGCAACCCTCCCGAGTGAAAGCTCGGCGAGGACATGTATGAGGTATGTCCGTACATCAAGGGGGACCCTTGGGCATCGTGATCCAAGAGCCTAACTGGTCACGTAGCCCCTCATCCCTTGGTCTCGTCCAGGCGATCCGGATGACCCAACAGCGGCTGAGGTACGCGCGGGGCTGGTTCCTGCCGACACAGAACACTAAGGCCTGCTCTTGCATTTCCTTCCCAAAGGCTATTCGTACGTCAAGGGGGACTCCTGAGCATTGCGACTCAGGAGCCTAACTGGCCACATAGCCCCTCATTCCATGGTCTTGTCCTAGCGATCCGGACAAGCTGGCGGTGGCTGAGGTATGCGCGGGGTCTGGCCTTGGCGACGCAGAACACCAAGGCCTAGTCCAATATTTCCTTCTCGAGGGTCGTTCGAACATCAAGGGGGACCCCTGAGCATCGCGTCTCAGGGGTCTAACTGGCCACGAAACCCATCACTCCCTGGTATCATCTTGGCGATCCGGACGAGCTAGTGGCGGCTGAGGTATGCGCGGGATCGGGCTTTGTCGACGCAGAACTCTAGGGAAAACGGGAGGGAAATCGCGAAATCTCAGCCTCGCGGCATCGGACACAAGCCAGGAGCACCGCTTGGGGAATCACCTCAGACCTGTCGATATAAGTCATGCATCCCATCAGTGTGCCACCATCACTTGAAGAGTTGGTTTATGTGGTCACGCATCAGCAATGTCACCTCCCTTTTTAGCCTCTAGAAGCTGCTTGCACGCCAAGGGGTACCGCTTGAGCATCGCGCCTCAGGAGCTCTTACCGAACCTCGTTCCACTCACCTCCTGGGCTTGACCACGGCATCATGACCTGGCATACCAGCGATGGTGGTAGCTTGCCTTGGGACTGGGACCTGTCGGCGTAGAGCACCAAGCTACTGAAAGGGTAAAAAGGAGCGACACTGCCAGAAGGAGGCCTGCAAACAGGGTCTCTTAGCGAGGATAATAAGCATCGGAGCAAAAGCGTGACAGGTTCTTTACACGCCCCATGGGGTTGCCTTTGATTCCTCGGAGGGAGCAAAACAGAGGGATTTCGGGAGACCCTAATTACGGCTACCATCATCGACGCCATCATCAATAGTGGGCCACGAGAGGCCATCTCCGACCCCGCTGAAGTCACCATCGGCGACGAGCTCGTGCAGCTGATGTGCTCCGGGCACGACGCGAGTTTGGAGGCGCGTAGCTATCGTCGCTCATCTCCGGAGATTCGTCATCCTCGAGAGAGCCGCTGGATTCCCAAGGGCAATCGCTGCTACTAGGAGAGCCGACGGCGGGATCAATGACAGGCATGGCACCAGTCATTGTGCCACCCTGACGGCCCCCTCTGGGGCAGCACTCCAGGCGGCGTCCCTCCTCGTCGAACACCTTGAAGAGTATCACGGAGGCGCCGTCGTACTCGAAGTGGATGGCGAGGGCGCCCTCTGCATGGCAGACGCAGGCGACCTCGCCCCATCCGCTGGTCATGAAGATCTTGCCCGGGGAGACGACCTCAACCACAGCCCCTGTCGCCGGGGCCCAGCACTCGGCGTGTTGTAACCACAGCTCGAGCAGCCCTCTCGGCAGCAGCTCTTCAGAGAAAAATTGCAGGAAGCAGATCCAGGAGCTCAGAAGCATCGCCGCCAACACCACGAATTCGCACGAAGAGCCTCCAATGTGCGCTCGCGGGGCGGCGGCACGCACCACACCAGCATGCTCGGCGCGGCCAAGGCGCGAGCGGTGTTGGGCGCTGCCTTCCCCTCCGGAGCCTTGCACCCAGGCGTACAAGGGCAGCGGATAGCCGGGCGGAGGCCGCTCGTGTCAAGGTCTCGTCACTTCCGGTCTCAAGACAGCGTCACGAGAATAGAACGGCCTTTTCTCTGGTGAGAGCGACCCCAGCTCTTCACGAGGGGTTTTTCCCTTCTCGGTGGCGGAAAATCGCCGTATCGGTGCCACGGGTGGCGCTTCAAAGAAGGGAGCAAGGAAGAAGAGGAAGAAGCAGGCGGAATGGAGGAAGAAGATGGGCAGCCAGAGGAAGGCCAACAGCCGGCCTCCATAATCGCAGGTAATGATGGTCTTTGTGCATGCAGGGACTCGCCAAATCATGCGGTTGCCGAGGCGGCGTGGGGAAGTGGAGACGCCCACATCCTGTCAATCGCCATGCGTCAATCAAGGACGCAGGCTTTTGGGGCCCGCGACGCTTCGCACTTGAGCCTTGCCTTCGCCGCGAAGCCAAGTCCGAGCCCGCCTTGGGCCCGGGGGCTACTGTCGGCGTTCTCGGAACGGGGTACCCAGACTTGCCTGCCTGTGGCCCAGAGCGTGGCTCATCCATCGGCATGGTACGGCCCATCTTCGTCAGCAACCACTCAAGACCCTCGCGAGGGGCCAAGCCTCGTGAGGCGAACGACGCAAGACCTCCCCTAGGGCGGCCTCACTAGGTTGGCTCCCGAGGAACGGAGATATCAAAGCAAGGGACACCTCGCGAGGTTCGCGTGACGTGAGCCATGATGACCAAGGCCAGGCGGGCGCCAGCGGGCGCAGGAAGCTAGTTTCCTCTTTGGTGCTAAAGGGCAAGCGCATGCGAAGAGTCCCGAGGCGTCAGGCAAAGGTTTCCATATCAGTGCAACGATACCAAGACCAGCAGGATGGCAGGGTGAAGGTCACCAGGGAGCCCACGATGACGTCACCACCAGAGCCTTTCGCAGGCGAAGACCACCATTTGTCAAGATAGCTTGTACTAGCTATCCCCCTTCAAACTTGGCTGTTGTGGGATCCCTTCCCACTGAATATTTGGGAAGAGAACCCGAGCCTCTATAAATAGGACTAGCCACCACAATAGGAAGGGGGATCATTCAGATCACCCTTACATCCACTAGCTCACCGAGCCCAAGAACACATCTCCTCAGGAGGCTGTTCTTCCCATGTACTTGTTCATCCTCAGCTCAGCCTACAAGGCAATCCACCACACCGCACTGGAGTAGGGTATTACACCACAATGGTGGCCCAGACCAGTATAAATCCTTGTTTCTCTTGTTCTTCGGGTTTGACGAGCTAGGCCTAGGAATCGGTGCGAGAGCGAACTAGAGCAGGAAGGACGGATCTTCATGTGCACCCCAATGTTTGAACCTCAAGGGTTTGCCAGAACCCACAATCCGACAATACTACTAGGAGTAAGTATTAAGTACGCTAGGAACATGAAGAAACGAGTAGTAGTACCAACTACAAGATGAAATATAAGACATACTGGTACGTACTAAAGAGTTCAAATAATGAGAAAGAACATAACGTAGTTCTGCCAGCGGCTCAACACAACACACCCCTGAAATTAAGCTAAGCAACTAGTCCGCTTGACACTGAAGTAGAACTAGCATGCGCAACAGTACTGCCACCTTGCTCGGAGTCCTCGTCCTCGACTTCGTCCTCGTCCAGGTCCTCGACTTTGTCCTCGTCCCTCTTCCTCTTCGCTGATACTCGTTTGCTTGAAGCGGACAGTGTGTTCTATTCTGCTTCTTCATCAAACCCTTGTAGATATTTAAATAGAGGTAGGAATCCATTGCTGCATACACGATGTGATCTCTATCTATTGTCTTCGATTCCCATGCACGATGAAAGTTGTAGTGAGGTTTCTCTAGTTTACCGTATGAAGGATCAACCGTGGCTCTTGTCAGGGTCAGCATTGAAGTCTGAGGAAAGGACACCAGCCTATTATTCTGTAGATCGATGGCCTGGCATAAAATGAGGCATGTCGACGTAGGACTTCCTTGTCGTTCTTAAAGCCTATAGTAACAAATTTGACTCTGTCGCCCGTGAGGAAGTCCTCATAATTCTAGCACCTAACATCGGCATGACATATGTGGTAGACCAAGCACACGTTATGTATGCAAACCTAGATCATGGTGGGCTTATTCATCTCTTCCTTCTTTAGAAGATTCTCCTTTTCCAGGGCCGTGGTGTATTCAACATCTAGCCCAGCGACCCACTCATCCTTCGATTTTTCAAACATGTGTTGGAAGTCACCAAGGCATCCTTGCACCGTCGCAGATCTACGGGTGTAGATGATGTCGAACTCGTCGCCAGTGATGGTTCTAACCTTGTACTCACCACCGATCATGGAGATTTGGGAGGCCATGGATTTTGGAGGTGGGTTAGGAGGTGTGCAAGTTCTACAATATGAAAGGACGGGACGACTAGGAGCAAACTATTAAAGGTAGAAGATGCGGACGACTAGGGCAGGCTAACGGCGTGGGGTGGTGGCTTGCCTTGTGGATAAACGGCTGCATGCCCCCCAAAGGGTTCTCGAGTAATATGCGGGACCCACTACATGTCATGTAAAATAGACCCACATCGTAGGCCTGACGGTATAGCATCTGCATGTTCGCACACCATGCCGGTGTGCGCATATAACTTTTTAATTACGTCAACCATCGCGCCTCCCATGATGGTCGCCTCCCTCGCGCGGTAGCGCCCCTTGAGACTTCGGACGGCTATAAATGAGCATTTTTTGCCTACTTCGCATGCATGATACTCCCTCTGGTCGTTTTTACTCCGCGTATTAGATTTGTGTCAAGTCAAAGTTTGCAAAGTTTGACCAAATTTAAATTAAAAATACCAATATCTACAATACTAAATATAAATTTTGTGAAACTACATTTAATAATGAATCTAAAAGAAATGATATGACATTGCGAATGTTCATACATTTTTCGATAGGTTTGGTCGATGTAGAGGCACTTTGACTATGGACAAGACTTATATGCAGACTAATTCCACCGTCCGGGAGCGTTATGATGTTGCCATGTCATATATAGTCATCACTACAAGGTTACTAGCTAGTATAAGAGTACTACCTCCTCCCTTCTGGTTTAAAGGGCTCAATTAAAAAAATCTAACCTACTCTCCTTCTGTTGACTTGTAAACCGTTCCCCATACCAGGAAGCCCGTTTGCCTCCAAAACCTTTCCTCTCCATGTGTGGAAATAATCTGCATGACTGACTCTCCTTATCCCTCCGGCAGTCCCAGTACTCCTTCCCGTGTGATAACAATCTGCATGCATGACTCTCCTTCACCCAGGCGCTCGTCCAATCCATTGTGACCAGCAATATTTTCACCCCTACCCCCGTAATTTACTCCTCAAAAATATCCCCAACTAGCTGTTATGTTAATCACGCAATGTATCTTATGAAGTTGTGGCATTGCTCACTATAAATAATGCGTCTCGCATGGCATTCGGAAGAACGCCCACGTTCATCTCCTCCCCCTCCATATCAATTACGCACAACTCGACCACCATGACATCGTGCCTCCCTAGCCCTAGGCGCCCCTTGCTGCCCCGCGCGGAGGGTCACGAGTCGCTGGTCCATTCCTCGCTGCCACTAGTTGGCAAGGACACATCAGCATTTTGTTCCTCACTACCACTAGTCTAGGATGACGCGTCGGTGTTCCGCTCCTCGCCGCGACGTGTCGAGGTGCACACGTCGGCGTTCCTAGACTCACCACCACAGACATCAGAGGACGCGTCGGCTCCCCGCTATGAGGAGGACATCACACCACCCCACCGAGCCCCACAGCTTGGAGGAGCTTTGGAAGGAAATAGAGGTTGCCTTGTGGGAGGCCTTGCCTCCGACGAAGCGAGCCCAAAGAGAGGCGGAGAAGAAGGCCGAGGAAGAGAAGCGTGCCGTGAGGGATGCTACCTGCCAGGCCTATGTAGCGTTCGAGAGAGTCAGGCAATTGTGTCTTTAGCAGAAGGCTCGTGCGAGGGCCGTGTGAGTGGCGCAGGACACCCGTCCCAAAGCGCTGAGTGCACTCGGGTCCAACCGCCTCATCTACGCTTGGCGATACATGGACCGGGTGCACGCTTCCAGCGAGGAGGAGTACCTGTTGGCCCCGGATCACCGGACTAGTGAGATCGTGCTTGCCCGCCAGCAAGGCGCTAATCAGCACCTCATGAGTTGCGAGGCCGAGGAAGAGGCGTTGAGTCGCCACGCTGGGAAAAGGCCGCGCACCAGGGCCATCGTGGCAAGCCACAAGCGCTCCTGCGAGCACCATGGCTTTTATTAGGAATAATTTAGGGTCGTACGATGATCCCATTAGTTTTGCGACGGAAATGATAAATCCTGAACACTAGCTTCATTAATGAAGTATTAAAAACTTTTGTATCCATACACATTTGTAAGTACGTGCATATAGCACAAACTTAACTAATATATCGCAGTACACCGTGTACACGTCTCTCCCTATATGTATACTATCTATGCTTGTAGACTGTACTACTACTAGTATGTATACACATGTGCAAATGCACGTTTGACATTACTTTGTGATTTTTATAAAAGTAGAAATGAACACTACTCAACAGTGTGAAACGATTCAATGCAAAATATTTGCAAGAATGCACGTTTGATTGTTTACTTTAGCTTCCTTTTGTCTGTGATTTTTTCTTTATCGTACTTTGTACAGAGTATCTCACTGGTCCGGAAGGCATGCAAAACTTTCTGGCAAGTGCCCTTGCGATTGTTACTAAGAAGTATGAATGTAGCAGCAAGCTAGTACTGTTCAAGCGAACTCGGCGGATGAGCCATTCGATCCATGCCCTATACACCGGCGAGGGAGTAGTGGCCTTTGGAGGCACACCATATGTACTAGCATGTTCTCCTACTACTATGCTCCCTGTTCCATGGCGTGGTGCATATATAAGTTTTGAGAAGTCAAACTTCACTAAATTTGACCTAGTTTTTGGAAAAACATTTGCATCCAGAATGCAACATATACCATTAGATTCATCACAACATATAGTTGCATAATTTATGTACTCCCTCCATCCTAAAATATAAATACGTTTTTGACACTAGAGATGCCATTTGGTGCATAGGATTGGAAAATTTACATTGAGGATAGGAATTCCTACTTCAGTATTACAAGTAGTAGGAGTATTACTAGCTAGGGATCGAGTGTGCGAGATGAACTAGACAAAATAAATGCGGAGATATGAAATGCTAAAAGACATGAGTGATGTGATGGTTGCTTGTCCGTTCATTTTTACGAGGCCACTTATTACTGGGTTGTGATATGACAACATGCTGCCGTGCCACGAGCGGGGCGAGACTCCCGTGGAGTGCCGCCCTTTACACTAGTACTACTATAAACTCCTACTAGTGGAGTTGCACGTTCATATGTTGTTCATATGTTGCAAGACCCGAAGAAGAACATGGCTGCTATTGGGACATGGATTCAAGAGCTAAAGGAGGTGCTTAATACCTTTGTGAGCTCCACGGTTGAATGGACTCGGCGTTCTGCTAATAGTGCTGCGCATAAGCTAGCTAAATGGTGTTGGAGACAAACTCTGTAAGGTTTGGGAGGGGGTTCTCCCGGACTTCATTTTAGATGTAATTTCGGATGATATTTCTAGCTACAATAGCTAAATAAAGCGACATTGGTAACCCTACAAAAAAAGTGAGTTGCGCGTTCTTTCCATGTGAGTTGTGAGATATCGTTACAACACAATGTTAGTAACAAACAACTGACACTTAAATACTACGTCACCTTACAAAAATAAAATATTCCCAAAGATCTTAGGGGCGGTGCATTAACTCTCACCTATGATGTAAAATGGTACTTATACACGAGGGAGTACCATTTTACAACTACTCCCTCATTTTTGGTTTATAGGGCTTAAATCTGAAATCTCATCAACCAAGATTAGTGAATGGAGGAATATATCTCGTAGTTTACAAAATTACTCAAATTTAATCTGCATTAATTACAGTGTATGCGTGGATGACCACTAAACAAGTAGGAATAGTTACATGCATTAGTTTTTTTAATCCTTGTACTACTGGCCAGCCGGTGCAAGTTCTAGCCCCCGATGTTTAACCTTTTTTTAATAATGATATTTGGCGATTGTTCGCCACGAACTCAATCTTGGCAAATGCCCAGGTGACCGTCAGATTCCATCCGACGGTGGGATTTTTTGAAGCCATGGTATTTTACAAAACTGCCACCCTTACACAGGTACTGTAACTGCGACACGGGCGTTTGCAACTGCCATGTCTCCTAGTGAACGTTTGCTAGGGATTGGTGTTAGCATCGATGGCGGTTCGTAGTCGTTCCACTCCTGCGGTGCTAGTAGAGCAGAGTCCTACTCCACTATACTATTTGGGCATAGTAGTATGTACTCTAGTTTACTGTACATGTACTATGATCACTCAGGTTGTCTGGCATTGATTTGACGCTGTTGGGATGTGTCTCGTCAGTCAAGCGGCGTCCTGTCGCTACACTAACATCATCACATGTCCACTTCCTGCGGCACATATTGGCTTCTCCATCCTCGCCCGCACATAATCATCCAATCTTGCATCCCCGCTAGGCGCCTCCCCTCCTCAGAAACCCAAGAACTAACAATGGCAGAACCGAGCAGCGTCCACCGAAAGAGTGGCTGGAATTCGCTCCCCATAGAGGTAATCAAACTCATTGTTTCACGTGTGGAAAATCTGAGTACCATGCCACTCGTCCCGTGCTCATCGGGGTTGTACCGTTTAATCAAAGCCCTCATGTCGGAGCTTTTTAAGCCAGCTCCATGCTTGTTGATGCCGCGTGATCTTAAGAAACGGCATGTCATGCAACATAACGATCGTAGGGTGGCTGGCATCAACCCCCTGGACTTCGATCCAATCCCCGTCACCCTCAACTACATTAACGGTATGTACTGGTTCGGCATGAACACGTCTTGGATGGTGCTCGTCGACGGTCGTGACAGGTGCATACTCATGGAGGTCTACACCCGGAGATTGATCCCCCTTCCACTGCACTGCTTTGGCACCGCGGCCCAGAATACTCAGAATCTTACAGTAGCCGACATGATACCAAGTTTGATCTACTCAAGGTTATAATCTGCCAAGTGCCCACAAGATGTGCAAATTATATAGACTAATTGCATTCTTCAACCGCGGTCTCGCCTATCTGACAGGTCACTTCGGTAAGTGGATAAATTTGCACGCCCATCGCAGGATCATACATCCTCCATGGCTCTTTGATGCCATTGAACACAAGGGCTTCATTTACAGTGTGGAGTCCTTCTATGGCTGGACGTATTGCTGGCCTACATTAGTCATCGCTACAAACGGCTGTTACAACAGTATATTACTTGCCTATGATCATGATAGCTTTATTATATTATTGTCAACATTTACTGAAAAATATTCATGCTCATTCTATTCTTAAGGCCTAGTACAATGCAAGGTGCTCAGTAGAGGTGTTTGGACAAATATACCTGGCTTTTCTTAAGCACCCATGCTTATTTGTACAGGGCAGGCGCTTAATTAGGCGTCTCTCTTGTAGAAATAGGCACTCGTGCTTCAAAAAAACTAGGTTTATTTTTCTAAGCACCTCCCTAAGCACCTATCATTGTACAAGCCCTAAGATTGACTATAGTACGAGCCCTTTTTATTTGACGCCAACTTGATATGATGTTGTAGGCCGCCTGGTGTCCCTACCCTTCCTAATCCGAGAACCTTTCAAAGAAAAGCGGCATGGCAGTTGCTGGTGGTTCCTGGCTCGCTCAGACGACGATTAACGATTGATGATCGTTTGCATGTACCGGGCGTGTTGTTTTGCAGAATACAATCAGAGTCACTGCATGGTCTTTGAGCAGGATCCCATCTTCTCCGGGCACATCTTCTCCGGGCAAGAATTTTTGACTGGAGGCCGGTAAATAGCATTGGCACATATTCTCCATTTCTCAGACTTAATTGTCCGATTATTCAGGAAATAACTGACGACAAGGAACATGATGGCAGCGCGGTTTTGTTCATTAGGCAAAACTGTGTGTACACATTGTACTATGCGTATCTCGATGCACCATACCCTGATATGTGCCGCCACGCTCTGCAGCCCAAAGTAGGAGAGAGGGTCACAAGTATCAGACTTCGACCTGCTGGCTGGAGTCCCCCCCCCCCCCGCCAGGCACCCATCTGGTTCAAGCGTCAGCCAATCTCCACAACTCAATTAATAGTAACGTCTAACTAAGCTAGTTAGTTAGATGCGTACACTTGGTGAAGTAGGATCTTTATTTAGTTTGATGCATACACTTGTTCTTTTTGGGTAGCCCTTTTGTAATATTGGCTGATGTTTGGTTTAGAAGAGAGAGCTGCGTCTTTCCTCTTCTGGCCTGCTTACTGCTTCTTTGTGTTTTTTGAAGTTGGCCTGCTTACTGCTTCTGTTGCACCCCAGCCATGGTTGATGCTATTGCTGTTTTCAATGTACAATTAGTAATATATTTCATATGTTGGTTGAATAAATGTGTTGTTAGAACGATAAACACAATGTTTGGGAAGTCTTTGCACGTTCCGATCCTCTACTACCCCGTACGTAGCGCATAATATTTTTTGGCACGGAACAAATTTTCCACTTGTCGATCACATGCAGCCCAATGACTGAGGCCCAATAGAGGACCCATAATTTACTGGAAGGGACGCTCTCAACCTCTCATATGAATCCGACCCAATTACATGCTCATGGTCCACTAAATATAAGTAAGTAAATAAAGGTAAATTATTTTTATGTCCTGCTTGATGAAATAGAGGTAAATGCTTATGCAAATGTTCTTTAAATCCCCCCCCCCCCGAAAAAACGTTCTTTAAATTTACGATTTGAAAAGTAAAATTTTAATAGGAGGATATTATTTCCTATGAGAGTATCCTTACATTTAGTCGATATTATTCTTAGGCGAAGATAGCGACCAATTTTTTTCTCCCACCATTTTCTTCCTGCAACCAGCAAACTGTTATTGAGTCCCTACCAGGTTGAAGCCCATGCAAATCATAGTCAATGTGGTCAACATCTAACAACTTTTAGAAATAAATTGTAGTAAAGATCACATTTTTCCGTAGTATTTGTTTGTTTTAGGGACTGTGCTACACATGTATCCCTTTCAAATCCATAGTACCACAACTTTTTTAAGAAACCTCATTTTTTCCTATGTTAAATAGTTCCGGCCCATTATTATTTTTTGATAAGAATGCCCAAGCCAGCCTTACACATTGGCGACACCAGTTTATCCCAGGGCTTCTGAATGTGCTGGGCTACACCTAAAAAAGGTGCTTTCCTTCATTTTACAATACATTGTTGCTATATAAAGTGAATTCTATAATGTAGCATAATGAGTTTTTAGGTCTAACTGATCCAACCGCCAAAATGAAACCTGCACTGGCGGGACTGCCTGTTCCCGCCTTCAATGGTTAGTTGCGGCGACGGCAACCCACCCCGCATCAGAACTAGTGGACCCCTGTACTCCCCTCCACCTATGGCCACACTGTCACATCTTCCTCGGCTACTGTTCATTCCCGTCCGAGGTTGTCGGATTTAGGGCTCCGCAAAACCCAAGAAGTTCGAACAAAGGGGCGTGAATGAAGATCTTTCCCGCTCGCGTCTACCTAGCGCCTCGCCCTCGTCGGTGAAGAGATTCAAGAAAACAACAGATAGAACACGCAAGAGTTTACCCAGGTTCGGGCCACCGTGTGGTGTAAGACCCTACTTCCTGCTTTGGTGGATTAGCCTTGGGAGGGCTAGAATATGAGCTAGTACAGTGGTTCCTGAGCTCGGGGGGCGAGCTCAGGAGGATCAGGAGGAAAGTGTTATTGCTCCTTGCGTGGTGGCGGAGTGTATGAATCGATCCCCCTTCACAGTGGGAATCCTAGCTACTTATATAGGCGGACACGGTCCTCTTCCCCCGAAATGTATAGGCGGGAAGGGATCCCACAACGGCCATTTTTGAGTGGGAACACAAGGACGTTCCTACCCTGACAAAAGCAGTCTTCGCCTACAAAAGGACCAAGCGGTGACGCGGTGGTGGGCTCGAGGGTGACATCCTCCTTGTCGTCCTTGCGGTCTTCGGTCTTGTTGCACCATTGGGGAAACCTTTACCCCACTCCTTGGGAACCTGCTGCTGCGCCTTGCACCGAAATGGTAACTGCGCCGCTGGCGCGGTGCGTCACTGTTGACATCACTGCCTCCGCCTGAGGCAGGCTTGGCTTTGAATTCTCCGCCCCTCCGGAGCACCTTGCTGAGGTCGCTCCTGACGAGGTCTTGACGTCGTTCTCCTCGCAAGGCTTAGCCTCCTCGCGAGGGTATTGGATAGCTGGTCGATCAGCTGGGCCGTACCAGGACGTAGTAGGAGCGCGTCGCGGCCCGCAGACAGGCAAGTCTGGGTACCCTGGTTCCCAGTACGCTGACAGTAGCCCCAGGACCCAAGGCGCGCGCGGAGTATGCTTCGGGGCGAAGCCTTAGTCAAGGACGAAGCGCCGCATGCCCCAAAGGTTGCGGGCCAGGCTGGCGTGCGACGGTTGGATGGGACGTGGGCGGCCCCACCTCCCACGCAGTCTTGGTAGTCGTGCGCCTTGCCAATCGCATGCCCGATAGGGCTTCTTGCTGCCGCCTCTGCTTTCTGCCTTCCAATCGCTCCCTTTCTTCACTTGCCTTCTCCGCCCTTTCCTCCTTGCCGTCATGCTGTGCAAGGCGAAGAAGAGGGGGGACGGCGAGCCTGGCGCGTCGCCGCCGGTGCTCGAGCCGGTGCTGGGCCGCTCCCTCATAGTGAACCAGGAGGGTCTGGACAAGGTGCATCGCGCCTTGGCCGACGCATCTAACGAATGGGGGCCGACCCGGGTCTTGCTTGCTTCCCGGCCGGTGGCAGAGCTCGGCGCCAATGACATCCAGCTTCGTCTCCACGCCATCTTCGGGGGTATCCTTCCCCCTTTCTCACGCATTACCAGATTCGGGCATTACACCTGGACCCCGGGTCCATCATCCTTCTTTCCGGCTTCGCGTTCCTGTGTGAAGCTTTCATTGGTTCCCTGTCTGTGGTCTTGCTTCGCCACTTCTTCGCCCTCTCCTTGGTTGAAGGGGGCAGCGCTCGGGGGGTGTGTCGTTGCACGCGGTAGAAGCGACTGCAGCCTCCGGAATCGACTTCTCGCTTCACCCAACCATAGAAGGGTTTTGCCGGCAATGGGTGTTCGCTGATGCTACTGCATACAGCCCCCAATTCCATCTTCCAGATGCACCGGCGGTGCCGAACTTGGGCTGGGGGCACGAGGTCCTTTGAGATCCCTGGGCGGAGCCAGTGATGCCTCGACTGGCCAACCTGAGGATAAGCGGATTGACCCTGGCGATGGTGGTGAGAGACTTCCTTGTCCTCCGTGTCGCCCCACTCCAGCGCCATTCTAGCCCAATGTGGGTTCTTGATGATCGCGTGTGTCTCCAGCGGAAGCAGCTCCCTCCTGATACGCTCCAGGGTCTGCTGCAGCTGCTCCTCGGTGGAGTGCCTGAAGCTCGCCCTGGCTCCGCGACTCCCTTGTACTTGGCTCCTGTAGCCGGAAGGGCTCTTGCTGAAAGGATTCCCCGCTTCGATGCATGGGGACTGTTGCCGGGGGGCACCCCTGATCCTCATGACGATGCCTTGGTGGCGGTATAAGGGCTCGCAAGCCCGTTCTTCCCTTCCGGGGCGGACGCGCCGGGTGGAGCCCCTGGCCTGGGGTCGACTCCTTCCTTGGAGCAAGCGGACAAGGCACATGCGCCAGTGTTGATGGAGATGGCGAAAGGTGCCGAGGCGCCACTGGCTCCTGAAGCGACTGAAGGGGAGGCGCAGCAGCCTCCGGTCGAGGCGAGTCCGGGGAGCGCCGCATCAGGGAGCGGGGCGCCGCCCGCGAGCGCCTGCCGCGACCTTGCCCCGGGTCTAGGCCCATCTGCCTCAAGCGGCCTCCAGCCATCTTTCGTGGCGCTAGGCAAGAGGCGAAGGTTGAGGAGCATCTACGGTCCTGCCTCGAGGGCTCTGAAGAGGATGAAGCTAGCTGTACCAAGCGGGTGCGTGTCCTTTGGCTCTTCCTGTCTTTCCCAATATGGTCCTACTGACCCCTTGCTCCGCAGGGTTTCCTCCGATTTGTCCTCGAGCCGCTCAATGAGGCCCGCAGGAGCCTCCGCCTACATCCCTCCTCCGGACCATGTCGGGCCTTCGGGAGGCCTCGCGCGGGCTCTTGAAGCCGCGCCCGGGTCTTATTGCACAGGTTGTGCTCCCAGCCCCCGAGCACTTCTGGGGCAAGGCAGCTCCTGGTACATTGGGAGCCCGCCCCGTGCCCCGGGTCTTGCCTTCACTGCGGGTCAGCAAGCTTTTGAGGCAGCCCGAACGGCTGTCCGCCCATCAGGACCACGCCCGCTCCCCGTGCCGGAAGCACCGCGCGCCCCTGGGGCTAGCCCCAAGGCGCACGTTGAACGTGGGGGAGAGGGGGAGCCCCCTTTGGTCGGCGCGGATGTCGGGAACGAGCCCAGTCGCCTTCTGGAACTTGCACTGCGCAGGAGTGTGGTCCGGCATGATCTTGTGCGGGAGGCGTCGGACGCCCTGAAGCATCTCAAAGTTGAGGTTGCTGAAGTGGATGGGCGTGTTGAGGCCGATGGTCTGCTTCTGGTGAAGGGTTGGTGCCAGCTGAGGACCGCCGTCAACCTGAGCCAGTAGCAGCACGAAACCTCCCTAAGGAAGGCGGAAGCGTTGGCCGCGGCTCAGGAGGCTTGCGACCGTGCCCTCGAGGAGGCCCAAGACGCCGAGCGCCGCCGCGTGGCCGCCGAGGAGCGCGAGCATGAGCTTGAAGCCTCGAACGCCACGCTCGAGCGCTAGGTTCGGGCACGAAGGGCTGCCGTTGCCGCACCTGTAGTTGATGATGATAGCCCGGCGGGCCTCTCGGCGCGAGAGGAGGCGCTAGCACTCGAGGCGATGGAGCTGAACATGGAGCGCAAATGCGTGGAGACGATGGAGCACCAGATAGCCGAAGCCGAGGGTAACCTTGATGATCGCAAAGTTGTCGCGAAGAAGGCTGCCAAGGAGGTGGAGCATTTCCGGAAGGATTACCGCGAGAAGCTGGGTCTTCACGAGACTCGCTTTGCTGACAAGCGCATGGAGTTCCAGAAGGAGGTCATGGCTCTTAAGAGCAAACTGGCGGATGTAGAGCGTCGTCTGCAGGTGTCGGAGAAGGTTCGCGCTGCAGCCGAGCATCGTGAACGGGTGTTGAAGAAGGCCTGTTCTACGGTGGAACGCTGCAAACGGGCGTCGGAGGAGGCTCGCGCCACTGCCAGGGTGGAACTGTCCTGCTTTCACAAGCAAGTGGAAGACATTTCCGCCCTCACGGCTCGAACTTCTGACGAGGCCACACGAGTCCGTGGGATGCAGCACACCCGCTCCGAGATGTTTGAGGCCCTGCGTCACCGGGCCGGCCGGGCCCTAGGAGAACTTCTTGGCTCGGGGGTCGCCGGCCCTCTGGTTGATGATAATGCCGTGTATCTCGGGTTCTTTACCAGGGTGGTGGAGTGTGTTGAAGGCGTGGTCGGGAAGGCTTGGCAGCTCGTCGAGGAGCAGAGCCGCGGCGTCCTGAGGAGCGCTGTCTCCCGCATCTTCAGCAACTTGCACCGTCTTGATCCTCATACGGACTTTGAGGCCCCGCTGGAGCCTCCGCCTGAGGCGGTCGCCGGCCCCTCGGAGGATTGGGTAAGCGACCACATGGACGCGTTGGTGATGGAGCTCATTCCAGCCATCGATGACGCGCCGGTGCTTGAGGGGGGCGACACCGATAGTTCTGGCGAAGGCATCGATGCTTAGTCCAGTTCCTGCTGTAAATTTGTTTTTGGTTGTGGCTCCAGAGCCGGGTGAGATGGGTGTCACAAGGCTTAAACTCTTGATGATATAATTAAACACCGTAAGGATAGGTTTTTAGGCACTCCCTTGCTTGTCCCTGAGGCTGTGGCCTCAAGACCTTGTTGCATGTCAGGAAGGAGCGTCTGCCGACCTCGTCCGGGCGCGCCTCGCGAGTACCTGCTGTGAGCGCAAAAGTGGTTGGCGGTCCGGCCGCGGATCAGACAGAACATGCACCGATGCCTCGGCCCCTGCTCGCGAGGAGCGACAGGGCGGGGTCGTGGACGTAGCCCAGCTCGACTGAGCAAGATGAAAAACGGACTAGCGAAGGAAACACGACAGAAATCGCAAAACACAGAAAAAATTCTCCCCTTTATTCAAGAAACGAGTCGCGCGGTTGCGGGATCGGCTTGAAAAAGCAGATACAGAGGGGGCAAATGTGAATGGCAAAAAGGAGGGGCCGCGTCCGGCCCCTGAGCAGGTCTTCGGTCTTCTCCCCAGCGCGGTGCATAGGGCTACCACCGGCAAGTGTGGGCATAGCCATTGGAGGGCAGTGTCGACGACTAGTGCGGAGCATGGTGCATCCACTCGGCATGGGAGGGAGCCCCCGAGGTCCTAGGGCGACGCTCCGGAGACACCGGGGCATGGACATCCCCACTCATTATTATGTGAGAGTCTCACGAGCAGAGATCTTCTGACGTGCCCGCTCCTTCACTTTGAGGGCCCCGCCCCGCACTAGTCCGCTCCCTCATGAACTAACCTGAAGGCGCCATTCATGAGGTGGGACACTGCGCATGATGGGGGGTGGGACCTTGGCCATAGGCCGCCCTGCCGAGCACCAGGCACACCGCTCACGCGATCTCCGAGCGTGCTTCGCCCCTGGGGGCTAACATCGTCCAGAGACGTGGCGTCCTGAAGTGCGAGGGGGACCCTGCCCTACCCACGCTCCTAATGGGCCCTGAGCCCTTCCTGATCATGGTTGAGCCCAGCGGGTATAGGATTTCGTGAGAAGGGGCACGGAGCCGCGGTCTTGGGCCCTCCTAGTGCCCGTACGACGGGCTGCCGTACCTCCTCCAGACGCACCCTCCATAGCCTGGGGGATGGTACGCCGGGAGGCGCGGCGTCTTGAGGCTGAACGGAGGGGGAGAAGGCCCCTCCCCGCGCGCATCATACCCGCCACCAACGAGCCCCTGGTGAAATCCAGGGTGGGCTCATACGCGACGGCTCACACGCGGGGGGACGAGGGCCTGACCCGGGCCTTCCCTTCCCTTTCTGTCTTGACGCGGCAGCCAGAGTACTTCCCTGGCTTGCCGAGGCTCGGGGCCAAAGACACTGTTGGCCCGAGGCCTACGGCTAGTGCCGCGAGTGCCGGCCTCCGCAGGCAACAGCACACGTTGTATTCACGCTCCATGGCCGTCGGCGATGATGATGAAGGGTTGAGGGCTAAGAGAGGGGGATCTGCCTCCCGACCTTCCGCTCCGGAGCCCCCCGGTGCCGGCGCCTGATTGCACCCAGAGTTCGGCGTAGTCCTGGGGTCGCCTCCTGATGGCTCCTCGACGGGAGCGGTACCTGAGTGCAAAGGACTTCGAGGCTGAGGGGTGGCGTCATACGCAAGGTTCAGAAGATCATACCCCATGTCGCCCTCATAGGTCGCCGCGGGTCTTGACCATACGGCGACCTGGTGTGGCTGGGGTGGTACCCGGTGCCTGACATCGTAGTGTGGAAGCAGAATGGCTCGGCTCCAGTGCTGGAGGCATCGAGGAGCTCGACCACCCTGAGGAGCAGCGCGGCGTGGACGCTATCAATCAACTGGCACCTTAGCAGTTCCCTTGCCACCAGCAGTGCGGCCCTCATGTTCGCCATTTCGCGCCGGTCCCGTGAGCTCGCTGCAGCGTGCTCGACGGCCCGCGCCGCCGCGTGGCCTTGGCGTCGAGTGGGCGGTGGGTGCTGCCGGTCCCCCGGCCGCGGGTCGGTGATGCTCATCATGCCGTCGGACCCGATCAAGGCCGGGTGGCGGCGAGTCCTGCGACCGAAGGGCGATGCCTGAGCGGGGCGGATGCCACAGGCTTCCGCACGCGTCTGATGCGCCTCTTCCATCGTGGTCGCGGTTTGTTGAAGCTGGGCGACGAGGGGTCGATGGACGAGAGCGGGACAAGGTCGTCGGAGAGGCGAGATCTTGACACGCCCCCTACCTGGCGCGCCAAATGTCGGATTTAGCGCTCCACAAAACCCAAGAAGTTCGAACATAGGGGCGTGAACGAAGATCTCTCCCGCTCGCATCTACCAAGCGCCTCGCCCTCGTCGGTGAAGAGATTCAAGCAAACAACAAATAGAACACCCAAAAGTTTACCCAGGTTCAGGCTACCGTGTGGTGTAAAACCCTACTTCTTGCTTTGGTGGATAAGCCTCGGGAGGGATGGAATATGAGCTAGTAAAGTGGTTCCTGAGCTCGGGAGGCGAGCTCAGGAGGCTTAGGAGGCAAGTGTTCTTGCTCCTTGCGTGGTGGCAGAGTGTTTGAATCGACCCCCTTCACAGTGGGAATCCTAGCTACTTATATAGGTGGCAAGGGTCCTTTTCCCTCGAAATGTTTAGGCGGGAAGGGATCCCACAACGGCCATTTTTGAGCAGGAACACAAGGACGTTCCTACCCTGACAAAAGCATTCTTCGCCTGCAAAAGGACCAGGCGGTGACGTGGTGGTGGGCTCGATGGTGACATCCTCCTTGTTGTCCTTCGGTCTTTGGTCTTGTCGCACCAATGGGGAAACCTTTGCCCCGCTCCTCGGGAACCTGCAGCTGCGCTATCCCCCTTGCACCGAAATGGTAACTGCGTCGCTGGCGAGCGCTGGCACCCACTGGCGTGGTGCGTCACTGCTGACATCACTGCCTCCTCCTGAGGCAGGCTTGGCCTTGAAATCTCTACCCCTCCGGAGCACCTTGCCGAGGTCGCTCCTGAGGAGGTCTTGACGTCGTTCTCCTCGCGAGGCTTAGCCTCCTCGCGAGGGTCATGGATAGCTGGTTGATCAGCTGGGCCGTACCAGGCCGTAGTAGGAGCGCGTTGTGGCCGCAGACAGGCAAGTATGGGTACGCTGGTTCCCAGTACGCCGACAGAGGCCTCGCCATCGTCCTCCGCCTTGGTGCACTCACAGCGGCGCCGCCGTCCGGCCTTGTTAATATAGTGAATCGGCAGAGGACTGTAGTTGTGAGTTTGACAGTAGGGACGCACCAGGTCCACTCACGAATGCAAGCAAGTGCCTCTTTCCTACTCAGATGCACCACTCGATTTTTTACTATAATACACCCTACTAATATATAGGACCCACATCATTGGCAATGTACAGTCACTTAACGACATAATTGCATAAGGAGCGGCTCACACCTAGGATCCAATAGCTCTATTAGTATTTTTTCGTTGTTCAGATGAAGCATTTCTTTGTTTTGACAATTTTTTCTGACGGAGCAGGGTATAAACTGGGTTATGCGGTCTTTGTGGCCCGCCTGAAAACATGACCAGCACAGCAGTTTTTTCTTTTGCAAAATAGGTAGCCCACCATTTCTTTTTGAAGAATACCCAACCTAGGCTTATTTGTTTCCTATGACTTATTGGGCTGCAAATATTTCAAGACGAGGAGGGCTGTATTTCGGCCTAGCTAGAATATATATATATATATATATATATATATATATATATATATATATATATATATATATATATATATATATATATATATATATATATATATATATATATGTAATATATATAAAGCAAATGGGCAATTAGTTCCTTTTTCGTTTTTGTTCTTCATTGAGATTTTGTATCTCATTGGATTTTAAGTAATATTAATATATATTTAAATGAGTTTTAATATGTTCCTAATATTGGGATGAATTATATTTCGTACCCCAGCAAAAATATGAGATTTTTAAAAAATTCCATGTATTTTGTAGTTCAAATTTTTAACCCTGGTCCTGACTAGAAAATGGGGAGCGATTATAAAAATGGAAAATGGGCTGCAATAAATTCCATATGAATTGGCAAAGGGGCTTTAAATTATAAAAATAATAGCAAATGGGTTGTACACACCAGAGATTTCGAGGCTGACTTATTTACACAAGGCTTTCTAAAGTTATGTTATAGTCAACACATGATCTAGGGGCAGTGACTATTAGATGTCCGTCCAACAGCTGCCGTGTTTCTTCAATCTCGGATCTTCCTACTCCAGCCGCCTAAATCAGCGCCGGCAGGACTGCCTGCTCCATCCACCCGTGGCCGACTGTGATGCCATGCAGGCTTAACTAGCCCACCCTACTCCATCCGCTTCCCTGGCCATCCCTCTACCAACCCGCACCTCCTGTTATTCTCCGGCATCGGCAGCCGAACCAGTCAACCATCATACTCCCCTCAGCATGGGCATCCACAGCTGTGTCTTCTCCGGCTCCTGGTCGTCCCATTCCTAGGCCTCGCCGTCGTCCATTGTGTTGGTGCTTCAGGTGCGGCACGCTCAACATGGTCAACAAACGATATCCATCGTAATAGGGATGTATGTCGAGAGGCTGACACTAGGGACCCCATGGTCCATGGCCGCACTCAAGCAATGGCCTCCTTATTATGCGAAAAAATATGATTCCTCCCCCTGACATCTGCGGCCTACCATCTATATCTTCGAAAGTAAGGAATTTCCTCCTTATTACGCGAAAAAACCGATTCCTCCCCATGAAAACTGGGACTCACCGGATTTGGAGGCTGACCCGTGGACCTACTAAGTTGACCCGTACACAGGGCTTTGTAAACTTAGTCAACAAACTGTTCTAGCAGGAGTGACCATTGGATGTTAATCGGACGACCATGCTACTTCTTCAATATCTGATCTTCTTGCCCCAGGCGCCCAAACCAGCGTCGGCGGGACCGCCCGCTCCTACCTCCCGTGGCCGGCAGTGCAACCACGTAGGCCTCACCGACCCTCTGGCCAGGCCTATCCTATACACACCCACACCCCCTGTTATTCTCCGGCGACGACAACCTCAAACTGTAGCTGAACCAGTCAACCCTCGTACTACCCTCCGTGTGGGCATCCACTGCGGCATCTTCCCCGGCTCTGCGTTGTTCCCTTCCTTGGTTGCGTCGTCGGCCACCACCTTGGTGCTCTCGGTACGGCGTTGTCAACGCGGTCAATGAACGACAACCATCAGAAGAGGACTTTATGTGGAGAGGCTGACAGCTGGGTCCAGGGAAGAACACAAGGAAGTGCATCCTTATTACGCGCAAAATAATGATTCCTCCACCGGACAGCTCAGACCCACCTGAAGCGCCTCTATATTTCGCGGAAAAAATATTCACCCCTAATAGATGAGACCCACCGGCTTCGTCTTTGCACGAAAGGAAGTGCCTCCCTATTACATTAAAAAAAGTTGATAACCCCTGACATCTGGGACCCAGGGCTGGTGTACATGGAGAGGCAGCGGACGGCAGCAACGGCGTCATGTCCATCGGATGCTAATAGGCGGGGTCGGAACGGAGAGACATCGTCGTGTTCATCCGGAGGCAACGAAACGCGTCGTTTTCATCTGGAGCCAACCGGCTTGGACAGAACAGCTGAAACAGGGTGTGGCGTACGACAAAACGAAGGAAAACGACCTTATGCTCGAGCACGAATTGTCGAAACGGGGTCTTGTTCATTGGGAAGGGTCTGGCATACCGCAAAATGGAGGAAACGGCCTTCAGCTTCATCGACTACGGTCGAAACGGGATCCTATTCCTCGGGAGGGTTTTGGCATACCGTAAAATTGAGGAAACGGACTTGTGTTGTAGCGGTACAGTCGAAACAGGGGTCCTATTCATCCGGAGGGGTGTGACATACCGCAAAACCGGACTCCACGGGCTACTGTTCACCCACCATCAACTTCCTCCAGCCTCCACCTGCACTGTTCATCCACTGCGTATACCTCCTGCCTCCACCAACCACTGTTCATCCATGGGCTACTATTCATCCTACTCTCCACCGGATACTGTTCAACCAGCCCTCCACGGGGTCCTGCTCATCCACCTAACCAGCATGGTTGTGGTAGCCTCCTCTCGGGGTCCTGTTCATCCAACGGAACCGCCTACTACCACGGGGTCCTGTTCATCCAACCCCCATCAGGAACTGTTCATCCAACCCCAACCATGTCTTGACTCATTCAACCAACCCCCACATTCATTATTCATCAAGGGGCAACAGGTTCGATCGGCTTAAGTATGCAGCAGCAGCAACGATCGATCGATCGGGTTCAGTTAGCGGCAGTTGCGAAGGAATCACTCGGGTTCAGTTAACAACCAAGGGATTGCTAGGTCGGGTTCAGTAATGTAGCTAGAGAAATCACTTTGGTTTGGTAAGTGAATGCCTTTCTCGGGTTCCAATGCCTCACGCACACACGCGTACGTATACTAGAGAAATGCACAAGCCTCGGTGCATCGCTTTGCCCCGATCACTGAAAGCACAAGTGCTCCCTAGGTGATTTTGGTAATTAATGTCAACATATCTCTTGCAGGACCAATACCTTTACCTAGTGTATTTCAGACGAGTTCAACATTGGAGTGGCATGGACAAGAGGATGTGGAATCCTTTCAAAATGCTAAGGACAAAGATTGGCAAATGCTCAAGACTCTTTATTTTTATTTCGGTGAAACAAGATCACATTGAGTCCATAGGAAAGTCAATACTATTAAAAAGGGATGAGGTGTTGCTTAATTTCTACTTGCTCAAGTTCTTAGTGGTATTGCTCCAAAACCCTCAGCCACTTTCTCAAATTCCAAATATGTGCAAAACCCAAAGTCAAACTCAGCCCCACCGATTTGATATACCCGGCGCCACTGAGTTCACTTGACACACCGATATGGCTTTCGGTCCCACCGAGATGGTTCTGCAAACTCTCTGTTGCCAATTGCATTTATTTCGGTTTCACCAAAATGGCAATCGGTCCCACCGACTTTGCTCTGCCAACTCTCTATAGCCCAGATGTTTTACTTTGGTCTCAGCGAGATAGAACAATCGACACCACCGAGACTCAGTGTTGCCCTAGCCCTAGCACATCGGTCACACCGAGATGTATCCATCGGTCCCACCGAAATTCCTAACGTTCACATTTTGAACTGCTTCGACCTGACCAAGTTCTTCTATTCGGTATGACCGAGTTGGGTCAAATGTGTTTAACGGTTGGATTTTGTGTGGAGTCCATATATACCCCTCCACCCCTTCTCCATTTGAGAGAGAGAGAGCCATCAAAATGAGCCTACACTTCCACTTCTCATTTTCTGAGAGGGAACCACCTACTCATGTGTTGAGACCAAGATATTCCAATCCAACCACAAGAATCTTGATCTCTAGCCTTTCCCAAGTTGATTTCCAGTCAACTCATCTTTCCACCATATCCAAATCTATGAGAGAGAGTTGAGTGTTGGGGAGACTATCATTTTAAGCATAAGAGCAAGGAGTTCATCATCATCACACCATATATTACCTTTTGGAGAGTGGTGTCTACTAGATTGGTTAGCTGTTGCTTGGGAGCATCCGACAAAGATTATGGAGTTGAACCAAGAAGTTTGCAAGGGCAAGGAGATCGCCTACTTTGTGAAGATCTACCCGAGTGAGGCAAGTCCTTCGTGGGTGATGGCCATCGTGGGATAGACAAGGTTGCTTCTTCGTGGACAATTTGTGGGTGGAGTCCTCCGTGGACTTGCACAACCGTTACCCTTCGTGGGTTGAAGTCTCCATCAACGTGGATGTATGATAGCACCACCTATCAGATCAACAGCAAAAATCTCCGTGTCTCCAATTGTGTTTGCACACTCCAATCCCATCCCTTTACTTTCTTGCAATTAGCATGCTTTATCTTTCCGCTGCTCACACGCTTGCAATGCTTTCTTGAATTGTATTGTGAATGCTTAAACTTGTGCCAAAACTCCACCTCAATTTGAAGAAATTAAAAACTACTACTTTTGCTTGTTGATTGTCTAATACCCCTCTAGACACCTCTCCTTGAACCTTTCAATTGGTATTAGAGCATTGGTCTCCATTGCTTTGGTTTAATCACCGTTGGAGGAAGATGGATGAGTCTACTATTGGGAGTATTAGACGTAGAGTGACTATGCTTGATGAAGAATTCCATAGTGCTTGGAAAAAATGAGACGCTTGAGATTTTCAATGAATATCATTTGAACAAGTATCTAGCCCTTGTGTGCCTCCCATTGAGCCCTTGTATTGGTGCAACAGACCCTGGGCTCGTTGCACCAAACTGTGCATAGTCTCGAGGGCATGTTTGTAGCACACAGTACCAGGCCAATACACGAAGAGGTCAGCTCCATGATGAATCAAAGGACTGGTCAAGGAGACAACCAAGATGCAAGACGCCACCAGAAGGAAACCATCCTTGCCGGGAAGGCAAGCCTGGCGGGGAGGTGGATTCTCCCGGCAGCAAGTCACCAGGATCACTCGGGTAGGCTTGCCAGGGCATTCAAAGGTAAAACTGCACCACACAAAAACACCCACCGCTAATGAATCTGGTATCAAGCTTTAAGGTGGCTTAGTGCCCACCTCTGGATTCGTGGCATCCATCCCCTCCTACCATGAGAACCAGCAAATGACACCCGTCCAGAGACTTGTCAAGAAAACAAGAGCACATCTGGCAACATGAGTCCGGCAAGGATTAAATGCACTCTGTCAGCTGCAGCATTAGGTATGATAGCACTATTTTCTATCTAATCAGCCTAGAAAGACTGATTTGCCACTATGGTGACCCCTTAACCTATAAAAGGAGGCCCATGGCAACCATAGAAAGGATTCGGCCATTCAAACCCGCACACACCCATACGCACGACCACTCTCACCCCGAGGCAACCTTGCCGGGCAAGAGTGGCGTGACCATTTTCCACCATTTCCACCATCAATCCACCAAAGCAGGAGTAGGGTTTTATGCCTCACGGCATCCCGAACCTAGGTAAAATTGCTCGTGTGCTCCCCGACGCGCTCCTCGGCGCTACTCGTGCCATCCCTTGCATCTTGGGCGGTGCGCAGGCTCCAGCCTCTTAGCGTGTCATCAAGTAGTTTGCCCGAGAAGTAAACGCAGCTCTTCCCAGGATAGAGGCCACACGGCCGCTCAAGTGGTCCAAGTGCGCCATAACCTTCTGCTTTGCTGACCAGCTCAAGTGCGCGTCGACCGCCGACGCTCTCCCAATGCTCTACTCACCTGTCATCAGCAACGTCCAAGTCACCAAGACCCTAATTGATGGCGGTGCAGGGCTCAACGTTCTTTCTGTTGGCGCGTTTGACCCTCTCCATGTGCCTTATGACGACCTGTAGCCCACGAGGCCTTCCTCAGGAGTGACAGATGGCTCCACCACCCCAATTGGACAGATCCGGCTCCCTGTTACCTTCGGCACCCGCGACAACTACCACACCGAGCTCATCGACTTCGACCTCGCTCACATCTGCCTCCCGTACAATGCCATCCTTGGGTATTCAGCCCTGGCCAAGTTCATGGCCGTCACTCACCATGGCCACAACGTCCTCAAGATGCCAGGGAGCCGAGACATCATCACTGTCGCTTGCGAAGAAAAGGACGCAGTGTGCTCCCTCGAGCGCGCTAACCAGGTTGCGGCAGTCGAAGACCCCGACAACGAAGACACTATCTACCCCCCTGAAGCTATCCCGAAGAAGAAGAAGTAGCTGCTCACCCTGGAGTCTCATGAAGATGCAGCACCCGGTGGCCATGCCTCAGGATCCGCGCCCGTGGACGGGGAGCCTCCCTCCGTCGCATAGGAAGGCGTGCCCGGTGCCCCCCTGAGGCTGGACTCGGGGGCTCTCCTCTGGAGGACCTCCGACCTAGCCAATGTCTCGAGGGAGGCGCTCGGGCACCATGTGGAGGCGTGCTTCGCTGCACGTTTCCCTCAAGAGAGCTGAAGGCGCGAGGCGCCAAGCGCTTAGGAGTTCATCGACCAAACCATCAAAGACTTGTAGGTGGGCAGGGTGAGAGGGCCCTCCTCACAGCTACGTTCGCATGCCCTTTGACTTGCCGAACCAAGCGGCCCTGCACCAGCGCCACATGAGGGAAGTCCTGGCGCCTCGCGAGGCCAGGCATTAGGAGATCTTGGCGGAAGTGGCGTTGGTTCTTCACGAGCTCTCATAACTTCTGGAGCCTCGCGAGGCCCCGGAGTTAGGTGGCTCGTGAGGAGTGACATCTACAGCAAGCATCTTCAGCTACATCAACACCACTCCAACATCGGTGCCAGGTGACTTCATTTCAGTTTGTTTAGTTGGGGGCACCTCAAGGGCTGCATCATCCCCAAGTCGCACGGTCTTGCCCCTGCGACGTGTATCCCTTTTTTGCATCCTTAGTTTACTCTGTTGGGGGCGCCCCTCGGGCTGCATCCTCCCCAGGCCGCACGGGTCCATTCCTGTGGCATGCATCACATTTTGCATCGCCTGGATTTGCTCGTTTCCTCTTATGGATTACCTTATGATCATTACCTTCTCACTCACCACCTCTTTTGGCCTCCCTCGCCGACCGAACGGACTTCTGTTCATCCCGCAACGGGGGCTACACACATTGGCATGGCGCTTGTGCTTGGGTCCGTCCCTGCAACACTTACAAAACCCGAGAGATCGAGCTCTGACTCGCGGCCCGCCTCGCGCACGTCACCTCACCAGGCCCTCGGTGCCTTCGTCTTCCTGCGGAAATGTCACTCCTTGTTTTCCATGCCACAACAATTAAGCTAATAATCATGATAAAATGTGGATTGACAAAAACTTTGAGTGTTTTGGACTTTGCTTGATTTGCTTTTTGTTTTGCTGTTTACAAGTGCTCTAAAAATAAAATAAATCCTCCTACTCTTATACTCCTTCTCCTTGATCCAAAACGTCATCCCCATGATCATGCCATGTGTATAGGACATAATAGCATTTTCTTATAAAAATATTTTGGCCAAAAAGTATTTTCTAAAATTAGTTTTCCAAAAACCCGTGAATTGAGGTTTGTACTACAAGTATTTGATTTGGGGTGTGAAAAATCTTTCAAAAAGTATATTTGACTCCTATTAGGTATAGGACTCCCATAAACCACAAAAACATAATTTTACAAGTTATTCTCCTATTTTATTTAAAGGATTTTCATTTAGGCCAGAAATGGTCTTTAATAGGTTAAAATTATTTAACTGTTTCAAAAATATTTGAGAAAATTCAGGGAAGCTCATAGGACATATATTGTCCATATACAAGAGTTTCAACACATGGCCATGTTCATAATATTGGTCAAATTCTTCAAAAACCCTTTCTGGATATTTCAAGCTTTTGAAATATTTACAAAGGAAATTTTCTTGATTAACTCCAAGAAAATTCTAAAATGCCTGTTATGACACATTTGATGATCTTGCCAAGCCTCATGCCTTGGAGATCAAGGAAACATCATCAAACCTCCTCAAAACCATTTCTGTCCATTTTGAAGTTTGAGCAACTTTACATTGCCAAACTTGTCCAAATGCTCTCAAACTTGGTGCACATGCTCAAAGGGTGTAATAATGCATCTAGAACAAAGTTCACAAGTTGGAGAGAAGGATATGACGATCAAAGTGTTCCAAAACCCGTTTTGACCAGATCCAAATTTGAACAACTCTACATTACCAACTTTTTACTTGTGACCTCAGATTTTGTGGACATGCTCACAACCACAAATTATGGCACTACACCAACTGGTGCATCAAGGGGGGATGATTTGGATGACTATATCTTGGAAAAGTCATTTCTGTTGATTTCTATGGTTTACCAAAGTTACATTAGCAACTTTTCCCAAATAAGCTCAAATTTCGTGGAACACCCTATTTCTTTGTGACATTTCATCATGTTAAGTATAATGCCAATTGGAATTTTTTTTCTTGCACAAAACAACATCAAACACCTTCTGTCCTTTTGCCAAAACAGCCATTTTGCGCCCTTTTACTATTCTCCTTTGCTTCGACTTTTTACCACAGCTCCTCCTAGTCCCCTTCTACCCCTAGTAAAAAGCTCCATCCCTAGATCAATGATTGAGGAGGGTAAAACCCTGGTTTATCCCTTCCTTTTCACCATGGCAGCACCTCTTTTCCCTCCCCCCCCTTCTCTCTTATGGGCATGCCTTAGCTAGTAAGCTTCAAAGAGCATCTCAGAAATTCCCAGGAGCTAGTGGACAAGTCTGGCCACGCACAGGACACCAGTTGCATGCCATGGCATGTAATGGTCGCGCTCTAGAGCACGCTACAGTGCTCTGGCGCACCGTAGTCGCCCCCATCTCAATGCCCCTGACCACCTCGGCTGTCCCCCGCACGCCAGCAGGACCACCTCGACGTCCGCGACATGGCACACCCCCGTCCCCCTCCTCTCTCTCCCTCCTGCTGCATTTCTCACACGTGCGCTAGACGCTCACGAGCTCCAGTGAGCGGCTTCACACGCGCGACCACTCTGGCACCTCTCCGCTACTTCTCTCCCTTCCAACTGGTCCTAGACCACGCCCAGAAAGACCCCCGACTCCAAGACAAGCCCTCCCATGGCCTCCAGGGAAGGCTAAGGCTTCACCGATGCATGGCCCCGCGGTGCACCTCGCCCCCTTGTATTTAAGGCCGCCCAGGTCCTCCTCTCCACCCCATCTGCTCCCCTCGCTCCTAGAGCCCCTCCAGATCAACCCACACCTATCCCTAAGCCCTTTGTTCCTCCCCATGGCCGGAGCCGATCCGTCGTTCATCCCTCAAATTCACCTCGCTTGAGCCCCCTTCCCTCCACCCAACCACTCCAGAGCATCAACACCACCACTAGGGAGATTTCTCGAGCCCTTTTCTCTCCTCTCCGTGGCCCTGCCGTCGAGCCCATCTCCACCGCCGACCTCACCCATTGTGGCCAATTATGCGCTCTTATCCGACCATCCCTTCCCCCGTGGACTGCCCCAGCGGATGCGGTGCGGCCTCCTGAACCCACCGGTGTGCCGGGCATCGCCGGTGGTGGCCTGTGTCGCCGGAGCCACGCCCGCGAATGCTCATCCCTGCCTCCCCTGCCTCGCCTTTGTTTGAGTGGGAGGTGGGAGACGAACCCGACGGATGGGACCCGATTGTCAGCAGGTCAGCGCCGGTCCCCCGTTGTTTAAGTGGAGGCGGGGCAAGGAGAAGCCACCATCCCCGCCTAGAAGCGTACTCAGCGAGGGCGCCAGCGACGTCACCACCGTCCTGTGCGTGCGGCCGAGCCGCTGAGCCGTCCCAGTTGCAACGCTGCTATCTTCTGCCCTGCGCGCCTCTTAAGTGTAAAGCCTTTGTCTGTTTCTTTCTTTTTCTTTTCCCAGATAGCTTGTAAAATCCCTAGAGAAGTCAAATAGTGTCCAAATTTGATGATTCGAATTTATGCTGGCTCCATAAATCAAGATCTATATAATGAGCCATAGAGAGCATTTTTACTCTGTCTGGTTCCCCCTGGATCTAATAAAAAGGTCATTTAGCCATATAAGTCCACTTCAAAAATCCATAGCATGTCCATTTCAACTCCAAATCCAGTGAGACCAATTTATAAATGTTTCTAAAATCATGCCTCATTTAATGGGTACCTTTACTCATTTTTATAAAAAGGCATTCTGTAGACTCCTTGCAGATCCATTAAATCCTTTGTTTCCCCCATATTGATTTGATCAAAAATATCTATTGACCCAAATCCAATGAAACTTCTCTGGTTTTTTTTCATATAACCACATAAGTCTTATAAAAGTCAAATCCATACTTTTAGAGCACTTTTATTTTTGCCTTGTTGTGCTGCTTATTGTGATTTGTTTCCGATGTTAGTTGACGAAGTAGACGGGGTACTTGGAGATGGACCAAAAGCTTTGAAGACTCTGAGGAGCAAGGCAAGGAGCCCTTTGACCATGTTTGATAAACATTTGTATGCATGTCATATAACAACCTATTATCGATGCATCGGAATCATGTTGGGGTGGTGACCACTTTGGTTGTTGCCTTTGTTACTTTCCTATTGAAACTTGCATCAAGTATGACCCTACCTTCCTATGAGGGTTATGTGGGTGGGAGTAGATAGGATGCTATAGTTGTAGCTACGCAAATGGGACGGAGAAATGCAGGGTGATGGAGGGAGAGTGCTTTTAAAAGACTTATCGAAAACCCCATTGGGTGCCACTTATGCCCGAGGGAGATGATGAGTTGGGTAACCACTTGATGATGAAGTGCTGTACCAAGGCAAGTGTGTATGTTGTTTTCAAAATGGATTGGTTTAAGTTGCGACCGTTATTCCAACCTTACATGTGCAACCACTCTACCCTTATATGGGAAAGGGCATTATTGATTACATAGGCCTGTACTAGCATGGTGCCCGCATTACTAGTGACGGGGGTGACACGAGGTCACTGTCGGGACGGGTCGTTCTTGGATAGGCGGCCATGACTGTTTTCACAGGGCATCGGACACACCGTTAGTACCCTGTGCCAGTGGTATGTGATGAATATGGGAGCGAGGCTCCACAATTTTAAGATGTGAAATGTTGGGCACGGGGGTTACTACCCATCGAGTGGACTCTATGTTAGTGTCGTCTAGGGAAAGATAGTGATCGGGTGCTTACCCCGGGTACTTGAGGTACCGCGGGTCGTGGATGACATGGAAGTTCCCCAAATCTTGTGGGTAAAGTGTGCAACCTCTGCAGAGTGTAAAACTATTCGAATAGCCGTGTCCATGGTCAAGGACAGTTGGGTAACTGGTCTTGAGCTACGTCCATTTTTTGCGAAACCTGGTGTGTGTGTCTGAGGAAAACAACACGATTTGGCAAATTAGTTGACGTAATTCGTGAGGAAGTCACGATGAGCTTGAGCATGAGATGTTCATAAATCTTTCTCGATGTTGATGTCTGTAACATCCTGATACTTGTTGCAGACACATTCGTATCCTTGATAAATGTTGATCATACTTGCATGAGAAAAACTAGCCTTCCGCGAAACTGCCAATTTTAGCAGTAGAGCCTTGCATAATTATTCGGTTATCACTCTTGGGTTGCTTGCGAGTACATTCAAATTACTCATTGGCTTGCCACTGGTTATTTTATTGGCCAGGCATGAAAGTACAGGATTGCGAAGAAGAGTTCTTTGATGATGATCGTGCGAGCTAGGACACTTCCTAGTCAGAATGTCTGTAGGGTTAAGGCAGATGGCATGGGTCCAAGTTGTCATTGAAGATTTCCGCTGCGATGATATACTCAAGACTTGACCATAATGGTCCTACTTGTGTAAGACGGTATGTATGGATGTAAGACTCTTGTTCTTCAGCTTCTGTGTGTTTAGTGAGCATTGATCTCTAGGATCACTATACACGTGCATTCGGTGATCATGACTTATGAGTCGGGGTCCCCACAGGAAAGATCAGTGGCCCAATGGTAGGCGCGATTTTACGTTGTGCTGTTTCGACGGACTATCTACCTGGAATTTCAGGAGCCCGTCGAAGGGTTGCCTTGTTGGTTTCTCCTTCTCACTCAATTCGCTTGCGCGTTAAAGGGGGGGCTTTTGAGCATCGCGTCTCAGGAGCTCCTACAGACTCTCCAGCCCTCACCGCCTGGCCTTGACCAGGGCATCGTGACCTGGCATACCAGCGGTGGCTGAGCTCCGCTCGAGGGTCGGGAACCGAGGAAGCAGATCACCTGGAAGAGCGGGAGAAGGGGAGGATGGCTCGAAGCGCTAAGGTCTGTTCGTACGTCAAGGGGGACCCCTAAACATCGCGTCTCAGGGGCCTAACTGGCCATGCAGCCCCTCACTCCCTGGTCTCATCCTGGCGATCCGGACGAGCCAGTGGCGGCTGAGGTATGCGCGAGGCCGGGCCCTACCGACGCTGAACACCAAGGCCTAGTCCAGCATTTCCTTCTCGAGGGTTGTTCGCACGTCAAGGGGGACTCATGAGCATCGCGGCTCAGGAGCCTAATTGGTCACGTAGCACCTCACCCCTGGTCTCGTCCTGGCGATCCGGATGAGCCAGCAGCGGTTGAGGTATGCGCGGGGCCGGGCTCTGCCGACGTAGAACACTAAGCAGGCGGGAAGGGAATCACGAAAGCTCAACCGCGCTGCCGCAGGAAAAGATCAGGCACACCGCATGGAGAATCGCCTCAGGACCGTCAAGATAAGTCACGTATCCAAATCAGTACTACCCTACAAGTTTGGTTTCCGTAGCCCTCCTCCAGCAATGCAGCCTCCCTTTTTAGCTTGTGGAAGCTGCTTGCACGCCAAGGGGGGACTCTTGAGCATCACACCTCAGGATCTCTTACCAGACCCCGGGCTGCTCACCTCCTGGCCTTCACCATGGCATCACGACCTGGCATACCAGTGACGGCTGAAGCTTGCCTTGGGACTGGGACCTGCCGGCGTAGAGCGCAAGGCTACTGAAAGGATAAAAAAGGAGGGACACTACCGAAGCAAGACTAGCAAACAGGGTTTCATAGCAAAAATAATAGGCATCGGACCAAAAGCATTACAGGTTCTTTACACGCCCCACGAGTTTGGCTTTTATTCCTCGCAGGGAGCAAAAGAAAGAGATTCCAGGAGACTCTAACTATGCTGCCACCACCGATGCCATCATCAATAGTGGGCCACGAGAGGCCGTCTACAACCCCGCTCAACTCACCATCGGCGACGAGCTCGCGCAGCTGCCGCACTCCGGGCAAGGCGCGAGCTTGGAGGCACCTAGTTGTCGTCGCTTGTCTCTGGAGACTCGTCAGACTCAGGACAGCTACTGGACTCCCAAGGGCCATCGCTGCTGCTATGAGAGCTGCCGGCGGGACCGAGAGCAGGCACGGCGCCAGTCGATGTGCCTCCTTGGCGGCTCCCACCAATACAACACTCCTGGCGGCATCCTTCTTCATTGAAGACCTTGAAGAACAACATGGAGGTGCCGTCGAACTCAAAGTGGACGATGGAGGCTCCATCAGGGTGGCACACGCGGGCAACTTTGTTCCATCCTCGAGTCATGAAGACACCGGCCGGGGGGACGACCTTAACCTCCGCCTCCGAAGCTTGGCTGCAGCACCCATCATGCTGCAAACCACAGCTTGGCAGGACACCTCGCCGGCATCAGCTCGGCGAAGAATGTCGGGAGTCGGACCAAAGAAGACGGTGGCATCGTTGTCCACACCACGAACTCGTGCGAGAAGCCCTCAGCATAAGTTCGAGGGCCGGCAACCCTAGCAGCCACAGAAAGACAACCTCGACCATGACGCAAGCGGTGCGGGGTGCGACCCCCTTGCCCCTGGGCGTACAAGGGCAGAGGGTAGCTAGGAGGAGGCCGCTCGCACCAAGGCCTCGTCACCTCCCGCCTCTGTCAGCGCCGCGGGGGCGGCTAAAACTCTTCTTCGGCGGAAGCGGTTCTCACTCCACACAACGGGGGTTTCACCCACTACCCATTTATAGTTTGGAGGAGGCCAACCGTCAGTCGGGACCCCGATCCTAAGTTACACAGGTCTAGCCTGTAACAGCTCATATCACTTTGCGGCCTCATGCACGGTATCCCCACGGGTGCCACCTTACCTGGCCTGGGACCGTTTGCGCATTTTGGCACACATATATGATAGTGTCGCTAGCATCCATATGAGAGAGAACCCGGGCCGACATGACCAGTTATAAACCAAATGTGGCACTAAATTACAGAGACAGGCATACATGACCCAGCAATGAACATGTCGGTCATCAATGTATGAACCCAAGTCGTAGCAAGCTACAAGGACTTAAAGGAACAACGCATGACATTTCCCCTAAGGGACAGACACAGGAACGTAGAAGGACACATGCTGGCCAGCCTAAGTGTTTCGGAGCAGTAGCAAGCTACCAAGGCTCGGTGGAAGCACTAGGAGACATTTCCCTATAAGATAGGCTACCAAGGGTAAACAACTAGGTGTCGGATCCCACACATAGCAATACACATTACACGTACGCATAACATGCAAGTATGTGTTGTACAACAAGGCATCACAACATAACTCAACAAATCATATAGATAAGGCCCAGAAGAGCCATCATAGTATTTATTACAAACAGGGGTCACATGACCCAACATACAGAGCATACAGGCAACGGAAGCATAACATGTCTGAGTACAAACAACTACAAATGAAAAAGGCTGAGAAGCCTTACTATCTACAAGACCCTCCCAAGGGTACAAGATCGTAGCTGAGGTAACAAGCTAAATGTCGAAGTCCACGCGGAACCACTAGCGAGACTGAAGTTTCTCTGCAAAACATAAATTAAGCAAACGTGAGTACAAAGGTACTCAGCAAGACTTACATCAGAACTAGCTACATATGCAATAGTATCAACAAAGGGGGTAGTGGAGTTTAACTGCAGCAAGCCAGCTTTGACTCGGTGGCTATCCTAAACTACGACTTCAAGCAACTCTTTTGAGGTGGGGCACACGAGTCCACATATTCACCAATCAATACACCACTATGGATCCATTCCCGTCTACCTACGAGAAGGCCATCCATAGCACTCACACTTGTCTTAAGCATTTTAGAGTATACACTTTCACTTGTCTATGTACCACGTAAGCATCCAAGAAGTCCATAACCACGGACCCGGCTATTCGAATAGATCATGATAACCCTGCAGGGGTGTACTTCTTCACACACGCTCTCGCCACTTACCGCCATGTACACGTTGTGTATCTCGGCAACCTTCAAGCGGAAGCCTGGCGAGGGTGTCGGCCACGACCTGACTAATCACACAAGACTCTAGTCCAGGTTTATCGCCTATTCGGGTTCCATCCGTAAGGAGATCCGGCCGGGGTGTCGCTCACGGCCCCAAACGATGTGTACAGGGTTCCCAAGCCCACCAACCGGGTGCCACTTGGTACACCAGGCCACTTCACCTAGTCTGTCCCAAGCCCACCTGTACCGGGTGCCACTTGGTAGACTACTAGCACTACCCACAAACACCAGAAACTAATTGCAACTCCTGGACAGAGATCGAGTTGATTAATAAGTCGAGAGGGGCACTTAAGCATTCCAATGCGTGGTAGTAGCTAGTCATTGGACAACTTACACAGAACTCAGTCTTAAGGACGGTTCTAGTGAGACAACCCACCATGTACTCCTACATGGCCTATCACCGCTACCTTTACCAAATCGTGTTCACACACTTAGCTCACACACAGTACGACATGTTCACCACATTCCAATTCATCCCTGATGAATTAGACCTCACACAACTCTAAGCAATAGCAGGCATAACCAGAAAGCATGATTGAGTAAGCACAACATGGCTCAAACATCTCCTACTCATGCGAGTGGGTTTCAACTATTTACTGTGCCAATGACAAGTCATGCAGAGGATAGGGGTTCATCTACCGTAGCATGTAGCAGTTGGAACGTGTGGGGACCCCGACTCATAAGTCGTGATCACCGAATGCACGTGTACAGTGATCCCAGATATCAATGCTCACTGAACACACAGAAGCTGAATAATAAGAGTCCAACATCCATACATACCGTGTTACACAAATAGGACCATTATGGTCAAGTCTTGAGTATATCATCGCAGCGGAAATCTTCAATAACAGACCCATGCCATCTGCCTTAACCCTACAAGCATTCTGACTGGGAAGCGTCCTAGCTCGCATGTTCATCACCAAGAAATCTTCATCATATCCTGTTCTCTCATGCCTGGCCAATAAAATAACCAGTGGCAAGCCAATGAGTACTTTGAATGTACTCGCAAGCAACCCAAGTGTGATGACAGAATAATAATGCAAGGCTCTTCTGCTAAATTGGCAGTTTCGCGGAAAGCTAGATTTTCATATGCAAGTATGATCAACATATAACAAGGGCATGCATGCATCTGCAACAAGTATTAGGAGGTTATAGACATCAATATCGAGAAAGAGTCATGAACAACTCTTGCTCACGCTCATCGTGACTTTCTCACAATCACATCAATAGATTTACCAAACCGTGTTGTTTTCCAGAAACTTATGGAGATAGTCTAAGTAGCACCACCCAAATGTCCTTGACCGAGGACACGGCTATTCGAATAGTTTTACACTCTGCAGAGGTTGCACACTTTACCCACTATATCCGGGGAACTTCCGTGACATCCACGACCCACGGTACCTCAAGTACCCGGGGTAAGAACCCGATCACTATCTTTCCCTAGGCGACACTAATATGGAGTCCACTCGATTGGTAGCAACCCCCGTGCCCCACATTTCACATCTCAAGATTTTGGAGCCTCGCTCCCATATTCAACACATACCACAAGCACGGGGTACCAACGGTGTGTCCGATGCCCTGTAAAGACAATCATGGCCACCTATCCAAGCGCGACCCCGTAGCAAGAGTGACCTCATGTCACCCCCGTCACTAGTAATGCGGGCACCATGCTAGTATCAGCCTAGTTAATCTATAATGCCCTTTCCCATATAAGGGTAGAGTGGTTGCGCATGTTTGGTTGGGACGGTAGTCACACATAAATCTAATCCATCTATGTAAACAACACTTTCATCAAGCCTCGGCACACTAGTTCTCTACCAAGTAGTGCCCTAGTTTCTCATCATCTCCCAGGGGCATTAGTGGCACCCTTTGGATTATTTGCAAGTATGTCAAACCACACTTGTTTCTTTCCATGCATAACCCTGGCCCATTTTGCGTAGACAACTACTATAGCATATATCTATTTACTCCCACCCACATAACCCTCATAGGAAGGTAGGGTCATGTTTGATGCAAGTTTCAATAGTAAAGTAACAAAGGTACCAACCAAAGTGGTCACCTCCTCTACATGATTCCAATGCATTAATAATAAGGTGCTATGAGACATGCATAAAAAGGTTTCTCGAACATGGTCAAAGGCTGCTTGCCTTGTCCTTCCGAGTCTTCAAACCTCCTGGTCCATCTCCGAGTACTCCGTTCATTTCGTCAACTAACGATGGAAACAATCATAATAAGCAACACAACAAAGCAAAAATAAAAGTGCTCTAAAAATAGGAGTTGGGCTTTTCTAGGATACCTCTGGTCATATGAGAAATGACCAAGGTGGTTTCATAGGTATTGGATCAATGGATAGTTTGGAACATTTCAATATGATGGA
Source organism: Secale cereale (assembly GCA_902687465.1). Lineage (NCBI taxonomy): Eukaryota > Viridiplantae > Streptophyta > Magnoliopsida > Poales > Poaceae > Secale > Secale cereale. The sequence continues at coordinate 382,825,338 of LR738715.1, read as the reverse complement.
ATCAAGGGGTTTATGGATTTGAAAGAAGTGTACAGAAATGTATTTTTGAAAAATGAGCAAAGGCATCCATTTAACAAGTCATGATTTTAGAAGCATCTAGGAGTTGGTTTCACTGGATTTGGAATTCAAATGAATTTCCTAGGATTATGCAAAGTTTATAAATATGAAGAAATGGCTCATTATTTGGTGGGGTACAGAAAGTATTAATAAAAATGTTCCAAAACTAAGTTTTGATATGACAAGCACCTAGGAATTTGAACCATTTCATTTGGATCAAATTTGAGCTCTCTGTGATTTTCTAAAGTTCATCACAGAAAATGGAATAATGACATTTGATAATATTTGTGAAGGAAAAGTCTCTGGAAAAATGTGCATGTTGCACCATGTGATAGAGCATGATTTATGGAGCCAGAAGAAATTTGAATCATCCAATTTGGAGTCCAAATTAATTGTTTATGGATTTTACACGTTGTCTGGAAAAAGAATAAGGGAAAAGAAATCAACCTTATAATGTGCTCCGGGCGGAGCCCAGCTAAACATCGCCTACTGGGCTCAGCCCAGCGGCTCAGCGGCGCGAAGGAGGGGGTGATGCCGAAGGCGTATTTACGGCGGGCGCCAACACTACAGAGAGGCGTAGTCTAGCTAGTGCGCCTCCACTTATCGGGGGGGGCACCCGTCAGATGCTCCCACCGCGGCCTCATGGCGCTTACAGGCAGGGCCCGCCTGGCGGGTTCATCGTCCTCCCCCCGCCCGACGCAGAGGAGGAGGCACGGGAGATGCCGGCGTCGACAGCCGGCGCCACCGGCCACTGTTGGATGCGCCGGGGGCATGGGCGTGCTCGGGGGACGGCGCCGCACCCGCCCCGACTGCCTGCACGTCCAGGGGAGGACGGAGGTGAGCGGAGCCACGGTCATGGCGGAGTCCACCGTCGGTGACAATGGACAGAGGTGTTGCAGGCGCGGAGGGGACAAATGGAGGCGGGACAAAGCCCCATGGGGTCTCGGGGTGGTGGTGAGGAAGTACTAGAGTGGGTAGGGGAGGGAGACAGGGGCCGAGGTGCCCAAAATTTTTGGCGGCGGCCGGCGAGGAAGCTCCGGCCATTGCGGTGGGTAGAGAGCACGTGAGAGGGAGAAGTTTGGTCGAGGGGACAGCTGAGAGGGAGAGAGAGCAAATGGTGCCTAGAGGAGGGGCTCGGGATGGTCGTTTAAGGCGGGGTGATGGAGTACGGCGTCCACGGCCACGGCATAGGTGATGCCATAGGCCAAATCTACGCTTGGGGTTGTGTCTAGGGTGCTCGTGGGCATGGTCTTGGCCGAGGGAAAGGCAGAGGGGTAGCGGGGAGGTGCCAGAGGATTCACGCATGCGAAGCCGCTCACTGGAGCTCGCGGTCGGCCGGTGCGCGTGCGAGAGGGGCGGCAGGAGGGAGAAGGAGGAAGGGGCCGACAGCGTTGCGTGACACGGACGTCGAGGCGGCCTCGGGGGACACGAGGGGAAGGCCCGAGGTGGTCGGGTGCTCCTGATTGGGGGTGGCTACAGTGCGCCAGGGCACTGTAGCGCGCTCCAGAGCGCGGCCATTGCATGCCATGGCATTGCTCTGGCGTCCAGGGTGTGGCTAATTCTGTCTAGGGGGTAGAATATAGGGAAGTGGTCTTGGATGCCATGGAGAGGCACTGGAGTGAGGAGGGAGGTGAAAGATGAGGAGAAAGCTGATGTCCAAAAGAGTAAAAATGGGGTTTTCACCCCTCAATCATTGAGCTCTGGCCATGGGGAAGTTACTAGAGGTAAAAGATGACTAGGAGCAGTTGTGGTAAAAAGTTGAGCTCAAGTAGAATAGTAAAAGGGGGTAGAATAGCGGTTTTGGTAAAATGGCAGAAGGTGTTTGATGTAGTTTTGGGCAAGCAAATGACTTCCAATTGACATGGGAGTTAACAGGATGAAATGGCACATAGATTTAGGCCCTTCCACCAAATTTGAGCTCATTTGGGCAAAGTTGCCAATGCAACTTTGGTGAACCCTTGAAATCAACAGAAATGGATTTCTCAAGTTTAGGTTAAGCAAATCATCTCCCCTTGATGCACCACTTGGTGTAGTGTCATCATTTGGGGTTGTGAGCATGTCCACAAAATTTGAGGCCCCAAGTAAAAAGTTGGCAATGTAGAGTTGTCCAAATTTGGATATGGTCAGAAAGGGTTTTGGGGCACTTAGATCAAGTTATGTTTCTCCAATACTTGTGCCATTTGGTCTAGATTCATAATTACACCATTATAGCATGTGCACCAAGTTTGAGAGCATTTGCACAAGTTTGGCAATGTTAAGTTGCTCAAACTTCAAAATGGACAGAAATGGTTTTGAGGGGTTTAGATGATGTTTCCTTGATCTTCAAGGCATGAGGCTTTGCAAGATCATCAAACATGTCATATTTGACATGATAGAATTTCCCTGGAATTTTTGGAGAATATTACCTTTGTAAATATTTCAAAAGCTTGAAATATCCAGAAAGGGTTAATGAAGGATTTGTCCAATATTTTGAACATGACCATGTGTTGAAACTCTTATATATGGACAATATATGTCCTATGAGTTTCCCTGAATTTTGGCAAATATTTTTGAAATAGTTAAATAATTTTTCCCTATTAAAGACCATTTCTGGCCTTAAGAAAAAACTTTTAAATAAAATATAAAAATAACTTTTAAAATTATAATTTTGTGGTTTATGGGAGTCCTATACCTAATAGGATTCAAATATACTTTTTGAAAGATTTTTCACACCCTAAATAAGGTACTTGTAGTGCAAACCTCAATTCAGGGGTTGTTGGAAAACTAATTTTAGAAAATACTATTTGGCCAAAATATTTTTATAAGAAAATACTATACTGGTCTATACACATGTCATGATCATTGGGAAGAGGTTTTGGATCAAGGAGATGAAGTATAAGACTTGGAGGATTTATTTGATTTTTAGAGCACTAGCAAGCAGCAAACAGAAAATCAATCAAGCAAAGTCAAAAACACTCAAAGTTTTTGTCAATCCACATTTTTAGCACGATTATTAGCTTAAGCAATGTGGCATGAAAATCGGGGTGTGACAGACCTACCCCCCTTACAAGAATCTCGTCCCCGAGATTCCCAGACTAGGCGTGGAAAGGAATACGGAGTCTTGGATACGGGGTAGTCTTCACTTCTTCTTGTTGGTTCTGCTTCCGAGTGGCGCTCCATGGAATCTTGAAGTACTTGGTGGTGTGGCTTCTTGCTTGTTGCCCTCTTTGATGCAGGTTGCTGAGGGGTCTCTTGTATGGGTTAGGTTGAGTGGCGCTCCATGGAATCTTGAAGTACTTGGTGGTGTGGCTTCTTGCTTGTTGCCCTCTTTGATGCAGGTTGTTGAGGGGTCTCTTGTATGGGTTAGGTTGAGCTAGATGTCAAAGGCTCGGTGATCGATGTCCTTGCGGGGACCGGTTAGTTAGGAAGTAAGAAGTACTTCCAGAGTGCTGACCCGTGGAATATTTGGTGTACGGG